>CM041782.1:223994575-224178470 GCA_023374045.1 Limonium bicolor
CGGTTCATCGTTCTCCAGCGACGGTGAAGAGCAACAGAGCATGTACGTTTTTCTCGTTTGCCCATTGGACTAAGGAAGAAGAAATGACCTTTTTGAGACCGTTTTTTTTTTTTGGGATCGATGATGGCGGCATGCTCGTTCGCTGGTAAAAATATTATTTGAAGAAGATGAGTCCAGGCTTGGAAAACAATGAGAAAGATGGGAGTTGAGGTGGCTGTTTTTTGTTGGCCTCACTCGACAGGAGAAAAGGAGAACACCCGTTTTCATTTGTGTGAGATATTTCGATGAAGGAGACCACCTTGGGATTGGTGTCTGTCGGCTCTGATTTTTTTCAGGGTTCTCATGTTGTTTTATATGTAGAGGTTAGGGTGCGGGCTAGGGTTTTTGGGTGTTTATTAATGGGATCAGGTGGACTGGACCAAAATGAAAGTACTAATGAGAGTTGGTTTTGGGCCGCAGTTGAATGAAGGCAAAGGTCGGAGCGGGCTTTGTGTTTGGGCGGAAGCAACGGGCTGAACACAGCCGGGGTGCAAAATGTTAGTTCCAGAAATAGATAACAAAACGTCTCATGTGTGGATTCGAAATTGGGTAATTTGAACAAATGAAGATGCCTTTACCAAGATGTCACTACTATCTTCTTCTGGAGAGTACATGCGATGGAATGATCAGAATAACAATTATAAAGTAATGATAATAATATATACATAAAATGATGAAATAGTACTAATAAAATGGTGATAAAATAAGAAGTAAATACTAGAAGATAATAAAAAGTAGTAATGACTATGAAACTAAAAGATAACTTGATAATAACAAATAAGCAATAATAAGAAAAGTGAATAAAACAAAAGGGACGAGTGTAAAACCGTACTGTCGTTGAAAATTCATTTCAAAGAATTGTGTTTTTTCTGAAATGCTTTAGAAATTGGTTGAAAAGCTTTGTTATGAAATGATGGTTTCATTTTGGCAAGCACGTTAATACGTTCTGACAAGAAAGGCGATGACCCTCTTACTGTATTTATTATTTCAGCATTTGCTTTATGGGGTGAGAATTTTTGGTGTCTACAGATGGCTCCCCTTGATTCAATTCTGCAAACCTTTGCATAATTGGATCAAGGTTGATGGGGCGCCAAAAATTCTCACTGCGGTTTAGTGGTGCATTGGGATATGACTGTGAGTGTGTGAATGTGATTGAAAGTACGAGGACTTATGACGAGCCTCAACTAGACCTCTTGATATCTAGCTATAGGACTTACGACGAGCCTATAATACTAACAATCCGATTTGGTTTAAGGTGCACGAGGGCTTAGGAGTGCCTCAACTGGACCTCTTGATATCCAGTCCTAGGGCTTATGACGGGCCTAGAATGCGATTGAAAGTACGAGGACTTAGGAGTGCCTCAACTAGACCTCTTGATATCTAGCTATAGGACTTATGACGAGCCTATAATACTAACAACCCGATTTGGTTTAAGGTGCACGAGGGCTTAGGAGTGCCTCAACTGGACCTCTTGATATCCAGTCCTAGGGCTTATGACGGGCCTAGAATGCGATTGAGAGTACGAGGACTTAGGAGTGCCTCAACTAGACCTCTTGATATCTAGCTATAGGACTTATGACGAGCCTATAATACTAACAACCCGATTTGGTTTAAGGTGCACGAGGGCTTAGAAGTGCCTCAACTGGACCTCTTGATATCCAGTCCTAGGGCTTATGACGGGCCTAGAATGCGATTGAGAGTACGAGGACTTAGGAGTGCCTCAACTAGACCTCTTGATATCTAGCTATAGGACTTATGACGAGCCTATAATACTAACAACCCGATTTGGTTTAAGGTGCACGAGGGCTTAGGAGTGCCTCAACTGGACCTCTTGATATCCAGTCCTAGGGCTTATGACGGGCCTAGAATGCGATTGAAAGTACGAGGACTTAGGAGTGCCTCAACTAGACCTCTTGACATCTAGCTATAGGACTTATGATGAGCCTATAATACTTTGATGGAGTTGTACGAAACTCGCTGTGTCGAAAGCTTGATCTGAAGTTGTTTGTGGTCGTAGATTGATTTGAGGATGGCTTTGATTGTGGATTGATCCGGGATTGGATGCTTTTTGGTTGTCTTTGTGAGGGATGTGATAGATGTTGCCCTTGGCTTTGCCAGTGTGGGAATGTGTTTTGGTTTTGTTTTGACAGTCTCGCCCGATGTGCACTATAGTTTCGGGATTTGGTAGGACTTTGGCTCCAGAGTTTCGAGATGGCTCCGGTTTGGCCAGTGACCCCCTTGTGAGCAACGACTCTGGGATGATTGATGGGTTTGGGTTCGATATGATCTGAGGGCTCCGGTATGATCGGATGGCTTTGACATGATTCAAGACCCCATTGTGAGCAATGACTCTGGGATGGTTGATTGGGTTCGGGTTCGATATGATCTGAGGGCTCCGGTATGATCGGGTGGCTCCAGTTGTTCTGTGACTCCCTTGTGAGCAAAGACTCTGGGTTGATTGATTGTTTTGCTTTGGTTTGGATTTTGAGTCAAATGGTGGGTTGATGTGATTAGTGGATTGTGTGTGTTTGACGTATTTTGATGTGGTTGACAGTCTTCTTTTTTAGATGAATGGCTTCGGTATGGTTAGTAAGGCTTCAGATTAATGGCTCCGGTATAGCTCGGGATGGCTCCGGGGAGGCGCCTACGGGATGGCTCCATTGGTGATGGCGAGGAAGAAAGAGGAACTTTCGCCTGTGAGGTGGTCGCACCCTGAGCGGGCTGCCTACGTACTCAATTCCATATTGAGATCAGACCTGACGTAGTTCGAAACTATGTAGGCAGGGCCCTGGTAACGAAATGGCTCCGACAAGGATTTGAGGTGGCTCCGTATGGTTCTTGAACTGTTGGGATGACGTTCCAAGGGTGTTTCAATGACAGATGATGGCTCCCGCATGGCTCCAGTTTGGTTCTGGATATGGTGTTGATGAGGCTCGAGCATGACGCTGGATGGCCCGGAATTGTCTTCGTACGGCCTCGGATGGCTTTAGCTTGGTTTGATGTAGCTCGAAGATAGCCCAGGATGGCTCCGAGATGGTTCGATGTAGCTTGATCATGGTCTGGGATGGCTCCAGTTGACATCTTTTGATCTAAAGTTATGCTTCAACAACTGCAACTGAAGTCGACTCTCGACGAGACTAGGCGGAGTTTCTTACTAGTCAGGTGTTGATGATGGAGTGCTTATGCATGTAGGTATTAAATGCTGGATACGATGCAAAATGCGTATGCAATTTCTGGAAAAAAGGTATGACCCTATCTCTATTAATACGAGGTTTATAAGACATCTTCGGTCCGATCTTGAATGACTGTTGAACTGAAATGCGTGAATCGCTTTCCTCTCATGGAGGGATGTGGGTCAATCTCTCGTGAGTTTGGTTGTGTGTGCAAAGCGTGTGATGATACTCTCGATGCTTAGAGCAGTATTTTCCTTAGAATTCCTTTTTGAAGTTCTGAACTTTCCAATCCTTACAATTCCTCACCTATAACGGGGTTAGCTTTTATGATTTGGTGCTTAGATCAGGGAGTCACTCGCACTCGGAAGACCTTGTGAAGTAAGGTCGCACTCATTCGCTCATGGTCCCTTTGGTATGACGGGACATGTAGATAACAAGTACGAAGCTTATGATTCATGTTTCAGATTCGATACTTTCAGTTAACGCTCATCGACTTATGAGTCAGAGGTCTTTGTTGGGATATAACGGGGCTGAGGGGTATGACGTATGTCTCATGGGACTGGAGAATTTGTTTGGGAGTTGTGGAGCTTTTGTGCAATAGAGAATATGTTTCACCTTCGCCACGGGTGGAATGATTAGATGGGTTTTGAGAACCTTTGATTGATTTCTACGGGACATCATTGGTCCTTTGGATTTGGATATCTCCTTCTTGCCTTTTCTGGTGTACGGTTTGGACTTTCTTCTCATTTTTGTGTTTTTGAATTTGCATTTGGCTCATCAACTTTCTCAAGCATCCTTTACTTTGTATTTTGGCTTTCAGCTTTGGAGTTGCATTGACTTGTCGATCTTCTTGAACATTTTTGGTGTTGTTTTTTTTTGTGTTTGGCTTTGGAGAGAGTTGCATTGACTCACTAATTTCTTCAAACATTTCCTTTATTGTGTTGTGAAAGATGGTGGGGAGGGGCCATGGCTCCGGCTCCTTCGAGATCCTCTATTGCAAGGGCAGGCAAGTATATGTAGGGTGGCATATTGTGGAGTTTTTGAAGAAAGAGTTTTTCATGAAAGGCTCAGCAGGGCTCACTAAGGGATTATGTACAGGGTAGTCAAAGCTTTTTTGGTTTTGTGGAGGTTTTTATTCCTAAGTGCCTCATCATTCTCATTAGTCAAAGATTGTTTTCTTACTATTCTCAGATCTTTGCATGAATCACAGTTTGTATCATGTTTATCGACATTACTCTCACTATTATTGTGCCTCTCCATGTGTTGAAAGAATGCACATGTCGCTCATGGTTTTACCTCTTTGGACTCGCTCTATCTTCCCTCATCGCTCAGCGGATTGTCCAATACCCTCATTTGAAATTCAAGAGAAAATACTGCTCTTCGCACACTACTCACTTGATTTGTGGTGCCGATTTTGATTGGAACCTTGTGTTCGTTGACGGGTCGAGAGTTTAGCGGTTCACGCACTCTATTCAAACAATCAATCAAGATTTTCCCCAAAGATGTCGTTTCGATACAAGAGTATGCAAATGCGATTGTCTACCATGCGATGTATTGTGGTAATATGGAATTACTATGTATAATATGCATGAAATGCTGAAAACGATGAATGGAGATGGTTGACTGAATATATTTTTTTTTTGCTTTGTTTTGTTTTTGGATGCAATGCATGGGTGGTAAGGCTACACCTAGTCTCGCTTGAGTCAAATTCAGCTCATGGTTCGTGAAGCTCATCCCATTACTGTTGGCCTTGAAGATGATCTAGCTGTTGGGGTCGCTATGAGGTCGGGTTGGTGATTGGCCCCTGGATTTTGAACTTTTAGGGAGTGACAACTCCCGCATGGTGGCCCCACGGTATGACACGCTCTTTCCCTTTTAGTCACTAGCGTGCATGGTGATTCTGATTGGGAGAAGTTTGAACTCGCTTTTCTTTTCTATCCCTTTGAGATCGGGCTCTGGCGGTCGAGAAATTGGGATGAACGTGTGTGTGGTGTAGTGACGATGAAACACATGGTTATGCAATTTTTGGGGTGGACACGACTCGTGAATGATTGATGGAATTGAAATGGCTGGAAGTGCAAGTGACTTTTTTTTTGTCATGAATGTGATGCATGTGTTTTGCTTTGTGCTCGGTTGCATTTGTTGGTGTTGTTTATTTAGGGGAAGCCTCCTGTAGACCGTGAATTCTCACCCTATAAAGCAAAGTTGATGAAACGATGTATAGATGTGAGGGGTCGTCCCTTATTCGTTCTTTTTATTAAACGTGCATGCCAAAAGAAACCTAATTTTGGAAAACAATTTCGAAAACACATGTTTTCAAAGTGGTGGATTTCCTCAATATAAACTTTGATGCTCGGTCATTCGTAAATAAAATAGGGAGTGGGGAACCCTATACACATTGATCTAAATAAATTCGAAGGGAATGTGTAAACCTATACATGTAATCTATTTAGAAATGGACAAGAGAGAAAAGAATGCTAGGGGAAAACCTATACATCAATTCTAAAAGTCATTAAATGGGGGAGTTTGAGCTTAAAAACTTCTCCCGAATTCTTTTGCTTCGTCCTCGAGCTTCTGACTGACTGCTCAATCGTCTTCGGGCTCCTGATTGGCCGTTCGCTCGTCTTCGTGCGTTTGACTGGTTGCTCGCTCGACTTCGGGCTCAAGACCGGCTGCTCGCTCGTCTTGGGGCTCTTTACCGGCTGTCAGGCTATTGCAGTGAAGCAGTACTGTGATCAAACAAAACGAGTTGGTGTTCTTCTGATTTTCAATAGTTTGAACTTGAATCAGTGTTGCTAATCTTCATGTCGCTCGACCCAGGTTGGTACATCTTTTGATTTGGTATCTGAACGGTTGGTGTTGGCCTTCCTGTTGCTCGGCTAACTCCACGGGCTGGTGCGTCTCTGATTTTTAGCTCGATCCGCTCCGATGAGGGATATTCTTGAGAAAGGAAAAGGTGAATGATCGAGCACAAAGTCTTATGTGAAAATCCACCACTTTTGTGAAAGCACGAAATGACTAGTACGCTCCACAGTAATGACCGCTGCTCTTGAAGGTGGGTAGAACTTCAAAAATAGCGGGTCACGACATGGGGACTAAATCATTTGTTTTGAAATACGTTTATGAAAATCAACTTTGAAAACCGTTTTCAAAAACTATTTTGAAATAAAGTTGGTGTAAAATGTTGTTTGAAATTCGTATGTAGAAAGTAGGTTTGTAGAAAGTCGGTTGTCGAAATCTATTTGAAAATCGTTTTGGAATAACATTCTAAAGATGAAGTGGCAAGATTAAAACCGCAAATGTTTATGAGAAAAATTTAGGTGGGATTTGAAATTAACGAGCTCGTAAAACAGCTTTAAGAGATGTGCAAAAGAGAATTCCGAACGTTTTGAAACAGATTGGTTGGAAAAAGCGGTTTGCACACATGCATAGCAAGAAGTAAATCGTGGCTGTATTTGATGAGGAGTTGTAAGTGTTAGTGTTGGGATAATCACTTTCCAGGTCAATTATGATTCCGTCTCACCGGGGGAACCATCGTCCCTTCACTGTCATCTCTCGGGGGTTTTTCTCTGCTATGCCTTTGTGGGGCACGTCATTAAGAAAGTCCGGAGTGCTTAAGTTCGAAAGGTTAGGACACCCGAGATGATAAGGAAACATACGCCACGGCCAGTGATGATCCGACAACACCCCACTTTTCGGGAAACTCGGGGAAGTATTGTATGGGAACGGTTCTCTCGTCACCTGCACGGTCAAGTGTGTCTAAAGTCCAAATTATTCACTGACTACGTTGTGCCATGTATGGGTATCCGGTAAATACGGGATCCTCTATGGACGTATAGCGTGACATTGGGCTTTAGAGACACTCGTGGTGCAGGTGAATAATGGAGAACTGAGCCCATACAATCTTCAGGGTAAGGCAGAGGACGGTCAGACAGGCGGCATACAAAGGGGTGACTCCCATAAACCCGTCTTAGACACCGGATCAGGTAGCTGGACACTGAAAGCTCAGAGTTCACTATATGCTGGCTTTGACTCGGATAATGGAGGATATTTTTGGATCATGAGCCCGAGGTGTTGATCGGAGATCGTACCGCCTCGTGGGTTTGTTCACTGAGAGAGTGACCCTAGCTCATGGGGAATCAACCGTGGACCGGTCGGGATCCCGTGACATCGTGGGTAAATCGGGTGACACAGAGGAATGCATGTCCTAAGCTACCCACCCATGCACCCCACAATCGCAATATGAAAGCAGTAAATAAACCAAAATGAAGTTAGCAACAACCTATTTGCTAAGAGTTTTATCTTGAGGATAGTGATTCCGAATTGGTTGTTTATTAACCTAAAGGGAAGTTAGCTTTATTCAGTCCTAAATGTCTCTTTCTAAGTGTGAGCTAATTATTAACCCAATTGTTGCAATGTTTGTTGAGGATCTAATATGTCCTATCTGTCCTCATCAGATACACACTCTAAGTGTGGAGTAGAATAATCCTAAAGGCTTGGAATGAATCTCTTAAAGGTTTTGAAAGAAGTGGGGAAGTCCCGACAATTTTGAATGGAGTTCAGTCTTCCTTGAGTTTGAGAAAAACTTACTCAAGTTTTCCCCAGCAGAGTCGCCATTCTGTGGAGGGTGATTTTTCGGTATGAGGGGGGGTCTATCTAAATATGGTCTGACTGAAAAGCCGAGATCCTAGAAATATGCCATTCTGTGGAGGGTGAAGACCCGTTATTCCGGCATCCCTCAAATACCTACTAAATCGTCCGTCTTTCCCAGAAAGCATAAAGGGAGTGCAAGTGTGCACTACACCCGCTCTCGATGGGCTCCACGCGGACTTATGCCCTAAGGGCGGAAATTGACTAGAGTCGCCACCTAGTTTGACCTATGATAACTAGGAAGGAAGATCGGGTTCTAAGAACCGTTAATTGACTCTGATGTTGTTCCCTATGGATAGGACTTATTTGATCATTTGCAGAGATTCTATTGTGGGTTCGTACTGGGTTACACCCCTCGGAAGTGGCAACGACCACGACTTCGGATTGGTGCCCGAGGAAACCTCGGTCTCCAATTGTCGGGATTGCTTTCTTTCAAAACCTTATTAGAGAGATTCAATTTAAAGCCAAAGGATAGGATTAAGACAGAAAGAGAGAAAGATAGTGGATGAGGCGAGCTTTTCTGCCAAGCTAGCGCCAAGGGGAGGAGTTGGTGAACTCAGATGAGTGTAGAATGAAGATTTGGGAAGAGACTGAGGTTGAGTGAATAGACAAGACTTGAAGTCTGATGGTTTGCAGTTTGTGGGACCTGGAGAAGGTTTAAATGTTTTGAGAGGTATGAGAGCCACCTCTGAGGGGGAAAAAAGGTCTTTGTTTGGAATGGGGTCGCACCCTAAATGGGCTGCCTACGTACTCAACTCCCTGTTGAGATCAGACCTTACGTAGTTCAGATTTTTTTTTGGGGTTTTGGAAGTTTTGAAGGGTTTGAAGTTTTGGGCGTGAGAGATTAGTCTGTGAGACGCTCGGGTCTATGAGACGGTTGGGATGGGATGGGATGTCAAGGCCTGCGAGACGCTCGGGTCTGTGAGACGCTTGAATCTTAAAATGGTGGAGAAATTGAGATGTTCGAGTCTGTGAGGCGCTCGGGCCTGTGAGACGTTAGAAGTTAGAGAGGAGTTGGGATTAGGGAGACGATTCGAGTTTGAGGCAATTTGGAGTTTGAATGGTGATTTGAGTATGAAGTGTTTTAGGGCTTTGAAGATGATTTGAGTATGTGTGAGGCAATTGAAGTCTAAGTAGAGATCCCGGGTTTTTCAGATTTGAGATTCAAAAGAGGTTGAGGTTTTGGGATATTCCGAGTTTAGAGTGAGATGATGGTGGACAGAATTGTTTGGAGGAATGATTGTCAAGATTGTCTCTCTTAAAGTTTTTGAAACCAAAAAATCATTTTTTGTTGTAAAAGGGCGGATAATCCCAAAGGATTACCCTATGTACCCCATCGAACACGACACTTAATTAATGGTAAGTGCCGAGGCTCGAGAGATGGGGCAATGAATTTATGTCGAAAAATAGGATTCAGAGAGACACCATGAATGAGATGTTCTCGGTCGAACCCTAACAACGTCTCTAACTCCCGGGTTTTAAATCATTAAAAACCGAAAACAACTGAAATCGAGCGGAAGGGAGTTAGACGATTCTAAAATCCCGGCTGCAACTAGGAAGGTCGTTACTTCCCTAGCACCCCGCCTTGTAAAAATCTAGGCTGCAATTAGGGGAGGTTTGTCACCCTAATGCCCCGCCTAACGAGATCCAGACTGCGACAAGGGAGATTACGACCCCAGTGCCCCGCCTCGGATTTTTATTTTGGGAAGGAAGACAAGTGATGTTCTAACCATGGAGGAAATGTTTTTGAAGGGGTTAGACATTTCTTGCTCCCCGAAAACGGCTTATTTTTTAGTTTGAACACTGAGTTGAAAAATGTTTGGAGTTGTTCGGAATTCTCGATGAAGAAACCTTGATTTTGAGAAATGTTTTTAGGAGAAAACTTTCTGTATATGTGAGAAGAACTTTCTGCGTTTTGAGAAGAGTTTTCTGTGATGTGAGAAGAGTCTTTCCTTTAAAATTCCACAAAATGGTTTCTTTGAAAACTTGATGAAGTTTGAATAAAAGATTGTTTGAAATTCGAAAAAGGAGATTTTTTTGGATTTTGGAGTTCAAACGAGATTTACAAGTTGAGTTTGAATTGGATGAATTGAATATGGGTTTGGAATTGAATCAGTTTGGTCAAACTCGGATGGTCAAGGTCGGATGGTCAAAGCTTGGTCAAAGTCGGATGGTCAAAGCTTGGTCAAAGTCGGATGGTCAAAGCTTGGTCAACTCTTAGACCTTTGGGTTGATTTTTGAGACTAGGGCCGGTTTTGAATTGGGCCATGGGTTTGGGTCATGTAGTATTAGGTCATGGGTTTCGGGCCGTGGACTTGGACTTTGGGTCGTGGACTTGTTGGGTTTCGAGTTTTGGGCCTTGGGTTATGGGCCGTGGCTTTTGGGCTTGGGCCGAGTGGGCTAGGGCCAAGTGGACTTGATGGCCTTGCTTGGGCTTTGGCCTCGAAATGGGCTTGGGCCTTGAAATGGGATTTATGAACTGTGGGCTGAAGTGGGTTTTGAATTGGGACTTGGAGTGGCCTTTTGATTTGGGCTGAAGTAGGCTTTTGATTTTTTGGGCCTGATTTGGGTCTTTGATTTTTGGCAAGGTTGTGAGATATTAACAAGTGAGATGGATCAATTTATTGATTTATTAACTCTTGATTATGGGTGTGTTGAAGGCAAAGGAGGATTCCACCCACATAAAACGGATGAGAGATCCGTTAGGCATGGGGTGATATCGCATCCAAAGCCCTCCTAAAACAGCCTTAAGGGCTTGTTTTTTAAAGTTTTTGTTCTTATATACAAATAACGGTGTTTGAGTGTTTTCTGAAGTTATAGGAGATTGCCCACGAAACGAATGAGAGACTCGTTAGGTGTGGAGCGATAATACATCCAAAACTTTTCTGTCAATGGGAGGATCCTAGTGGGTAAATAACTAGGGCTTAGATAGAGGTCAGGATTAACAAATCAATCAATTGCAGGGTTGCGAGAAGGGCATAGAAGCGAGATAACACGTGTACAATGAAGCATATAATGGAGCAAAAGCGACGAAAGCATAACAGAGGCAAAACAGAACCGCTATAAAAATTGAAAATGATTAAGACAACGAGAATAGCATAACAAAGCAAGACTTTGCAAAAACGAGTTGGTTTCAAGTGAAGACTGGATTAGAATCATGCTTTTTGAATCAATTTCGAAAATGAATCTATGCGCAAGGAGCAAACAGCAAACAACAATGCTAGAAATGTAGACAAGTTGTCGGTCATGATCAAAAGGAACTTTAAATAATATAGAAAACCAACCTACGGGGTGGCCTGCCCCCGGATTATCATTGAACCGGATATAAGAGAAGAGAGTTCATCCAAACGGGGCGACAAACGCTCATGATCTCGCCATAGACAAATGTAATCAACAAGACCTTAAAATCCACGGTGTACATGTGTTGAGCCCAAATATCCATAAGCCCAAGCGACAAGCAAAGTCTAGTCTAACCGACCAAAGCGCAGCCAATGTTCATCGGATGTATACCGAAACCCCAGACCTCAGAATGCGCATTCTGGGTAACGAGAACCCTAACTAGGTGGCGTACCCCATGTCTATCAATCATCGAGTACAGGGAAGGTCTTCAATCAAATGAAGATCGAAAGAATTCCGTCTCAATAATGCGTGATCTTTGACGGGAGATTCATCCATTGCCAGCGAAACACCTCGAGCAAACAGGGAGCAACATAATAAACTTAGTAAAATGGATCTTGACGTATCAAACTTCATCGAATCGTGAACAGATAAAAAACAAGCATATAAGCAGCACGATCATATCAATTTTCATCATGGGATATAAAGAGTTTAATGTATGGAGAATTCATTGAATCAACCAAACCATCGCATAAATGACAATAAACGACAAAGATAGACTCAAACCGCAGTAGTCATCAAACGGATTCTCAATTCATGGGCAATTCCCAGCTCATTCGATCGGGATTCAAACACATAGCGCATCACAAATTGACGCAACCGAAGCATGTCCGCAAACAAAAGCAGTAATTAAGGTCGGCTTATCATGGATCCCGCATTAAAGAAAAACAAACCAACACGGAAGATAAGGTGTGAGAGATGAATCAAATCAAACCCTGGAGAACTAGCGGAGAAGTACTAATCGACCAAAAGAAATTTGAAATGAATTTGCCCCAGTTTCAAGTGACAAACGATTCCACTAGACAAGGATATAAGTTGACAGATATACAAGAAACCAAACAACTAGATAGCATAGAAATAAGGTTAGCAAAATACCAATGCGAGGAGTGAAGAATCCCAGTCGAGGAAACAAACTATGATTATAGGTTATGCTAAACAGATCACACAAAGGGGACTAATTAATAAGAAATAGAATAACCAACAGGGACTCATGTGCCTTGTTTTCTGAGCTGATTCTGTTTGTTGGATCGGACCCAAAAGAGTGGGATGTTGCGGAACCGCTAGAAGCATATCGGTACTTCAGCTGTGAAGAAACAAAAAAAGAAAGAAACTAGAAGACACCAACCAAATATAGCAGTCAATCGGTTAGAGATTATCAAAATAAAGATGGAGGCATAAAGTTAGCTCAGATGCAACATTTTACCCACCGTGGTCATTCAAAGTGCAGAGATAATCGACCAGGCATTCAGATCGGAGAACGTAGGAAACAAAACAAGAGATGATAACCAGAAACACGCAAAGCCAAGACAGTACTCCCTAACCTTCCAAGATTAGAAGACTACATTTCAACGGGGGAAAGAAACGAATGGAGTTCGAACTGGGTGTAAACCCGATAACAAAACGGAAACCATGATGGGCTTGGCATCTGTTCGTCGGCGTGCGTTTTCTCAGGCAGAGCACGTAAGTTCCTTATTCGCGTGATGAGAACGAAGTAGGTGGAGCATGATGCTCCTTGTCCGCCAGTTTAGTCTGCAAAATTATGATAGTGAAGCAGTCCTTGTTCGCCAGACAGGTTGCGAAACCGTGTTTGAAGAGAAGAAGAGGGCGGAGAGCTTATATGTTCTATTTACACAGCAGCGACATGAAGAGAATAGAGAGGGTGCAGAGCTAGCGTACTCCTTGTTCTTCAGTTTGGTTGCAGAGTTACGGTGAGTTAAGAGATTGAAATGAAGCAGAGCAGTTATTTTTAGTTCTCCAGGCAGGTTGTAAAATTACCGCGTTGAAGAGAAATGAAGAGAGGGTAGCAGCTTCTTCCTCGTTCAGCAGCTGTATGTTCTCCTTGTTCGCAAACTGGGTTGCAGGTTACCGCCATCTAGTGGAAAAAATGAAGCAGGCGCAGAGCACATATTCCTTGTCGTGAGGAAGACAGAAAGACATATGCAGAGTTGTTTGCTCGAATACGAGAAGAGAGGTGCAAGGCTGTGCACTCTTTGATCCCATTTTAGGTTGCAAAGTTACTGTATGCGAAGAGATTGAAGCACATAGAGCTTGAATGCTCCTGAGTTCACAAACTAGCATGAATCCCCTTGTTCGCCTTCGCCAGTTGGGTATGCAAAGCATTGTTTGCCAGTCGGGAGTGCAAAATTATGAGAGCAAACAGGATAAACCCAAGGCAGAGCATCTGTCTCTTTATTCGCCTATTGGGTTGCAAGGTTAGCAACGAGAAGAGAACGAGAAGCGGTGGAGGTGTATTTCCTTGCTCACTGGCTTGGTTGTAAAATTACCGGTTGAAGAGGATAAAGAGATGTGGTGGATGAAGGCTGGAGTAACTCCCTGTTCGGCAGTGGCATGCAGACGAGAGTGAAGAGAATGCAATAGGGAGTATGTATGTTCACTGTTCGTCAGGTGAGAAGAGAATGAAGAAGCAGTGGTGCTCGTATGCCGGTGAAGATGTGTGTTGAATGAGAAGAAAATGAAGAAGCAGGATTGTATGTTCCTGTTCTCGCCCAGTTTGGGAGTGTAAAATTACCGTGAGCGTGGAGATTAGAAGAGAGGGATGTGCTTCAACGCAACTTCAGCAGAACCATGAACCCGCAACGAGTTTGGCCTGAAGAAGAGAATGATGTGCACAGATTCCTTGTCGGTGAAGATGCGTGAATGAGAGGATGGGGTTGGTGCAGCGCCTGCGGTTCATCGTTCTCCAGCGACGGTGAAGAGCAACAGAGCATGTACGTTTTTCTCGTTTGCCCATTGGACTAAGGAAGAAGAGAAATGACCTTTTTGAGACCGTTTTGTTTTTTGGGATCGATGATGGCGGCATGCTCGTTCGCTGGTAAAAATATTATTTGAAGAAGATGAGTCCAGGCTTGGAAAACAATGAGAAAGATGGGAGTTGAGGTGGCTGTTTTTGTTGGCCTCACCTCGAAGCAGGAGAAGAAGGAGAACACCCGTTTTCATTTGTGTGAGATATTTCGATGAAGGAGACCACCTTGGGATTGGTGTCTGTCGGCTCTGATTTTTTTCAGGGTTCTCATGTTGTATTTATATGTAGAGGTTAGGGTGCGGGCTAGGGTTTTTGGGTGTTTATTAATGGGATCAGGTGGACTGGACCAAAATGAAAGTACCGATGAGAGTTGGTTTTGGGCCGCAGTTGGAATGAAGGCAAAGGTCGGAGCGGGCTTTGTGTTTGGGCGGAAGCAACGGGCTGAACACAGCCGGGGTGCAAAATGTTAGTTCCAGAAATAGATAACAAAACGTCTCATGTGGATTCGAAATTGGGTAATTTGAACAAATGAAGATGCCTTTACCAAGATGTCACTACTATCTTCTTCTGGAGAGTACATGCGATGGAATGATCAGAATAACAATTATAAAGTAATGATAATAATAATATATACATAAAATGATGAAATAGTACTAATAAAATGGTGATAAAATAAGAAGTAAATACTAGAAGATAATAAAAAGTAGTAATGACTATGAAACTAAAAGATAACTTGATAAATAAACAAATAAGCAATAATAAGAAAAGTGAATAAAACAAAAGGGACGAGTGTAAAACCGTACTGTCGTTGAAAATTCATTTTCAAAGAATTGTGTTTTTTCTGAAATGCTTTAGAAATTGGTTGAAAAGCTTTGTTATGAAATGATGGTTTCATTTTGGCAAGCACGTTAATACGTTCTGACAAGAAAGGCGATGACCCCTCTTACTGTATTTATTATTTCAGCATTTGCTTTATGGGGTGAGAATTTTTGGTGTCTACAGATGGCTCCCCTTGATTCAATTCTGCAAACCTTTGCATAATTGGATCAAGGTTGATGGGGCGCCAAAAATTCTCACTGCGGTTTAGTGGTGCATTGGGATATGACTGTGAGTGTGTGAATGTGATTGAAAGTACGAGGACTTATGACGAGCCTCAACTAGACCTCTTGATATCTAGCTATAGGACTTACGACGAGCCTATAATACTAACAATCCGATTTGGTTTAAGGTGCACGAGGGCTTAGGAGTGCCTCAACTGGACCTCTTGATATCCAGTCCTAGGGCTTATGACGGGCCTAGAATGCGATTGAAAGTACGAGGACTTAGGAGTGCCTCAACTAGACCTCTTGATATCTAGCTATAGGACTTATGACGAGCCTATAATACTAACAACCCGATTTGGTTTAAGGTGCACGAGGGCTTAGGAGTGCCTCAACTGGACCTCTTGATATCCAGTCCTAGGGCTTATGACGGGCCTAGAATGCGATTGAGAGTACGAGGACTTAGGAGTGCCTCAACTAGACCTCTTGATATCTAGCTATAGGACTTATGACGAGCCTATAATACTAACAACCCGATTTGGTTTAAGGTGCACGAGGGCTTAGAAGTGCCTCAACTGGACCTCTTGATATCCAGTCCTAGGGCTTATGACGGGCCTAGAATGCGATTGAGAGTACGAGGACTTAGGAGTGCCTCAACTAGACCTCTTGATATCTAGCTATAGGACTTATGACGAGCCTATAATACTAACAACCCGATTTGGTTTAAGGTGCACGAGGGCTTAGGAGTGCCTCAACTGGACCTCTTGATATCCAGTCCTAGGGCTTATGACGGGCCTAGAATGCGATTGAAAGTACGAGGACTTAGGAGTGCCTCAACTAGACCTCTTGACATCTAGCTATAGGACTTATGATGAGCCTATAATACTTTGATGGAGTTGTACGAAACTCGCTGTGTCGAAAGCTTGATCTGAAGTTGTTTGTGGTCGTAGATTGATTTGAGGATGGCTTTGATTGTGGATTGATCCGGGATTGGATGCTTTTTGGTTGTCTTTGTGAGGGATGTGATAGATGTTGCCCTTGGCTTTGCCAGTGTGGGAATTGTGTTTTGGTTTTGTTTTGACAGTCTCGCCCGATGTGCACTATAGTTTCGGGATTTGGTAGGACTTTTGGCTCCAGAGTTTCGAGATGGCTCCGGTTTGGCCAGTGACCCCCTTGTGAGCAACGACTCTGGGATGATTGATGGGTTTGGGTTCGATATGATCTGAGGGCTCCGGTATGATCGGATGGCTTTGACATGATTCAAGACCCCATTGTGAGCAATGACTCTGGGATGGTTGATTGGGTTCGGGTTCGATATGATCTGAGGGCTCCGGTATGATCGGGTGGCTCCAGTTGTTCTGTGACTCCCTTGTGAGCAAAGACTCTGGGTTGATTGATTGTTTTGCTTTGGTTTGGATTTTGAGTCAAATGGTGGGTTGATGTGATTAGTGGATTGTGTTGTGTTTGACGTATTTTGATGTGGTTGACAGTTTTTTTTAGATGAATGGCTTCGGTATGGTTAGTAAGGCTTCAGATTAATGGCTCCGGTATAGCTCGGGATGGCTCCGGGGAGGCGCCTACGGGATGGCTCCATTGGTGATGGCGAGGAAGAAAGAGGAACTTTCGCCTGTGAGGTGGTCGCACCCTGAGCGGGCTGCCTACGTACTCAATTCCATATTGAGATCAGACCTGACGTAGTTCGAAACTATGTAGGCAGGGCCCTGGTAACGAAATGGCTCCGACAAGGATTTGAGGTGGCTCCGTATGGTTCTTGAACTGTTGGGATGACGTTCCAAGGGTGTTTCAATGACAGATGATGGCTCCCGCATGGCTCCAGTTTGGTTCTGGATATGGTGTTGATGAGGCTCGAGCATGACGCTGGATGGCCCCGGAATTGTCTTCGTACGGCCTCGGATGGCTTTAGCTTGGTTTGATGTAGCTCGAAGATAGCCCAGGATGGCTCCGAGATGGTTCGATGTAGCTTGATCATGGTCTGGGATGGCTCCAGTTGACATCTTTTGATCTAAAGTTATGCTTCAACAACTGCAACTGAAGTCGACTCTCGACGAGACTAGGCGGAGTTCTTACTAGTCAGGTGTTGATGATGGAGTGCTTATGATGCATGTAGGTATTAAATGCTGGATACGATGCAAAATGCGTATGCAATTTCTGGAAAAAAGGTATGACCCTATCTCTATTAATACGAGGTTTATAAGACATCTTCGGTCCGATCTTGAATGACTGTTGAACTGAAATGCGTGAATCGCTTTCCTCTCATGGAGGGATGTGGGTCAATCTCTCGTGAGTTTGGTTGTGTGTGCAAAGCGTGGTGTGATGATACTCTCGATGCTTAGAGCAGTATTTTCCTTAGAATTCCTTTTTGAAGTTCTGAACTTTCCAATCCTTACAAGTTCCTCACCTATAACGGGGTTAGCTTTTTATGATTTGGTGCTTAGATCAGGGAGTCACTCGCACTCGGAAGACCTTGTGAAGTAAGGTCGCACTCATTCGCTCATGGTCCCTTTGGTATGACGGGACATGTAGATAACAAGTACGAAGCTTATGATTCATGTTTCAGATTCGATACTTTCAGTTAACGCTCATCGACTTATGAGTCAGAGGTCTTTGTTGGGATATAACGGGGCTGAGGGGTATGACGTATGTCTCATGGGACTGGAGAATTTGTTTGGGAGTTGTGGAGCTTTTGTGCAATAGAGAATATGTTTCACCTTCGCCACGGGTGGAATGATTAGATGGGTTTTTGAGAACCTTTGATTGATTTCTACGGGACATCATTGGTCCTTTGGATTTGGATATCTCCTTCTTGCCTTTTCTGGTGTACGGTTTGGACTTTCTTCTCATTTTTGTGTTTTTGAATTTGCATTTGGCTCATCAACTTTCTCAAGCATCCTTTACTTTGTATTTTGGCTTTCAGCTTTGGAGTTGCATTGACTTGTCGATCTTCTTGAACATTTTTGGTGTTGTTTTTTTTTGGTGTTTGGCTTTGGAGAGAGTTGCATTGACTCACTAATTTCTTCAAACATTTCATTTATTGTGTTTATGAAAGATGGTGGGGAGAGGCCATGGCTCCGGCTCCTTCGAGCTCCTCTATTGCAAGGGTAAGTATGTATATGTAGGGTGGCATATTGTGGAGTTTTTGAAGAAATAGTTTTTCATGAAAGGCTCAGCGGGGCTCACTAAGGGATTATGTACAGGGCAGTCAAAGCTTTTTTGGTTTTGTGGAGGTTTTTATTCCTAAGTGCCTCATCATTCTCATTAGTCAAAGATTGTTTTCTTACTATTCTCAGATCTTTGCATGAATCACAGTTTGTATCATGTTTATCGACATTACTCTCACTATTATTGTGCCTCTCCATGTGTTGAAAGAATGCACATGTCGCTCATGGTTTTACCTCTTTGGACTCGCTCTATCTTCCCTCATCGCTCAGCGGATTGTCCAATACCCTCATTTGAAATTCAAGAGAAAATACTGCTCTTCGCACACTACTCACTTGATTTGTGGTGCCGATTTTGATTGGAACCTTGTGTTCGTTGACGGGTCGAGAGTTTAGCGGTTCACGCACTCTATTCAAACAATCAATCAAGATTTTCCCCAAAGATGTCGTTTCGATACAAGAGTATGCAAATGCGATTGTCTACCATGCGATGTATTGTGGTAATATGGAATTACTATGTATAATATGCATGAAATGCTGAAAACGATGAATGGAGATGGTTGACTGAATATATATTTTTTTGCTTTTGTTTTGTTTTTGGATGCAATGCATGGGTGGTAAGGCTACACCTAGTCTCACTCGAGTCAAATTCAGCTCATGGTTCGTGAAGCTCATCCCATTACTGTTGGCCTTGAAGATGGTCTAGCTGTTGGGGTCGCTATGAGGTCGGGTTGGTGATTGGTCCCTGGATTTTGAACTTTTAGGGAGTGACAACTCCCGCATGGTGGCCCCACGGTATGACACGCTCTTTCCCTTTTAGTCACTGGCGTGCATGGTGATTCTGATTGGGAGAGGTTTGAACTCGCTTTTCTTTTCTATCCCTTTGAGATCGGGCTCTGGCGGTCGAGAAATTGGGATGAACGTGTGTGTGGTGTAGTGACGATGAAACACATGGTTATGCAATTTTTGGGGTGGACACGACTCGTGAATGATTGATGGAATTGAAATGGCTGGAAGTGCAAGTGACTTTTTTTTTGTCATGAATGTGATGCATGTGTTTTGCTTTGTGCTCGGTTGCATTTGTTGGTGTTGTTTATTTAGGGGAAGCCTCCTGTAGACCGTGAATTCTCACCCTATAAAGCAAAGTTGATGAAACGATGTATAGATGTGAGGGGTCGTCCCTTATTCGTTCTTTTTATTAAACGTGCATGCCAAAAGAAACCTAATTTTGGAAAACAATTTCGAAAACACATGTTTTCAAAGTGGTGGATTTCCTCAATATAAACTTTGATGCTCGGTCATTCGTAAATAAAATAGGGAGTGGGGAACCCTATACACATTGATCTAAATAAATTCGAAGGGAATGTGTAAACCTATACATGTAATCTATTTAGAAATGGACAAGAGAGAAAAGAATGCTAGGGGAAAACCTATACATCAATTCTAAAAGTCATTAAATGGGGGAGTTTGAGCTTAAAAACTTCTCCCGAATTCTTTTGCTTCGTCCTCGAGCTTCTGACTGACTGCTCAATCGTCTTCGGGCTCCTGATTGGCCGTTCGCTCGTCTTCGTGCGTTTGACTGGTTGCTCGCTCGACTTCGGGCTCAAGACCGGCTGCTCGCTCGTCTTGGGGCTCTTTACCGGCTGTCAGGCTATTGCAGTGAAGCAGTACTGTGATCAAACAAAACGAGTTGGTGTTCTTCTGATTTTCAATAGTTTGAACTTGAATCAGTGTTGCTAATCTTCATGTCGCTCGACCCAGGTTGGTACATCTTTTGATTTGGTATCTGAACGGTTGGTGTTGGCCTTCCTGTTGCTCGGCTAACTCCACGGGCTGGTGCGTCTCTGATTTTTAGCTCGATCCGCTCCGATGAGGGATATTCTTGAGAAAGGAAAAGGTGAATGATCGAGCACAAAGTCTTATGTGAAAATCCACCACTTTTGTGAAAGCACGAAATGACTAGTACGCTCCACAGTAATGACCGCTGCTCTTGAAGGTGGGTAGAACTTCAAAAATAGCGGGTCACGACATGGGGACTAAATCATTTGTTTTGAAATACGTTTATGAAAATCAACTTTGAAAACCGTTTTCAAAAACTATTTTGAAATAAAGTTGTGTAAAATGTTGTTTGAAATTCGTATGTAGAAAGTAGGTTTGTAGAAAGTCGGTTGTCGAAATCTATTTATGAAAATCGTTTTGGAATAACATTCTAAAGATGAAGTGGCAAGATTAAAACCGCAAATGTTTATGAGAAAAATTTAGGTGGGATTTGAAATTAAACGAGCTCGTAAAACAGCTTTAAGAGATGTGCAAAAGAGAATTCCGAACGTTTTGAAACAGATTGGTTGGAAAAAGCGGTTTGCACACATGCATAGCAAGAAGTAAATCGTGGCTGTATTTGATGAGGAGTTGTAAGTGTTAGTGTTGGGATAATCACTTTCCAGGTCAATTATGATTCCGTCTCACCGGGGGAACCATCGTCCCTTCACTGTCATCTCTCGGGGGTTTTTCTCTGCTATGCCTTTGTGGGGCACGTCATTAAGAAAGTCCGGAGTGCTTAAGTTCGAAAGGTTAGGACACCCGAGATGATAAGGAAACATACGCCACGGCCAGTGATGATCCGACAACACCCCACTTTTCGGGAAACTCGGGGAAGTATTGTATGGGAACGGTTCTCTCGTCACCTGCACGGTCAAGTGTGTCTAAAGTCCAAATTATTCACTGACTACGTTGTGCCATGTATGGGTATCCGGTAAATACGGGATCCTCTATGGACGTATAGCGTGACATTGGGCTTTAGAGACACTCGTGGTGCAGGTGAATAATGGAGAACTGAGCCCATACAATCTTCAGGGTAAGGCAGAGGGACGGTCAGACAGGCGGCATACAAAGGGGTGACTCCCATAAACCCGTCTTAGACACCGGATCAGGTAGCTGGACACTGAAAGCTCAGAGTTCACTATATGCTGGCTTTGACTCGGATAATGGAGGATATTTTTGGATCATGAGCCCGAGGTGTTGATCGGAGATCGTACCGCCTCGTGGGTTTGTTCACTGAGAGAGTGACCCTAGCTCATGGGGAATCAACCGTGGACCGGTCGGGATCCCGTGACATCGTGGGTAAATCGGGTGACACAGAGGAATGCATGTCCTAAGCTACCCACCCATGCACCCCACAATCGCAATATGAAAGCAGTAAATAAACCAAAATGAAGTTAGCAACAACCTTTGCTAAGAGTTTTATCTTGAGGATAGTGATTCCGAATTGGTTGTTTATTAACCTAAAGGGAAGTTAGCTTTATTCAGTCCTAAATGTCTCTTTCTAAGTGTGAGCTAATTATTAACCCAATTGTTGCAATGTTTGTTGAGGATCTAATATGTCCTATCTGTCCTCATCAGATACACACTCTAAGTGTGGAGTAGAATAATCCTAAAGGCTTGGAATGAATCTCTTAAAGGTTTTGAAAGAAGTGGGGAAGTCCCGACAATTTTGAATGGAGTTCAGTCTTCCTTGAGTTTGAGAAAAACTTACTCAAGTTTTCCCCAGCAGAGTCGCCATTCTGTGGAGGGTGATTTTTCGGTATGGGGGGGGTCTATCTAAATATGGTCTGACTGAAAAGCCGAGATCCTAGAAATATGCCATTCTGTGGAGGGTGAAGACCCGTTATTCCGGCATCCCTCAAATACCTACTAAATCGTCCGTCTTTCCCAGAAAGCATAAAGGGAGTGCAAGTGTGCACTACACCCGCTCTCGATGGGCTCCACGCGGACTTATGCCCTAAGGGCGGAAATTGACTAGAGTCGCCACCTAGTTTGACCTATGATAACTAGGAAGGAAGATCGGGTTCTAAGAACCGTTAATTGACTGATGTGATGTTCCCTATGGATAGGACTTATTTGATCATTTGCAGAGATTCTATTGTGGGTTCGTACTGGGTTACACCCCTCGGAAGTGGCAACGACCACGACTTCGGATTGGTGCCCGAGGAAACCTCGGTCTCCAATTGTCGGGATTGCTTTCTTTCAAAACCTTATTAGAGAGATTCAATTTAAAGCCAAAGGATAGGATTAAGACAGAAAGAGAGAAAGATAGTGGATGAGGCGAGCTTTTCTGCCAAGCTAGCGCCAAGGGGAGGAGTTGGTGAACTCAGATGAGTGTAGAATGAAGATTTGGGAAGAGACTGAGGTTGAGTGAATAGACAAGACTTGAAGTCTGATGGTTTGCAGTTTGTGGGACCTGGAGAAGGTTTAAATGTTTTGAGAGGTATGAGAGCCACCTCTGAGGGGGAAAAAAGGTCTTTGTTTGGAATGGGGTCGCACCCTAAATGGGCTGCCTACGTACTCAACTCCCTGTTGAGATCAGACCTTACGTAGTTCAGATTTTTTTTTGGGGTTTTGGAAGTTTTGAAGGGTTTGAAGTTTTGGGCGTGAGAGATTAGTCTGTGAGACGCTCGGGTCTATGAGACGGTTGGGATGGGATGGGATGTCAAGGCCTGCGAGACGCTCGGGTCTGTGAGACGCTTGAATCTTAAAATGGTGGAGAAATTGAGATGTTCGAGTCTGTGAGGCGCTCGGGCCTGTGAGACGTTAGAAGTTAGAGAGGAGTTGGGATTAGGGAGACGATTCGAGTTTGAGGCAATTTGGAGTTTGAATGGTGATTTGAGTATGAAGTGTTTTAGGGCTTTGAAGATGATTTGAGTATGTGTGAGGCAATTGAAGTCTAAGTAGAGATCCCGGGTTTTTCAGATTTGAGATTCAAAAGAGGTTGAGGTTTTGGGATATTCCGAGTTTAGAGTGAGATGATGGTGGACAGAATTGTTTGGAGGAATGATTGTCAAGATTGTCTCTCTTAAAGTTTTTGAAACCAAAAAATCATTTTTTGTTGTAAAAGGGCGGATAATCCCAAAGGATTACCCTATGTACCCCATCGAACACGACACTTAATTAATGGTAAGTGCCGAGGCTCGAGAGATGGGGCAATGAATTTATGTCGAAAAATAGGATTCAGAGAGACACCATGAATGAGATGTTCTCGGTCGAACCCTAACAACGTCTCTAACTCCCGGGTTTTAAATCATTAAAAACCGAAAACAACTGAAATCGAGCGGAAGGGAGTTAGACGATTCTAAAATCCCGGCTGCAACTAGGAAGGTCGTTACTTCCCTAGCACCCCGCCTTGTAAAAATCTAGGCTGCAATTAGGGGAGGTTTGTCACCCTAATGCCCCGCCTAACGAGATCCAGACTGCGACAAGGGAGATTACGACCCCAGTGCCCCGCCTCGGATTTTTATTTTGGGAAGGAAGACAAGTGATGTTCTAACCATGGAGGAAATGTTTTTGAAGGGGTTAGACATTTCTTGCTCCCCGAAAACGGCTTATTTTTTAGTTTGAACACTGAGTTGAAAAATGTTTGGAGTTGTTCGGAATTCTCGATGAAGAAACCTTGATTTTGAGAAATGTTTTTAGGAGAAAACTTTCTGTATATGTGAGAAGAACTTTCTGCGTTTTGAGAAGAGTTTTCTGTGATGTGAGAAGAGTCTTTCCTTTAAAATTCCACAAAATGGTTTCTTTGAAAACTTGATGAAGTTTGAATAAAAGATTGTTTGAAATTCGAAAAAGGAGATTTTTTTTGGATTTTTGGAGTTCAAACGAGATTTACAAGTTGAGTTTGAATTGGATGAATTGAATATGGGTTTGGAATTGAATCAGTTTGGTCAAACTCGGATGGTCAAGGTCGGATGGTCAAAGCTTGGTCAAAGTCGGATGGTCAAAGCTTGGTCAAAGTCGGATGGTCAAAGCTTGGTCAACTCTTAGACCTTTGGGTTGATTTTTGAGACTAGGGCCGGTTTTGAATTGGGCCATGGGTTTGGGTCATGTAGTATTAGGTCATGGGTTTCGGGCCGTGGACTTGGACTTTGGGTCGTGGACTTGTTGGGTTTCGAGTTTTGGGCCTTGGGTTATGGGCCGTGGCTTTTGGGCTTGGGCCGAGTGGGCTAGGGCCAAGTGGACTTGATGGCCTTGCTTGGGCTTTGGCCTCGAAATGGGCTTGGGCCTTGAAATGGGATTTATGAACTGTGGGCTGAAGTGGGTTTTGAATTGGGACTTGGAGTGGCCTTTTGATTTGGGCTGAAGTAGGCTTTTGATTTTTTGGGCCTGATTTGGGTCTTTGATTTTTGGCAAGGTTGTGAGATATTAACAAGTGAGATGGATCAATTTATTGATTTATTAACTCTTGATTATGGGTGTGTTGAAGGCAAAGGAGGATTCCACCCACATAAAACGGATGAGAGATCCGTTAGGCATGGGGTGATATCGCATCCAAAGCCCTCCTAAAACAGCCTTAAGGGCTTGTTTTTTAAAGTTTTTGTTCTTATATACAAATAACGGTGGTTTGAGTGTTTTCTGAAGTTATAGGAGATTATTGCCCCACGAAACGAATGAGAGACTCGTTAGGTGTGGAGCGATAATACATCCAAAACTTTTCTGTCAATGGGAGGATCCTAGTGGGTAAATAACTAGGGCTTAGATAGAGGTCAGGATTAACAAATCAATCAATTGCAGGGTTGCGAGAAGGGCATAGAAGCGAGATAACACGTGTACAATGAAGCATATACAATGGAGCAAAAGCGACGAAAGCATAACAGAGGCAAAACAGAACCGCTATAAAAATTGAAAATGATATTAAGACAACGAGAATAGCATAACAAAGCAAGACTTTGCAACTAAACGAGTTGGTTTCAAGTGAAGACTGGATTAGAATCATGCTTTTTGAATCAATTTCGAAAATGAATCTATGCGCAAGGAGCAAACAGCAAACAACAATGCTAGAAATGTAGACAAGTTGTCGGTCATGATCAAAAGGAACTTTAAATAATATAGAAAACCAACCTACGGGGTGGCCTGCCCCCGGATTATCATTGAACCGGATATAAGAGAAGAGAGTTCATCCAAACGGGGCGACAAACGCTCATGATCTCGCCATAGACAAATGTAATCAACAAGACCTTAAAATCCACGGTGTACATGTGTTGAGCCCAAATATCCATAAGCCCAAGCGACAAGCAAAGTCTAGTCTAACCGACCAAAGCGCAGCCAATGTTCATCGGATGTATACCGAAACCCCAGACCTCAGAATGCGCATTCTGGGTAACGAGAACCCTAACTAGGTGGCGTACCCCATGTCTATCAATCATCGAGTACAGGGAAGGTCTTCAATCAAATGAAGATCGAAAGAATTCCGTCTCAATAATGCGTGATCTTTGACGGGAGATTCATCCATTGCCAGCGAAACACCTCGAGCAAACAGGGAGCAACATAATAAACTTAGTAAAATGGATCTTGACGTATCAAACTTCATCGAATCGTGAACAGATAAAAAACAAGCATATAAGCAGCACGATCATATCAATTTTCATCATGGGATATAAAGAGTTTAATGTATGGAGAATTCATTGAATCAACCAAACCATCGCATAAATGACAATAAACGACAAAGATAGACTCAAACCGCAGTAGTCATCAAACGGATTCTCAATTCATGGGCAATTCCCAGCTCATTCGATCGGGATTCAAACACATAGCGCATCACAAATTGACGCAACCGAAGCATGTCCGCAAACAAAAGCAGTAATTAAGGTCGGCTTATCATGGATCCCGCATTAAAGAAAAACAAACCAACACGGAAGATAAGGTGTGAAAGATGAAATCAAATCAAACCCTGGAGAACTAGCGGAGAAGTACTAATCGACCAAAAGAAATTTGAAATGAATTTGCCCCAGTTTCAAGTGACAAACGATTCCACTAGACAAGGATATAAGTTGACAGATATACAAGAAACCAAACAACTAGATAGCATAGAAATAAGGTTAGCAAAATACCAATGCGAGGAGTGAAGAATCCCAGTCGAGGAAACAAACTATGATTATAGGTTATGCTAAACAGATCACACAAAGGGGACTAATTAATAAGAAATAGAATAACCAACAGGGACTCATGTGCCTTGTTTTCTGAGCTGATTCTGTTTGTTGGATCGGACCCAAAAGAGTGGGATGTTGCGGAACCGCTAGAAGCATATCGGTACTTCAGCTGTGAAGAAACAAATAAAAGAAAGAAACTAGAAGACACCAACCAAATATAGCAGTCAATCGGTTAGAGATTATCAAAATAAAGATGGAGGCATAAAGTTAGCTCAGATGCAACATTTTACCCACCGTGGTCATTCAAAGTGCAGAGATAATCGACCAGGCATTCAGATCGGAGAACGTAGGAAACAAAACAAGAGATGATAACCAGAAACACGCAAAGCCAAGACAGTACTCCCTAACCTTCCAAGATTAGAAGACTACATTTCAACGGGGGAAAGAAACGAATGGAGTTCGAACTGGGTGTAAACCCGATAACAAAACGGAAACCATGATGGGCTTGGCATCTGTTCGTCGGCGTGCGTTTTCTCAGGCAGAGCACGTAAGTTCCTTATTCGCGTGATGAGAACGAAGTAGGTGGAGCATGATGCTCCTTGTCCGCCAGTTTAGTCTGCAAAATTATGATAGTGAAGCAGTCCTTGTTCGCCAGACAGGTTGCGAAACCGTGTTTGAAGAGAAGAAAGAGGGCGGAGAGCTTATATGTTCTATTTACACAGCAGCGACATGAAGAGAATAGAGAGGGTGCAGAGCTAGCGTACTCCTTGTTCTTCAGTTTGGTTGCAGAGTTACGGTGAGTTAAGAGATTGAAATGAAGCAGAGCAGTTATTTTTAGTTCTCCAGGCAGGTTGTAAAATTACCGCGTTGAAGAGAAATGAAGAGAGGGTAGCAGCTTCTTCCTCGTTCAGCAGCTGTATGTTCTCCTTGTTCGCAAACTGGGTTGCAGGTTACCGCCATCTAGTGGAAAAAATGAAGCAGGCGCAGAGCACATATTCCTTGTCGTGAGGAAGACAGAAAGACATATGCAGAGTTGTTTGCTCGAATACGAGAAGAGAGGTGCAAGGCTGTGCACTCTTTGATCCCATTTTAGGTTGCAAAGTTACTGTATGCGAAGAGATTGAAGCACATAGAGCTTGAATGCTCCTGAGTTCACAAACTAGCATGAATCCCCTTGTTCGCCTTCGCCAGTTGGGTATGCAAAGCATTGTTTGCCAGTCGGGAGTGCAAAATTATGAGAGCAAACAGGATAAACCCAAGGCAGAGCATCTGTCTCTTTATTCGCCTATTGGGTTGCAAGGTTAGCAACGAGAAGAGAACGAGAAGCGGTGGAGGTGTATTTCCTTGCTCACTGGCTTGGTTGTAAAATTACCGGTTGAAGAGGATAAAGAGATGTGGTGGATGAAGGCTGGAGTAACTCCCTGTTCGGCAGTGGCATGCAGACGAGAGTGAAGAGAATGCAATAGGGAGTATGTATGTTCACTGTTCGTCAGGTGAGAAGAGAATGAAGAAGCAGTGGTGCTCGTATGCCGGTGAAGATGTGTGTTGAATGAGAAGAAAATGAAGAAGCAGGATTGTATGTTCCTGTTCTCGCCCAGTTTGGGAGTGTAAAATTACCGTGAGCGTGGAGATTAGAAGAGAGGGATGTGCTTCAACGCAACTTCAGCAGAACCATGAACCCGCAACGAGTTTGGCCTGAAGAAGAGAATGATGTGCACAGATTCCTTGTCGGTGAAGATGCGTGAATGAGAGGATGGGGTTGGTGCAGCGCCTGCGGTTCATCGTTCTCCAGCGACGGTGAAGAGCAACAGAGCATGTACGTTTTTCTCGTTTGCCCATTGGACTAAGGAAGAAGAGAAATGACCTTTTTGAGACCGTTTTGTTTTTTGGGATCGATGATGGCGGCATGCTCGTTCGCTGGTAAAAATATTATTTGAAGAAGATGAGTCCAGGCTTGGAAAACAATGAGAAAGATGGGAGTTGAGGTGGCTGTTTTGTTGGCCTCACATCGAAGCAGGAGAAGAAGGAGAACACCCGTTTTCATTTGTGTGAGATATTTCGATGAAGGAGACCACCTTGGGATTGGTGTCTGTCGGCTCTGATTTTTTCAGGGTTCTCATGTTGTATTTATATGTAGAGGTTAGGGTGCGGGCTAGGGTTTTTGGGTGTTTATTAATGGGATCAGGTGGACTGGACCAAAATGAAAGTACCGATGAGAGTTGGTTTTGGGCCGCAGTTGGAATGAAGGCAAAGGTCGGAGCGGGCTTTGTGTTTGGGCGGAAGCAACGGGCTGAACACAGCCGGGGTGCAAAATGTTAGTTCCAGAAATAGATAACAAAACGTCTCATGTGTGGATTCGAAATTGGGTAATTTGAACAAATGAAGATGCCTTTACCAAGATGTCACTACTATCTTCTTCTGGAGAGTACATGCGATGGAATGATCAGAATAACAATTATTAAAGTAATGATAATAATAATATACATAAAATGATGAAATAGTACTAATAAAATGGTGATAAAATAAGAAGTAAATACTAGAAGATAATAAAAAGTAGTAATGACTATGAAACTAAAAGATAACTTGATAAATAAACAAATAAGCAATAATAAGAAAAGTGAATAAAACAAAAGGGACGAGTGTAAAACCGTACTGTCGTTGAAAATTCATTTTCAAAGAATTGTGTTTTTTCTGAAATGCTTTAGAAATTGGTTGAAAAGCTTTGTTATGAAATGATGGTTTCATTTTGGCAAGCACGTTAATACGTTCTGACAAGAAAGGCGATGACCCCTCTTACTGTATTTATTATTTCAGCATTTGCTTTATGGGGTGAGAATTTTTGGTTGTCTACATGACCGGCTCAACTTACGCCCAAGTTGATCAGCCTCAACTCCCTTTTGATCTGTTCTAGCCAAGTCAACACCTTTTGTGAACACCGTCGCTTGCAACCATGTACTTTGTGCCTTGGACAACGACGAGGAACTCGAATGCAAAACCGCCCACAACTTGACTTGCTAACCTTCCAACCGTGTACCTCTTCAACCACCAAATCCCGTTGGTAGGTTTGGAGCTGGACAACATGGCGAATTTAACGTTGGTTACTTCCTTTGGCACTCTTACAACTTACCAATCCGAGAACAAAGAGGGAAGAAGGGAACTCTACTTTGTTGCTCTCCGGACTCTAGCAAAGGTTGAGTCTTTAGCCTTGAACAATCAAACTCTTTTGTGGGATTAAGAAATAGAACTCCAAGCTCTCTTTCTTACTCTCTTACGGTTTTGAATTAGAGATAAAGGTCCAACCTTTCTCTCTTATTCTCTCTTTGTGTTGGCGTGAATATAGTGTGGATATTGTGGATTCTCTCCAGCTTTCAAACTCGGGTTGTATTATGATTTTAAGAGCCTTCTCGCCTTGTATTTATAAGGAGAGAGTGAACTTAGAATCTTAACAACCTTACTAGATAGGCGGCATATTTATTTTTAAGATAAATAGCTTTTATCTATTTGTGAGCTAAAATTGTGGTGCCTTCCTCCAAGGAGTATCACAACCGAATCCATAACCTCCTTCCTATAATTGTGCCGCCTTCATTCATATTTAAATGTAATGAGTCAGCCATAATTATCTCCAACACAAGATAAAGATATTAACCGCAAAGATAAATAATCTAGTTAGTTAGGAATCACCCTTAACTACTTGCGCAAGGAAGGAGAGAATATCTCAACCTCCTCCTTTTTTATTTATCTTTTCCCACTTAATAAATCCAGCTTGCTTTTATCTCTCATGGCTAATTTTTCAAGTAGTTAAAAGTGTCTAGATTCACTTTAACAACCTTCTAAATTTGTGGAAAGAACTTTAACCACCTTTGCACGAAAATCGTAACCACTTAACAAGATAACCGACAACTATGATTTCTCTCACACGTTCTATTTAGACTTATAACTACATAGGTAAAAGTCTTGAGGCACTTCTAAAGTTTACCGCAGTAAATATTCACATGCGATAACAACCCCAGTAAAAATCCAATTTTTACTGAAGTCCTTAACCATCCTTACAACCACCAATATAATTAGCAAAGAACATTCCTGAAGCCGTGGAGATATTCATGGAGATATATCAACCGATGGAGCAAAAAATAGCAACCAAATGCATTTCCAGGACTTTCGGGAAAACCTAGAAATTAGGGCTTCTCGGTTGACACGGCGCCTAGCGCCCAGCGCGCGCCCGTGCTCCGTGTGCCTCGTTGCTCCTTAGCGCCTAGTGCACGAGCGAGTCCCCGCGCGCCCAAGCACCTTAGCGCCCAGCGCCCGTGTCTTGGTAACGCGTGTTCGTGCCTTGTCTCGACGTCGGGCGCTCCTGCCCAAGTGGCCCTTAGCGCCTAGCGCTCGCACCTTGGCATCGCCCGCACATCTTGACACACCCGTAAACAAGCTTTTGGCCCATGTCTAGGCTTGGCCTGGCATCACCCAGCGCCCCTAGGACATGTCCTTAGCCTTGTCACCGTGTCGTGGCCCCTTATCACTCGACGTTGCCCCGACACCTAGTCACAGCCAACGCCCGTGCCCAGCACTGTAGCGCCCGTGTCTTAGGATGCCGTGCTTGTCAAAGTTAACTTGGCCCAGTTGTAAGCTTGTCTTAAACCCAGTCAAGACTAAGCCAATAACACTTTGGGTTGGATGGCAACTTAGCTTGTGCATCTCCTTTCCTTTGTCTTTGCTTTATGACACCTAGTGTCAACTTGGCTTTGCGCGTGTGACTTGCATGATCCCTCGTGGACCAACTGTCACTAGTCAAACCCCAGTCACAAAGACCGGTCACACCCACCTGCATTCAAGGTGAGCCTAGCTCACTGCCATGTACCTGAGCCTCAAGCTCATTACTTGCATAACCTCATCAGGTTACATCAGCGTTTTGACCAAGTGCTAGGGCCTCGAACCCATCACTTGTCTCCCGCGTGTCACAGCCAGCTCTCAGCGACACAGCCCGCAACTTAGTGTGCGTAGCTCCAAGACACCCACATGCTAACTCGGCAAGCCCAACTTCCAAGTCCTCCTTACATTGAGTAACACTTGGCGACCTCGACTACATGAGTTCCTTGTGGTTAGTTGGGTTAGGGCTCAGGCCATCACCCCTGGGATTAAGAACTGTGACAGATCCCCCTTGAGTTTGCATGTTAAGGGTCTTTAACAAATGATAACAATAAGTGTCAACTTTTATGCACAATAAGTGACAGCTTTTATGTTAACTATAACCATGGTAGAACGTTGTCTGTTCTACTATGGTTATAGTATAACATAAAAGCTGTCACTTATTGTACATAAAAGCTATCACTTATTGCTATCATTTGTTAAAGACCCTTAACATGAAAACTCAGGGGGAATTCTACTTAGGGGGAATCTCTCAATCTTTTTAATTGCCAAGGGACCTTCGTCTAGTTTTTTTAAAGGTACGATGCACCCCACATCAACATTGTGTGGCCAGTATTCCAATTGACTGCATGCAATCTACAGACATTCATGTCCAAATGTTTAAAGATTTCTCAGACCTATTGATGTACAAAACTGAAAGAAGATGCGAATCAAAAACTAGAGATGGAGATGTGCCTAGTTCTCCTCTCCATCTCCATCTCCATCTCCATCTCCATCCATCTCCATCTCCATCTCCATCTCCATCTCCATCTCCATCTCCATCTCCATCTCCATCTCCATCTCCATCCATCTCCATCTCCATCTCCATCTCCATAAGTCATGAAACTCATCAACTGGGCGATCTGGTACCACTTTATCTTCATATAGTCCCCCATGCCACCATATAATCGACTAAGCTTCCTCTTCTCCTACTCATATAACTATTCTAGAAAACCGTTTCAAGGTCATGAAGTGGGCCAGTAATTCGTTAATTGCCACCGGACTCTACTTCATGGCAGCCTCACTTAACTTTTTAGCCAATTTCTTCAACCTCTCTATTTCTGAGTTGTAACACCCCGTCCTAAGCCAATCGTGGTTACCGTAGACTTAACAACTGAAACATAAATATCGCAGCGGAAATAAACCAACACTAGGACCTTGCCACGGTCTGAACAACAAGAAATACCGTTTCTTAAACATTTACAACCGATAATCCAAAATATATACACCAACCGAGTTATAAGTATCTCCAAAAACCACATAACATTTCTCAAGTTTAAATATCAACAGACGGGTGCACAGGCGCAACCCGTACTCAAAATAATGTCCCACCTAAGTCTACCCGCTCCTACTCTCATGGTGTGACTTCATGGACCGCTTACCTGCAAGTGTAAAAACAGCCCCCAAAGGGGGTCAGTATGAATGCTGGTACGACCCTCTTGTGGCCCCCAAGCTAACGGGGCTACGACGACTAATTGTCGATAGCATGGAAGTTGATTAGAATCACAATTATAATATGAAATGCAATAAATCAACAAACCACAAATGAACATGCATAGTTCACACACAAATGAACGACTCAAGCGTTCCCTTAACAAGTAGGTTAGTAACAACCTCCTCCAGATCTGATCCCACTTATCCTCAGTTCTCTTTAACTTACCTCAGTCTTATCCTTATCTTAATCTCAGTATACAAACCGTTTCTAGAATGGAAATGGTTGTATCTTATCTTAAACTTAGGATTTAGGTGATCCTACCGCACCATCTTAATGCCACCTACCTTGGACGGGAGTCCAGTGTAGTTGAGCCGGCAACCGACCCTAGGCAACAAGTCCGAAGACAAGTCCTTAAGCGGAGAACAGATCTGATTCAGATACCGACCCCCTTTCCTTAGCATGCATGACCGGAGTCAGTCCCGGGTTCCTCACTCCCCTCTTAAGTTCCAGTTAGTGAAAATCTTACAAACCATGTGTTAGTTAAACCATAACGGGTATTAACCAACAGATACCAATACTTAACTCCACTTCTTAACTCAATAAGTACTAAACTTAGTTAGTAACAATCTCAAGTCTCGTGGGTTAGTGTAAAGAAAACACATTCACAACGAGAACAAGTATAACCGGTTGCATGCTTTATCTTGTCCTAGTCATAGCAAATAAACAGATAGCACACAAGCCGAGGGACACCTCGTTAGCAAGCAGGTCACAAGAAAGACTGTACCGTTCATCGTCGACTGTCGTTTGTTTAACCTTCTCCAGGGTCCCAATTCACAAACCTAAAACATTCATTCATTTTTAGGCCATTAGTTATTTGCACCTTACTTAACTCACTTAGTCCCTAAAGATTCCCATTCAATACCCTTTTAAGTCCTTACCACTTAACCTTATAAACTTAATTTTAAACATAAAGGTTTATACTTAACTTAACTTAATTCCTTAGGTCCTTAGGTCCCAAACCATCATTACCCTATTATTGGGGTACCCTAACACCAATTAACATCTTTTGTTCTTAAAGTTTTCCTTTTTCTTTTCTTATGTTTTGGCTCGACCGACCTTACCCAAGGTCGGTCCATTCCAGAACATATTACCATTTAAAAATTTTACCCCGACCGACCTTGCAAGTCCGGTCCCCAAGGTCGGTCCATTCCCGAGAGTTTTCCCCGTTGAAAATTTAGGCCCGACCGACCTTGTCAAGGTCAGTCCCAAGTTCGGTCGATTCCAGAGACCAATTCTCGTACAAAATTTTAGGCATGACCGACCTTGCAAGTCCGGTCCCAAGGTCGGTCCATTCCAGAGACTCAATTCGTACACAAAATTCAAGCCCGACCGACCTTGCAAGTTCGGTCCCTAAGGTCGGTCCATTCCAGAAACTCTTTCCGGTAGTGTAAACTGGGCTCGACCGACCTTGCAGGTCCGCTCCCTAAGGTTGGTCGGCTCTAGACCTTTATTTCTAAATTTCCATTTGACTCCAAACTTCACCCCACATATCTTATTATGTTCTAACCTCATTTGGGGGCCTCAAACACACCTTAAGCCCTCCACCAAACTCATTAAATCACTCACCAATATCCACCTTAGTCATTATGCATTTTCCTTGTAATAATGCCAACACTTGTAATGTTTTTCACTAGGCTTCCAAGTGGTGTTTCATACCTATTATAACCACTATGCCAAAATGTTTCCTCACCACTATAACATCATCTCCCAAGCATCTTTCACCATCTAAAATTCCTTTATGCAACTACTTAAAGTTCCTTCACAAGTTTATGGCTCCTTCTTCCAACACATTATTTCCTTCCTACTTGTTTACCAATATTTGCCTAAGTCCTAAATACACAAGTATATCCCAAGACATTCATTTGATTCCCAAATCCTCCATGATGATGCCTAAGTCATTCTAACTCATAAAAACACCTTAAACTCACTCTTTCTCATCAAAACAACTCCTAAAGTTTCCTAGTGCTTCCTTAGTCATGAAATCTCCTTAACATATCTTAAACACTTAGGTTCTTCACTAAATTTTGCCATGGATTCTCTAGTATATTGTAACACTTAAACACTTAGTTTTTCACCATCAAACAACCATGAACACCTAAATTCTCATTACACCTTCTTAACACACATCATACACCAAAACTACACTACAACACAACATAGTGCATAAACTTAAATTGCTTGGCACTTAGGCCCTTAAATGACTTAGCTCTTAGGCCCTTAAATGCATAAATCTTAAACACAGAATTTCCTCAATATATATAGCCTTTGACCTGCAAATACACAACAAGGCTCCCATTGCAATATAAATGTTCTTATAATTCACCTTGTCATTCTTAAACTATCTCCTTTCTCATTTGCTCCTTAGTCACAAGTTCTCAAATATCATCATTGTTTTTCCTAGGTTTTATTGCCCTTTCCTAATGTAAACTCTAAGCTAAGCTTATCACCTATTCAAACCCCATCCCTTAATGCATTAAAACACCTTAAGGTAAGACACTTACCTTGCTCTTTTACAAGCTTCACAAACTTTCCTCCTTAGCCTTTTTCCTTGACAATCTCGGTCACCAACCAAACTCTCCTTGCCAATGTTCTAATCAATATTCAATGATTCCAATGAGTACTAAACCATGCACTAACCTTAAGGAATAAACCCTAGGTTAAAATGTGCTTTAAGGTATTAAATTGATTATTTTACCTTGGAGTCTTAGAATAGGCTTGGATATGAAGCAAGAAGGGCCCCCTCTAGCCCTTGGAGAATAGGAAACAAGCTAGAATAAGGCATAAACATGAAGCCCCATGAGTGATAATTTTCTTCTGAGACTATGATTTACCTCTTAAGAAAATATTAGGAATTTTGCCAATCTGCCTTTAATTAACCAGTAGACATAATTGATCAAACGGTTTTAACCTGAACCTAGAGTCCCGCTCATCCATATCATCTATCACTTTATTTTATCTGTTATTTATTTTCCTGTCTGTTATTTTAATTATCTCATTCTTATTATTTATTTAAATCCCAAAACAAAAACAACCCCTTTTGAATTACCCATTGTCTTAGGCTAGACTTATTTACCTCAAGTCCCGTGGATTGACACCTGGTCGCTTCATAATTGCTATACTACTACGACCGGGATTTTTGCAACCCGACGATCTATTGATTTGTTGATTTCTAGGATTATTTCTTAGCATTTAATATATCACATAAATCGTTTGCAAAATGGCGCTGTTGCCGGGGACTTGACTTTGTCTAGTCCCTAAGCCTTGGTGAATTCATTTGTTATATTATAATATTTTTGTTTTCCTGTTTTTATTTTTGTTTCTAATATTTTGTTTGCTATTTTTGTTTTTGTTTCGTAATTCAGTCTTATTATTATCTTTCATTTTCTTTTGCTGTTTATTGTACTACTATTGTTTCTGTCATTTAATTATTCCTGCAATCTACTTTTTGTTTTATTTGCAGTTATTTAATATTCCAGTTATTTATTTATTTTTATTTTTGTCATTTTAATTTCCAGCTATTTATTTTTCTGTTATTTAAATTCTGTCATTTAATTTCTGCCATTTAATTTCCAGTTATTTATTTATCGTCATTTAAATTTCCTTGTCATTTAATTTTTGTCATTTAATTTTCAGCAATTTAAATTTCAGCAATTTTATTTTCGTTATTTAATTTTCGTTTCTTTATTTTATTGTTATTTAAATTCCAGTTATTTAAGTTCTATCATTTAAATTACTGTCATTTAAATTCCTGCAATTAATTCTGTGCTTTTTAAGTTTTATTGCATTAATTTTCGTTTTATTTAATTCTGAAAAAAAATGTGGCAAAGGATTTGATTAACAATTATTTTTGTTATTAGTTATTTCTGACTAATAATGGCAAGTGGGGAGGAATTCGATTGGGATTCCTATTATTCCCAAGAGATATATTGCTCTTAGTGTGGGGACGCACATGAATATGAGGACTGCCCACTGGTAGCCGAAATGGTGGATAAGTTGATGGCTTCTCAGGAGCAGCAAACTGTAATCAATCAGAATCTGGCAGCTGGTCTACAAAAGTTAAAGAATGCCATGGTAGAGATGCAGGGAACGATGAGCCAGTTAACTCAGTTCCTCTTACAGCAGAGACCTTCTGAATCACTGCCTTCCCAACCAGACTACCTGCAGAATATAGGTGTTCCACAACACAATACAATCATAAACAATGTTGTCGAACAACCTGAAGGAGAAGATTTCTACATGACCTAAGATATATATTGCTTATATTGTACGGGACCTCATGAGATCAATAATTGTCTTGAATTTCAAGAGCAATTGTGGTTAGAGGATCAACCAGACTACCTGCAGAATATAGGTGTTCCACAACACAATACAATCATAAACAATATTGCCGAACAACCTGAAGGAGAAGACCTCTACATGAACAAATTGAAGTTCTTTGCTGATTTGGAAGACACAATTGCGGAGTTAAAAACTCAGCTAGTTCTAATATTGCAACAACCGAGGAACAAAGCAGTTCATGACGGAGTACACCCTACTATAGACTTTTTCTTTCCTCCTTCTCCATGCTCTATCCAGAAGATGAGGATGCTTACATCCTCGAATTTGAGAAGAAAGAACCACCACCACTTTGCCAGTATCAAAACCTTTTCGAGCCTCACTTAAAGGAGGAAGATGTTTACATCCTCCAATTTGAGGAAGAACAACAATCAGCACCTGGTCTTCTGCTTGAGACCCGTTACCGTCAATACCTCCTCAAGGACCAGGTTCTATGGAGCATTTATTTCCTATTTTTTGTTGAGGTAACACTTTGTTTTGATCCAGGTGGTTTGCTCTTAATTAACCGCCTATTTCGTTTTCCTGGCGAAGCTGTTGTCTACGTTTATTTTTGATCCAGGATAACGAAGCAGGAGTCTAGCCAAGACTATAAAGATAGGCAGCTTGCTGGGAGGCAACCCAGTGGTTAACTTTATGTTTTGTTTTTGTTTTCTGGTTTATTTTTGTTTATCTATTTAGAAGTGGCGATGGTGTCCCTGTGCTTTTAATGCAACACTTTTAGCGTTTTTGTGGTAATTGTGAGTGTGTGCAGTTAAAAAAAACTTTTTATGGTGTTTGATGCTCTCCAAGGCTGGACACTTGCATGAACGAAAGTGTGAGGAAGGCTACTACCCCATGCACGAGCTTAAGTGTGAGGAAGGGCACCTTCCTCAATCTACGATATCAGGGGAGTTTCAGTTTTCCTTTATTTAAATGTCTGTGTTCAGCCTACGATGAATTATAATGCTTAATGGTCATTTTTACTATTGTCCTGAATGAAATCCTTGATGAGTTTGCAATATTTAGAAAGTCCTTTTCTTGGTTTTAATTTGTGAACAATGTGGACATTGCTCCTCTTAAGTGTGAGGAAGTAGAGGTACTTTCTAAATATTGACAATTGCACTTAATGCCACATTTGTTTTTGTTTGTCCTTTTATTTTGAAAAAAAAATTATCTCTTTTAAGTGGCCGAATAAATAAATAAATAAATAAATTTTTGGAAGTGTTGAAAACGAGCCTAATGGCCACCTCAAGAATCTTTCTGCTGCTAGGCTGTTTGTTTACTTAGTTTTATTCAAATTATATCTATTTTCACTGAAATTTGGTGGATTAGCTGATTATGAAAACTGAATTGGTCTAGTTTGGGGTCTTGGGAACGTTGTGAAAGTTTGGAATGAAAGGATAAGGCAAGGTACTCCGCTGTTCTGAATTAAAATTTCTGAACCCAAACAGGCCTCTTCATTCGGTTATTAAGTCCTTGGGGTGCCTTATCACCCATCTACCTAAGGTCTTGTGATCTGGGATAGAAGGCCCAAAGCCACTACATGGGTGAAGAGAAAAATCTGAGGGGATGAATTAAATATGCAAATGACAGAATAGAATGTTAAGGAAAATGAACTTTGAAAAGTTAAATGTGTAATTCATTTTTGCTTATTCTGATCATGAGTATGTGGTGTTGAAAGCTATCACGGAATAAGGTGTTACTTCACACCCCTTGTCATCCAAAGGTTAGAGGAAAGAAATGGTGGAAGATCCCAAACTATTCTGTTTCAGTTTCTATAATCTAACTTCTCCATGCTTTTAACTCTACTCTTTTTCACTGTTTGCGAAAACCTACAACTAGCAGCAAAAATTTTCTTTTGATTGTCATTTTGCTTGTTTTCCATCAGCAGTTGTTTGATCCTGAGTTTCAATACGGCCTTAAGAGTAGTCATATTCTATATTTGCTTGAGGACAAACAAAAGCTAAGTGTGAGGAAGTTTGATAAGTGTGAAATATATATTTTTACGGTTATAATTCTTCATATTTTGATAATAATTCATGTCATATTTCTCACTTATCATATGTTTTTCCATAGATAGATATTTTGATGTGAACTGATACATTTTATATGTCAAATGTAGGGAAACATGCTTGGAATTACATACTTTATTTCATGATCAATTATGATTAATTAATCTTGAAATAATCACATGAACGAGCATATCGTCATTGGACGTTTGCATATATAAATGCATAACTTGCGAACTTGAACCAAAACGGAAATTGATGATAAAATTCAATTGATGTCATCATCATATATATCACCCACGAGATGGATATTTGATGAACAATAGTGTGGAGCCGCACTCACAGTGTTGAAAATATAATTCAAAGCATATATCCAAAAGTTAGTCAATAACTGTGATAGACTTGTCCGAGTCTGTAGGAATCAGTTTAGTTAGAATTAGTTAATTTCAACTTAAACTTCATTAGCTAGAAATAAGGAGTCTGTTACGGTATTTTCAATTTTCTCTATTTACTGATAACGGCATTAGTTATGCAGAGCTGTTAGAATGTATTGCCTATTTATAACAGCTGATTAATATAATCAAATCATCTTTACCGCAAACAAGTTGGTAGTCTCTGTTCTGTTTACTTCAACAGTGGTATCAGAGCATTTACCAATTCTGGTGTGTGGGGAGTTCAAACAAAGTGAGAGTGAGAGCCACGTAAAACTGAGTGTAGTGTAAGCTATTAATCTCCAGCATCGATTAATAGTTATGGCAGTCACTAATGGTGGATCATCTATCAATATTTCTCAACCAAATCTACCAATTTTCACTGGAGAGGCCTATGAGTATTGGAGTTTCCAAATGGAAACACTCTTCCGATCCCAAGAGCTATGGGAGTATGTGGAGAATGGGTTCGATGCAAAAGATAAGGATACTGCTCGTCTTAAAGACAGCAAAAAGAAGGACTCGAAGGCGTTGTTTTTCATCCAGTGAGCTACCGACGTGTCATTGTTTTCGCACATCATGGGAGCAACCACATCATAGGAGGCGTGGGACAGATTAAAAAATGCCTACAAAGGGTCTGGTCGGGCCATGGAGGTCAAGCTGCAGACATATCAACAACAATTTGAAAATCTAAAGATGAAACCCGGTGAGACTCTTCAAATTTTCTTCAATCGTGTGGTAACGATAGTAAGCCAGCTGCAAACCTATGGAGAAAGGCTTGCAGACGGAGTTATAATTCGCAAGGTCTTAAGGAGCCTATTGCCTCGATACAATTATATTGCCGCAACAATTGAAGAGATGAAAGATCTCGATGCACTCAAGCTGGAAGAGTTGATGGGTTCTCTCCAAGCTCATGAAGCACGAGTGAGTGCTCAAGAAGAAGATCAAGCAGGTGAAGAGAAGGCCTTCCAAGCGATGTCCAAAGGAACATTTGCAAAGAAAGGAGAATCTGCAAAAAGAGGAGACTCACCAAATCATCGAGGTGGTCGAAGTGGTCGTGGAGGTCGAGGTGGACGTGGCAAGGGGTCTGGTCGTTCGCACAGCACAGTTCAGTGCTATAACTGTAAAAAATATGGTCATATCCAAGCAAATTGCTGGAGCAAGGCTGAGGGAGATCAGGCTAATTATGTAGGTGAACAAGGCGATATAAGGCTGTTCATGGCGTGTGAAACATCCAAGCAAACGGGTGTTTGGTATCTTGATAGTGCTTGCACAAACCATATGTCTGGACAAAGAGCATGGGTCCGTGATGTTGATGAGTCCCAAAAATCGCAAGTGAGGCTTGGAGATGATAATAAGATTGGAATCGCTGGTCAAGGCACGGTTGTCGTTGGGAAATCTGATCAAGGAAAGGCTAAGGTCATCGACAAAGTATATTATGCTCCTACCATTGCCCATAATCTTCTTAGTGTTGGCCAAATGATGGAAGTCGGGTACTCGTTGACATTTGAAGAGTAATTGCTGTAGTGCAGATGACAGCAAACCGCATGTTTCCGATGAACTTCGATCTTCCTGCAGAAAACACTTACCTTGCTCTTTTACAAGCTTCACAAACTTTCCTCCTTAGCCTTTTTCCTTGACAATCTCGGTCACCAACCAAACTCTCCTTGCCAATGTTCTAATCAATATTCAATGATTGCAATGAGTACTAAACCATGCACTAACCTTAAGGAATACACCCTAGGTTAAAATGTGCTTTAAGGTATTAAATTGATTATTTTACCTTGGAGTCTTAGAATAGGCTTGGATATGAAGCAAGAAGGGCCTCCTCTAGCCCTTGGAGAATATGAAACAAGCTAGAACAAGGCATAAACATGAAGCCCCATGAGTGATAATTTTTGGACATGTGTAGAAATGGTGGGAACTTGAGTTTTCTTACATATTCTTTACCTTAAGAGAATGGAGAAGCTAATGGAGTCTCCAAGCTTGAGGTTCCTCCTCTAATGGCGGTTTGGCTTGGCACCAAATCAAAGCTCTTGAAGTTTTGAAAAGATAGGAAGAAGGAGCTTGAGCAAATTAAGAAGACTATGTGTTTTGTTTTGGTTTTGGAGCTAAAATGAGCAAGTAGTGGTCAAAGGAAGATGGAGCTAGCATGGAGTTATCTTCCCCGTGAATGGAGAAGAAAGAGAGCAAGAGAAATCGGTGAAGAAGAAGAAAGAATGAAGAAAGGAGGAGAGAGGTGGCATACAAGATATTTTGATTCCTTAAAGTAAATAGTAAAACCACTTACTTTTCTCTTCTTCTTCTAACATTAGTTGGCTACTCTTGGTGACTCACACCCTTGGAAAACCGGCCCCCTAATTAATTAGGCAAGGCATGGTCTTGTTTGACCAATTAATTAAACTTAATTGACTAAAGAGTAAACTAGTCACTATTTGGTTACTATTCACAAATTAGTGCACTTATTTGTGAAATTTTTGATTTCCCATTGATTTAGACTTCCTAATGTGATACTAATTAGTACACAAGTTAATTAAGGAGTAATCATGGGCATTTAGCCACTTAAAACCCCTTTCTAAGACAATTTTTTTCAAAAATGTGCTTTAAGAGTCCTTAAAGCACAATTTGTGTTTTTACTTGTTTTCGAGCTTGGTTTTCTTTGGTAATTGACTTACAATGACCATTAGAATATTACTAAGGTCTTAGAATGATATTTGGGTGCTCACCCAAGTCTCTCCAAGATTAGAGCACGTTTTTGCTTAAACTGCTCTTATGGTGTTTCCTTATGTTTCATTTGATTTAAATTGTTTCCTAATGTTTCTAAGGCATTATTTAGCCTCCTTATATCTTAGCTTATCACTTAAACACCATATATAAATTTGGGGTATTTCAATCTACCCCCCTTAAAAGAACTTTGTCCCCAAAGTTCACACGTGTACTTAATCATTCACGGTACTCAATTTCTCAATCTTAACACCACATCTTATATTCTCATTCACACATATTAAGACTCAAAGGTATACCACAAATACAATAAAAAAGTATTATACATATCTCAAACTTACCACCAAGGTGTAATAACTTACACAAACCACATCTTACACCAACCAAACAAAACGACAAACATGTTCGTTTACTAACTCAAAAGTGAGGAAGCTCTACCCCCCTTAAAAAGGGGTACGCCCCGTACCCTATACAGACGATCTAGTCGGTAAACAAAGAAGGGTACTTCGACCTCATCTTATCCTCTAATTCCCACGTGGCCTCTTCGACATCTTGGTTAAACCAGAGAACCTTCACCAGTCGCACTGACTTATGGTGAGTGTCCCTAGTCTTACTATCCAAGATTCTCTGAGGAACCTCCACTGATCTCATATTCGGCTAATGTCAACCTCTCAGGTTCTAACACATGGGGGGGGGGGGGTGCATGTATTTCTTTAGCTGCGAAACATGAAAAACATCATGCACTTTACCCAGTTCAGCAGGTAAATTCAACCTGTAAGCAACTGGGCCCACCCGCTCCGTAATCTCATAAGGACCAAAAACTTCGGGCTCAATTTGCCCTTCTGCTCAAATCTGAATACACCCTTCATTGGTGAAACTCGTAGAAATACCCGGTCATCCACTGCGAACTCCAGGTCTCGTCGTCGAACATCAGCATACGACTTCTGCCTATCTTAAGCAGCTTTCATGTTCTCCCTGATTTGCTGAACTTCAGCCTGAACTTGTTCTAGATATTCTGGTCCTATAATGACCGTCTCACTCGACTCATCCCAGCAGAGCGGTGTACGACATGGTCTACCGTACAACGCTTTAAAAGGTGCCATCTTGATCGAAGCGTGATAGTTGTTGTTGTATGAAAACTCGATCAGATGTAACTTGTCGATCCAACTGCCCTGGAAGTCTAAGGCACATGCTCTCAGCATGTCCTCGAGTGTCTGAATCGTACGCTCAGTCTGACCATCTGTCTGAGGATGGAACGCGGTACTCAGCTTCAGTTCTGTACCCAACGCTTCTCTGGTAGCTCTCCAGTACCTCAAAAGGAATCTGGTATCTCTATCTGACACTATGGTTTTCGGTATCCCGTGATGTCTCATAATTTCCTTCTCAAATAACTCAGCTAATTTGGTTACCTTCCAAGTATCCTTCATCGGTATGAATCGGGCTACTTTGGTAAGGCAATCCACTACCACCCATATCATGTTGAGACCTCCCCTAGCAGGCGGGAGTCCAACTACGAAGTCCATGGAGATATGTGAAACTTCCACTCTGGAACTGGCATCGACTGTACCATTCCGCCCGGTTGTCGGTGCTCGAATTTCACCTTCTGACATATGAGACACCTCAAGACGAACTCGGTAACATCTGTCCTCATCCCCGACCACCAGAAGTATCTCTTCATGTATTTATACATCTTAGAGGCTCCCGGATGGATGGAAACTGAAGAACAGTGTGATTCTCTAAGTATACGGTCTTTCAGATCCGTGTTGCCCCGTGGTATGCATAACCGGCCCTTAAGTCTGATCAGATCATCATCATGAAGTCTGAAGTCGTATTTATGACTCTCAAAGGTACCATCTGTCAGCTTCTGTCTGACCTCCCTCACGTACTCATCTGTCCTCTGAGCCTCTCGCACCTCATCAACCAAGCTGGAGAAAGAAACTAGCGAATGGAGTGAGTGTGCTCGACGACTCAGGGTGTCCGCTACAACATTGGCCTTTCCCTCTTTGTATTGGAGGTCAATTTCATAGTCCTTCAGAAATTCTAACCATCTCCTCTGTCTGAGATTCAACTCCTTCTGAGTGAATATATATTTCAAGCTCTTGTGATCGGTGTAGACCGTCACACTAACCCCGTATAAGTAGTGGCGCCATATCTTCTAAGCAAAGACTACAGCTCCCAGCTCTAAATCATGTGTGGGGTAGTTCTCCTCATGTTTCTTCAACTGGCGTGAGGCATATGCCACCAACTTGCCATGTTGCATGAGCACGCAACCCAGCCCTCTGCCGGATCCATCACAGTAAACCTTAAAGCCCTCCGTACCGTCTGGAATGGTCAGAACCGGTGCAGTGGTCAGTGAGTCCTTCAAACTCTGAAACCAACTCTCACAATCAGCCGTCCACACGAACGGTGCATCTTTCTTCATCAGACAGGTCATCGGCTTCGCGACCTTGCTGAAATCCTTAACAAACCTCCGGTAGTAACCTGCCAGACCGAGGAAGCTCCGGATGTCGGTAACAGTCTTCGGTCTTGGCCAAGTACGTACGGCATCAATCTTTGCTGGATCCATTGAGATCCCAGCATCTGAGATAATATGACCCAAGAATGAGACTTGGTCAAGCCAAAACTCGCATTTTGAGAATTTAGCATATAAGTGGTTCTCCCTCAATATTTCTAACACCCTCCTCAAATGTTCCACATGTTCAGCCCTTGACTCTGAATATATTAATATGTCGTCGATGAATACCACAACCAACTTGTCCAGCTGTTCCCGGAACAAGCGGTTCATCAGATCCATAAATTTCGCCGGTGCGTTCGACAAACCGAACGGCATCACTGTGAACTCATAGTAGCCGTATCGTGTCCGGAATGCCGTCTTCTCAATATCCCCCTCCTAAATGGATATCTGATGATACCCCGATCTGAGATCAATCTTGGAGAACACAGATGCCCCCTACAACTGATCGAAAAGATCATCAATGCGGGGTAGTGGATACTTATTCTTCACAGTCACTGCATTCAACTCTCTGTAGTCCATGCAGAGGCGGAGACTACCATCCTTCTTCTTCACGAAGAGAACTGGCGCTCCCCAAGGTGATACACTCGGTTTGATAAATCCCTTATCTAACAAGTCTTTCAAATGATCCTTTACCTCATTCATTTCTGCAGGACCCATGCGGTATGGTGCCTTGGCTATCGGTCCAGTTCTTGGTAGCAGCTCAATGGTGAACTCTACCTCCCGAGTGGGTGGCATGCCGGTCAGTTCCCGTGGAAACAGATCGGGGAACTCCGACACTACCGGTAAGTCGAGATCGAACTCGGGGTCCTTCTCTATGTCCTGGACATAGCAGAGATATACTTCTTCCTTCCTCCTCAATTTCTTATACATTGCCATAGCGGTGATGATCTTAGTCGAAGGCTCTCTGGGCCTCTGGCGGTATGATATTGTTACCCCAGACGGACTCCTGAGCAGCAGTCTATGCTCAGCGCAGAGGATACGACCCTTGTGCCGCTCCAACCAATTCATCCTGAAAATCACATCAAATCCCAACTCCTTAAGCTCCCATTAATGTTTAATTATAGTTATATAGTCAACTATAATTTTTACGGGTTCGTTTGACCACTTAAAGTCACGTTTCCGGGTTTTCTCGAAAAACATGCGCTAAAACTTTATTAGCGTTTTAATATATTATTTGGATCCGTTTTCTTCGGAACTTGTTCCCATATATTATTTAGGTCTTATTACGCCTTTAAAATCCATTTAATACTCTTGTCGAGGTCATATTCCTCTTAGGGTCACTTAACGCTCAATTAGCGTTTTTCACTTTTTAAGCGTTTTTCTTATTTCTTTTGGATTTTTTCTTTTTACCAAAATTCTTAAGGACTTAATTACCCTTGGAAAATCATAATTACATAATTAATTAAAACATTAAGGTTTGGGGTATTTCACTTAACAACCTTACTAGATAAGTGGCATATTTATCTTTAAGATAAATAGCTTTTATCTATTTGTTAGCTAAAATTTTGGCGCCCTCCTCTAAGGAGTATCACAACCGAATCCATAACCTCCTTCCTATAATTGTGCCGCCTCCATTCATATTTAAATGTAATGAGTCAGCCATAATTGTCTCCAACACAAGATAAAGATATTAACCGCAAAGATAAATAATCAAGTTAGTTAGGAATCACCCTTAACTACTTGTGCAAGGAAGGAGAGAATATCTCAACCTCCTCCTTTTTTATTTATCTTTTCCCACTTAATAAATCCAACTTGCTTTTATCTCTCATGGTCGATTTTACAAGGAGTTAAAAGTGTCTAGATTCACTTTAACAACCTCCTAAATTTGTGGAAAGGACTTTAACCACCTTTGCACAAAAATCACAACCACTTAACAAGATAACCGGAAGCTATGATTTCTCCCACACGTTTGATTTAGACTTATAACCACATAGGTAAAAGTCTTGAGGCACTTCTAAAGTTTACCGCAGTAAATATTCACATGCGATAACAACCCCAGTAAAAATCTAATTTTTACTGAAGCCCTTAACCATTCTTGCAACCACCAATATAATTAGCAAAGAACATTCTTGAAGCCGTGGAGATATTTGTGGAGAAGATCTCAACCGAATGGAGCACAAAAATAGCAACCGAATTGCATTTCCAGGACTTTTGGGCAAACCCTAGAAATTAGGGCTTCTCGGTTGACACGGCGCCTAGCGCGCAGCGCGCGCCCGTGCTCCGTGTGCCTTGTTGCTGCCATAGCGCCCAACACACGCAGCGAGTCCCCGCGCGCCCAAGCACACCTTAGCGCCCAGCGCCCGTGTCTTGGCAACATGTGCTCGTGCCTTGTCTTGACGTCGCGATGCTCATGCCCAAGCGTGCCCTTAGCGCCTAGCGCTCGCACCTTGGCATCGCCCGCGCATCTTGACACACCCGTAAACAAGCTCTTGGCCCATGTCTAGGCTTGGCCTGGCATCACCTAGCGCCCCTTGGACACGTCCTTAGCCTTTTCACCGTGTCGTGGCCCCTTGTCACTCGACGTTGCCCACGCACCTAGTCACAACCAACGCCCATGCCCAGCACTGCAGCGCCCGTGTCTTAGGATGCCGTCCTTGTCAAAGTTAACTTGGTCCCGTTGTAAGCTTGTCTTAACCCAGTCAAGACTAAGCCACAATAACACTTTGGTTTGGATGACAACTTTAGCTTGTGCATCTCCTTTCCTTTGTTCTTTGCTCATGACACCTAGTGTCAACTTGGCTTTGCATGTGACTTTCATGATCCCTCGTGGACCAACCGTCACTTGTCAAACCCCAGTCACAAAGACCGGTAATACCCACTTGCATTCAAGGTGATCCTAGCTCACTACCAAGAACCTGAGCCTCAAGCTCATTACTTGCATAACCTCGTCAGGTTACCTCAGCGTTTTGACCAAGTGCCTGGGCCTCGAACCCATCACTTGTCTCCCGCGTGTCACGACCAGCTCTCAGCGACACAACCTGAACCTTAGTGTGTGTAGCTCCAAGACACCCACATGCTAACTCGGCAAGCCCAACTTCCAAGTCCTCCTTACATTGAGTAACACTTGGCGACGTCCACTACATGAGTTCCTTGTGGTCAGTTGGGTTAGGGCTCAGGCCATCACCCATGGGATTAAGAACTGTGACATTCTCCCCCAACTAAGCTTTAGTGTCTTCGTAAAGCCTCAAGTGGTCTTGGACTCAGGGTCTCGTACCCCAAGCATTTTCCTTCACAAGTTGTTGATGTGGCACCCTCACACCCCCTTGTTGCTCTTGCCTAGCAACCATCAAAACAAATTAGCTTAATCTTAAATTAAGTACAAAGAGTATCGTAATACCTTTTCCCATTCGCTTGGTGACATCTTATGGCCATATGCCTATCACGCTTCCTCTGTGCCTACACACTCATCCTCCATGGAAAGTGAGCACAACCTCGCCACATAGGATGGACATCAACTCCTAGAGATTCGGCCATTCGCATCCTAGTAAGCCATGAAAGTTTGCCTTCAAGGGCAAGACCATCTTCTGGGAAACTCTTCACTAGTCTCCTCATACGGCTTGGCAACCCTTCCATCTTTTAGTATCGTCAATGTCTCTTTTGTCTATCTCTATGAATCCTACGTCACCTCAGATAAGCATAACATTAACCAATACAATCATAAAGTATCTAGAATTTTACCTCAACCATGCGTGCCTTTGGTGACATGCGCCTAGCGCCAATCACCACTCTATGCCTTGTGCCCGTAGCACCTCACATCTAGCCACGCCTATGCCAAGAACTCCTTGCATTCCTGTTTCAAGACCCTTGTCAAGCCTTTGTCAATGCACCTTCACGCTTCGAACGTCATGGCTATTGACACCCTTGCACGCCTAGCACGCCTTGACATTGTCTTCTACTCTATGCAACCCTTGGTGCTTTGGCTCCACTTCTTGGAACCTCTTTGATCCGCAACCTGGGCTTCACCACTCATCGGACCCATGACTACTTGCTAGTCATGATCATGGAAACCACCCCTCTAATTCCAACTTCATGTCCCATAGACACAATCATATAGAATTAGAACGACTAGACCATACCTTGCTCTTTCCATCACACCTTGCCATGCCTCCTTGCCTCATGATCTTGCTCTTTGTTTTTCATCTTTGGTTACATAGTTAGGCTCCCCCAACTGTCCTTGGGTTACCTCCTAACTCCTTTTCCCAACCCCTCTAAAATCAGGGTTTCACAAACCATACAATAATGACATTACAAGCGTTAATGAATCTTTCCTTTTTTTTTACAAGCTTAGAGGAGACCATCTCCTCATCTTACTCCCATGTTCCCATTGTACTAATTAAGGCGCATACTGCCCTCACTCACCATGAGTGCATAATACAAACACATGTGAAGTAAAACGAAAGGAAAACACTTTATTCATTAAATAGAAAAAACCAGTTTACATTGTCACGAGCGACCATCAATCCAACAATGAAACAAACCAAAATAAACCAACTTAAATGAGAAACTACTTCCTAACCCAAAAGCTCAAGAAGATAGGGGACCATCCCCAAACAAAAGATCATAAGCTTCATCGCTGAGAGGCACTGAAGAAGGATGAGAAGGCGGCTCAATCTTCACCTTCTTTAATGGCGGCCTTACTTCCTTTTGAGGAGTAGGAGCTGGTGTAGGACTTGGAGCAGCATTATAAGGATAATAAAGGGAAGAATCAACACCTTTAATCCATCTAGTCTCTTTACCGGCATAACCCTCATGTCCTTCTTGTGAAGGCTAACTTCAGCTTCTGAATCAAGCAAAAATGGCGCCTCCAAGATCATTGAATTAGTGGTCTTGCTCACCAAGTTGAACTCTTGAAGATGTGACCACTCACCAAGCTGGATAAACATTGTGGTAACACCAAGAATCTCCTCTCGGTTTCCATTACCCACTATCACTGCATGTCCGCTGATCTTGCTTATAGGCAGCCCAAGCATCTTGGCTAGGTGGTGACTCATAAGATTTATCTCCGCTCCCGTATCAACAAGAGCTAGGAATCCAGCCCGTTCTTCCACCATAACCTCAACATAGAGCAGCCTGCTTGTAGGAGCATAAGGAGCAAAATCGATGAGTCCACACCAATGAAAGTCACAGACCACTTTCTTACCCTTAGCCACATACTTAGGGCAATCTCTAATCATGTGTCCCTTCTCTTTGCATGCGAAACATCCACTCCTATCTTCCAATCTCTTGACTCTTCTGTTAGTTCCACCATTCACAAGGTTACAAGGGTATTCTCCTGAAGACCACTCACTGAGATCCACCTTGGTCTCACCCTTAGACATCTTCACCAAGAATTCTTTGTACACCTCATCGAACCCAACCACTCCAGAAAGAGATTCACCATGCCATATCTTAGGACCACATGTCCTCTTCGGCCTTATAGTAATTTCAAGCTTAGCTTTGGGTCGAGATTGTACCTGATCATGAACATCATCTGCTGACGAACCATGACTACTACGAGAGAATCCACTTTCAACTCTGCCCCTCTTTGCACATGGCCGGTTCCTTGCTTCCTCTTGGTCACCTCCTCTCTTGGCAACAATCAAAGGTCTCACCATTATTTCCCCATCATCAGCCCTGGTCACTTCTTGCCATGGTGCGCTATGGAAAACACCTCCACGCTTCTTGTGGTGGCTTCTCCCCTTCGCGGCTTCACCACATGGTTTGAACCTCAAACCCTTGGTATTGACTCGAGCCTCTTATCCCTTCAATTTGTTAGTATCACAATACTTTGGAGAAGAAGATGTAAGTGAAGAACTGAAGCAACCCTGACCTGTAGCTTTGAAGGATTCTTTTGCACTTTCAGCCCGCGCTTTGCCAACCCCATAATAAGCCGAGTCTTGATCTTGTTCTTCCACGTTTACCACTCTCTCTAAAGGAGGTTTACTGCCCCTTAGACTAGTCTCGTGCTCATCGTCAGTCTCGTCGTCAGAAGAGGAAGTTGGAGGCGACAAGGTTGCACCTTTTTGAATGCGCATAGCCCTCTCTTCTTCTAGCCACTTCTTCCAACACATATTCCTCAACCGACCACCACAACAGCTTGCTGGCCTCATCTTTGAGTTGTTGTTGAAGAAAAAGGTCGAGAATTTGGAGGAGAAACACAATGTGGAAGGAAGAACGCAAGTAATCAAGATCACACCTTTATGGTTGTTGTTGGCGGCACTAGTTGTTTGGTGCCTTCCAAGACTCAATCTTGGCACAACTTGTTGCACTTGGGAAGAACACAGCTCTGATACCACGCTTATCACAAGACAAAATAGTCGCTATGACCGGCTCAACTTACGCCCAAGTTGATCAGCCTCAACTCCCTTTTGATCTGTTCTAGCCAAGTCAACACCTTTTGTGAACACCGTCGCTTGCAACCATGTACTTTGTGCCTTGGACAACGACGAGGAACTCGAATGCAAAACCGCCCACAACTTGACTTGCTAACCTTCCAACCGTGTACCTCTTCAACCACCAAATCCCGTTGGTAGGTTTGGAGCTGGACAACATGGCGAATTTAACGTTGGTTACTTCCTTTGGCACTCTTACAACTTACCAATCCGAGAACAAAGAGGGAAGAAGGGAACTCTACTTTGTTGCTCTCCGGACTCTAGCAAAGGTTGAGTCTTTAGCCTTGAACAATCAAACTCTTTTGTGGGATTAAGAAATAGAACTCCAAGCTCTCTTTCTTACTCTCTTACGGTTTTGAATTAGAGATAAAGGTCCAACCTTTCTCTCTTATTCTCTCTTTGTGTTGGCGTGAATATAGTGTGGATATTGTGGATTCTCTCCAGCTTTCAAACTCGGGTTGTATTATGATTTTAAGAGCCTTCTCGCCTTGTATTTATAAGGGAGAGAGTGAACTTAGAATCTTAACAACCTTACTAGATAGGCGGCATATTTATTTTTAAGATAAATAGCTTTTATCTATTTGTGAGCTAAAATTGTGGTGCCTTCCTCCAAGGAGTATCACAACCGAATCCATAACCTCCTTCCTATAATTGTGCCGCCTTCATTCATATTTAAATGTAATGAGTCAGCCATAATTATCTCCAACACAAGATAAAGATATTAACCGCAAAGATAAATAATCAAGTTAGTTAGGAATCACCCTTAACTACTTGCGCAAGGAAGGAGAGAATATCTCAACCTCCTCCTTTTTTATTTATCTTTTCCCACTTAATAAATCCAGCTTGCTTTTATCTCTCATGGCTAATTTTTCAAGTAGTTAAAAGTGTCTAGATTCACTTTAACAACCTTCTAAATTTGTGGAAAGAACTTTAACCACCTTTGCACGAAAATCGTAACCACTTAACAAGATAACCGACAACTATGATTTCTCTCACACGTTCTATTTAGACTTATAACTACATAGGTAAAAGTCTTGAGGCACTTCTAAAGTTTACCGCAGTAAATATTCACATGCGATAACAACCCCAGTAAAAATCCAATTTTTACTGAAGCCCTTAACCATCCTTACAACCACCAATATAATTAGCAAAGAACATTCCTGAAGCCGTGGAGATATTCATGGAGAATATATCAACCGAATGGAGCACAAAAATAGCAACCAAATTGCATTTCCAGGACTTTCGGGAAAACCTAGAAATTAGGGCTTCTCGGTTGACACGGCGCCTAGCGCCCAGCGCGCGCCCGTGCTCCGTGTGCCTCGTTGCTGCCTTAGCGCCTAGTGCACGCAGCGAGTCCCCGCGCGCCCAAGCACACCTTAGCGCCCAGCGCCCGTGTCTTGGTAACGCGTGTTCGTGCCTTGTCTCGACGTCGCGGCGCTCCTGCCCAAGTGTGCCCTTAGCGCCTAGCGCTCGCACCTTGGCATCGCCCGCACATCTTGACACACCCGTAAACAAGCTTTTGGCCCATGTCTAGGCTTGGCCTGGCATCACCCAGCGCCCCTAGGACATGTCCTTAGCCTTGTCACCGTGTCGTGGCCCCTTATCACTCGACGTTGCCCCGCACACCTAGTCACAGCCAACGCCCGTGCCCAGCACTGCAGCGCCCGTGTCTTAGGATGCCGTGCTTGTCAAAGTTAACTTGGCCCAGTTGTAAGCTTGTCTTAACCCAGTCAAGACTAAGCCACAATAACACTTTGGGTTGGATGGCAACTTTAGCTTGTGCATCTCCTTTCCTTTGTTCTTTGCTTATGACACCTAGTGTCAACTTGGCTTTGCGTGTGACTTGCATGATCCCTCGTGGACCAACCGTCACTAGTCAAACCCCAGTCACAAAGACCGGTCACACCCACCTGCATTCAAGGTGAGCCTAGCTCACTGCCATGTACCTGAGCCTCAAGCTCATTACTTGCATAACCTCATCAGGTTACATCAGCGTTTTGACCAAGTGCTAGGGCCTCGAACCCATCACTTGTCTCCCGCGTGTCACAGCCAGCTCTCAGCGACACAGCCCGCACCTTAGTGTGCGTAGCTCCAAGACACCCACATGCTAACTCGGCAAGCCCAACTTCCAAGTCCTCCTTACATTGAGTAACACTTGGCGACCTCGACTACATGAGTTCCTTGTGGTTAGTTGGGTTAGGGCTCAGGCCATCACCCCTGGGATTAAGAACTGTGACAGATCCCCCTTGAGTTTGCATGTTAAGGGTCTTTAACAAATGATAACAATAAGTGTCAACTTTTATGCACAATAAGTGACAGCTTTTATGTTATACTATAACCATGGTAGAACGTTGTCTGTTCTACTATGGTTATAGTATAACATAAAAGCTGTCACTTATTGTACATAAAAGCTATCACTTATTGCTATCATTTGTTAAAGACCCTTAACATGAAAACTCAGGGGGAATTCTACTTAGGGGGAATCTCTCAATCTTTTTAATTGCCAAGGGACCTTCGTCTAGTTTTTTTAAAGGTACGATGCACCCCACATCAACATTGTGTGGCTAGTATTCCAATTGACTGCATGCAATCTACAGACATTCATGTCCAAATGTTTAAAGATTTCTCAGACCTATTGATGTACAAAACTGAAAGAAGATGCGAATCAAAACTAGAGATGGAGATGTGCCTAGCTTCTCCATCTCCATCTCCATCTCCATCTCCATCTCCATCTCCATCTCCATCTCCATCTCCATCTCCATCTCCATCTCCATCTCCATCTCCATCTCCATCTCCATCTCCATCTCCATCTCCATCTCCATCTCCATCTCCATCTCCATCTCCATCTCCATCTCCATCTCCATCTCCATCTCCATCTCCATCTCCATCTCCATCCATAAGTCATGAAACTCATCAACTGGGCGATCTGGTACCACTTTATCTTCATATAGTCCCCCATGCCACCATATAATCGACTAAGCTTCCTCTTCTCCTACTCATATAACTATTCTAGAAAACCGTTTCAAGGTCATGAAGTGGGCCAGTAATTCGTTAATTGCCACCGGACTCTACTTCATGGCAGCCTCACTTAACTTTTTAGCCAATTTCTTCAACCTCTCTATTTCTGAGTTGTAACACCCCGTCCTAAGCCAATCGTGGTTACCGTAGACTTAACAACTGAAACATAAATATCGCAGCGGAAATAAACCAACACTAGGACCTTGCCACGGTCTGAACAACAAGAAATACCGTTTCTTAAACATTTACAACCGATAATCCAAAATATATACACCAACCGAGTTATAAGTATCTCCAAAAACCACATAACATTTCTCAAGTTTAAATATCAACAGACGGGTGCACAGGCGCAACCCGTACTCAAAATAATGTCCCACCTAAGTCTACCCGCTCCTACTCTCATGGTGTGACTTCATGGACCGCTTACCTGCAAGTGTAAAAACAGCCCCCAAAGGGGGTCAGTATGAATGCTGGTACGACCCTCTTGTGGCCCCCAAGCTAACGGGGCTACGACGACTAATTGTCGATAGCATGGAAGTTGATTAGAATCACAATTATAATATGAAATGCAATAAATCAACAAACCACAAATGAACATGCATAGTTCACACACAAATGAACGACTCAAGCGTTCCCTTAACAAGTAGGTTAGTAACAACCTCCTCCAGATCTGATCCCACTTATCCTCAGTTCTCTTTAACTTACCTCAGTCTTATCCTTATCTTAATCTCAGTATACAAACCGTTTCTAGAATGGAAATGGTTGTATCTTATCTTAAACTTAGGATTTAGGTGATCCTACCGCACCATCTTAATGCCACCTACCTTGGACGGGAGTCCAGTGTAGTTGAGCCGGCAACCGACCCTAGGCAACAAGTCCGAAGACAAGTCCTTAAGCGGAGAACAGATCTGATTCAGATACCGACCCCCTTTCCTTAGCATGCATGACCGGAGTCAGTCCCGGGTTCCTCACTCCCCTCTTAAGTTCCAGTTAGTGAAAATCTTACAAACCATGTGTTAGTTAAACCATAACGGGTATTAACCAACAGATACCAATACTTAACTCCACTTCTTAACTCAATAAGTACTAAACTTAGTTAGTAACAATCTCAAGTCTCGTGGGTTAGTGTAAAGAAAACACATTCACAACGAGAACAAGTATAACCGGTTGCATGCTTTATCTTGTCCTAGTCATAGCAAATAAACAGATAGCACACAAGCCGAGGGACACCTCGTTAGCAAGCAGGTCACAAGAAAGACTGTACCGTTCATCGTCGACTGTCGTTTGTTTAACCTTCTCCAGGGTCCCAATTCACAAACCTAAAACATTCATTCATTTTTAGGCCATTAGTTATTTGCACCTTACTTAACTCACTTAGTCCCTAAAGATTCCCATTCAATACCCTTTTAAGTCCTTACCACTTAACCTTATAAACTTAATTTTAAACATTAAGGTTTATACTTAACTTAACTTAATTCCTTAGGTCCTTAGGTCCCAAACCATCATTACCCTATTATTGGGGTACCCTAACACCAATTAACATCTTTTGTTCTTAAAGTTTTCCTTTTTCTTTTCTTATGTTTTTGGCTCGACCGACCTTACCCAAGGTCGGTCCATTCCAGAACATATTACCATTTAAAAATTTTACCCCGACCGACCTTGCAAGTCCGGTCCCCAAGGTCGGTCCATTCCCGAGAGTTGTTTTCCCCGTTGAAATTTAGGCCCGACCGACCTTGTCAAGGTCAGTCCCAAGTTCGGTCGATTCCAGAGACCAATTCTCGTACAAAATTTTAGGCATGACCGACCTTGCAAGTCCGGTCCCAAGGTCGGTCCATTCCAGAGACTCAATTCGTACACAAAATTCAAGCCCGACCGACCTTGCAAGTTCGGTCCCTAAGGTCGGTCCATTCCAGAAACTCTTTCCGGTAGTGTAAACTGGGCTCGACCGACCTTGCAGGTCCGCTCCCTAAGGTTGGTCGGCTCTAGACCTTTATTTCTAAATTTCCATTTGACTCCAAACTTCACCCCACATATCTTATTATGTTAACCTCATTTGGGGGCCTCAAACACACCTTAAGCCCTCCACCAAACTCATTAAATCACTCACCAATATCCACCTTAGTCATTATGCATTTTCCTTATAATAATGCCAACACTTGTAATGTTTTTCACTAGGCTTCCAAGTGGTGTTTCATACCTATTATAACCACTATGCCAAAATGTTTCCTCACCACTATAACATCATCTCCCAAGCATCTTTACCATCTAAATTCCTTTATGCAACTACTTAAAGTTCCTTCACAAGTTTATGGCTCCTTCTTCCAACACATTATTTCCTTCCTACTTGTTTACCAATATTTGCCTAAGTCCTAAATACACAAGTATATCCCAAGACATTCATTTGATTCCCAAATCCTCCATGATGATGCCTAAGTCATTATAACTCATAAAAACACCTTAAACTCACTCTTTCTCATCAAAACAACTCCTAAAGTTTCCTAGTGCTTCCTTAGTCATGAAATCTCCTTAACATATCTTAAACACTTAGGTTCTTCACTAAATTTTGCCATGGATTCTCTAGTATATTGTAACACTTAAACACTTAGTTTTTCACCATCAAACAACCATGAACACCTAAATTCTCATTACACCTTCTTAACACACATCATACACCAAAACTACACTACAACACAACATAGTGCATAAACTTAAATTGCTTGGCACTTAGGCCCTTAAATGACTTAGCTCTTAGGCCCTTAAATGCATAAATCTTAAACACAGAATTTCCTCAATATATATAGCCTTTGACCTGCAAATACACACAACAAGGCTCCCATTGCAATATAAATGTTCTTATAATTCACCTTGTCATTCTTAAACTATCTCCTTTCTCATTTGCTCCTTAGTCACAAGTTCTCAAATATCATCATTGTTTTTCCTAGGTTTTATTGCCCTTTCCTAATGTAAACTCTAAGCTAAGCTTATCACCTATTCAAACCCCATCCCTTAATGCATTAAAACACCTTAAGGTAAGACACTTACCTTGCTCTTTTACAAGCTTCACAAACTTTCCTCCTTAGCCTTTTTCCTTGACAATCTCGGTCACCAACCAAACTCTCCTTGCCAATGTTCTAATCAATATTCAATGATTCCAATGATTACTAAACCATGCACTAACCTTAAGGAATAAACCTTAGGTTAAAATGTGCTTTAAGGTATTAAATTGATTATTTTACCTTGGAGTCTTAGAATAGGCTTGGATATGAAGCAAGAAGGGCCCCCTCTAGCCCTTGGAGAATAGGAAACAAGCTAGAATAAGGCATAAACATGAAGCCCCATGAGTGATAATTTTCTTCTGAGACTATGATTTACCTCTTAAGAAATATTAGGAATTTTGCCAATCTGCCTTTAATTAACCAGTAGACATAATTGATCAAACGGTTTTAACCTGAACCTAGAGTCCCGCTCATCCATATCATCTATCACTTTATTTTATCTGTTATTTATTTTCCTGTCTGTTATTTTAATTATCTCATTCTTATTATTTATTTAAATCCCAAAACAAAAACAACCCCTTTTGAATTACCCATTGTCTTAGGCTAGACTTATTTACCTCAAGTCCCGTGGATTGACACCTGGTCGCTTCATAATTGCTATACTACTACGACCGGGATTTTTGCAACCCGACGATCTATTGATTTGTTGATTTCTAGGATTATTTCTTAGCATTTAATATATCACATAAATCGTTTGCAAAATGGCGCTGTTGCCGGGGACTTGACTTTGTCTAGTCCCTAAGCCTTGGTGAATTCATTTGTTATATTATAATATTTTTGTTTTCCTGTTTTTATTTTTGTTTCTAATATTTTGTTTGCTATTTTTGTTTTTGTTTCGTAATTCAGTCTTATTATTATCTTTCATTTTCTTTTGCTGTTTATTGTACTACTATTGTTTCTGTCATTTAATTATTCCTGCAATCTACTTTTTGTTTTATTTGCAGTTATTTAATATTCCAGTTATTTATTTATTTTTATTTTTGTCATTTTAATTTCCAGCTATTTATTTTTCTGTTATTTAAATTCTGTCATTTAATTTCTGCCATTTAATTTCCAGTTATTTATTTATCGTCATTTAAATTTCCTTGTCATTTAATTTTTGTCATTTAATTTTCAGCAATTTAAATTTCAGCAATTTTATTTTCGTTATTTAATTTTCGTTTCTTTATTTTATTGTTATTTAAATTCCAGTTATTTAAGTTCTATCATTTAAATTACTGTCATTTAAATTCCTGCAATTAATTCTGTGCTTTTTAAGTTTTATTGCATTAATTTTCGTTTTATTTAATTCTGAAAAAAAATGTGGCAAAGGATTTGATTAACAATTATTTTTGTTATTAGTTATTTCTGACTAATAATGGCAAGTGGGGAGGAATTCGATTGGGATTCCTATTATTCCCAAGAGATATATTGCTCTTAGTGTGGGGACGCACATGAATATGAGGACTGCCCACTGGTAGCCGAAATGGTGGATAAGTTGATGGCTTCTCAGGAGCAGCAAACTGTAATCAATCAGAATCTGGCAGCTGGTCTACAAAAGTTAAAGAATGCCATGGTAGAGATGCAGGGAACGATGAGCCAGTTAACTCAGTTCCTCTTACAGCAGAGACCTTCTGAATCACTGCCTTCCCAACCAGACTACCTGCAGAATATAGGTGTTCCACAACACAATACAATCATAAACAATGTTGTCGAACAACCTGAAGGAGAAGATTTCTACATGACCTAAGATATATATTGCTCATATTTTACGGGACCTCATGAGATCAGTAATTGTCTTGAATTTCAATAGCAATTGTGGTTAGAGGATCAACCAGACTACCTGCAGAATATAGGTGTTCCACAACACAATACAATCATAAACAATATTGCCGAACAACCTGAAGGAGAAGACCTCTACATGAACAAATTGAAGTTCTTTGCTGATTTGGAAGACACAATTGCGGAGTTAAAAACTCAGCTAGTTCTAATATTGCAACAACCGAGGAACAAAGCAGTTCATGACGGAGTACACCCTACTATAGACGGTTTTCTTTCCTCCTTCTCCATGCTCTATCCAGAAGATGAGGATGCTTACATCCTCGAATTTGAGAAGAAAGAACCACCACCACTTTGCCAGTATCAAAACCTTTTCGAGCCTCACTTAAAGGAGGAAGATGTTTACATCCTCCAATTTGAGGAAGAACAACAATCAGCACCTGGTCTTCTGCTTGAGACCCGTTACCGTCAATACCTCCTCAAGGACCAGGTTCTATGGAGCATTTATTTTCCTATTTTATTTGTTGAGGTAACACTTTGTTTTGATCCAGGTGGTTTGCTCTTAATTACCGCCTATTTCGTTTTCCTGGCGAAGCTGTTGTCTACGTTTATTTTTGATCCAGGATAACGAAGCAGGAGTCTAGCCAAAGACTATAAAGATAGGCAGCTTGCTGGGAGGCAACCCAGTGGTTAACTTTATGTTTTGTTTTTGTTTTCTGGTTTATTTTTGTTTATCTATTTAGAAGTGGCGATGGTGTCCCTGTGCTTTTAATGCAACACTTTTAGCGTTTTTGTGGTAATTGTGAGTGTGTGCAGTTAAAAAAAACTTTTTATGGTGTTTGATGCTCTCCAAGGCTGGACACTTGCATGAACGAAAGTGTGAGGAAGGCTACTACCCCATGCACGAGCTTAAGTGTGAGGAAGGGCACCTTCCTCAATCTACGATATCAGGGGAGTTTCAGTTTTCCTTTATTTAAATGTCTGTGTTCAGCCTACGATGAATTATAATGCTTAATGGTCATTTTTACTATTGTCCTGAATGAAATCCTTGATGAGTTTGCAATATTTAGAAAGTCCTTTTCTTGGTTTTAATTTGTGAACAATGTGGACATTGCTCCTCTTAAGTGTGAGGAAGTAGAGGTACTTTCTAAATATTGACAATTGCACTTAATGCCACATTTGTTTTTGTTTGTCCTTTTATTTTGAAAAAAAAAATTATCTCTTTTAAGTGGCCGAATAAATAAATAAATAAATAAATTTTTGGAAGTGTTGAAAACGAGCCTAATGGCCACCTCAAGAATCTTTCTGCTCTAGGCTGTTTGTTTACTTAGTTTTATTCAAATTATATCTATTTTCACTGAAATTTGGTGGATTAGCTGATTATGAAAACTGAATTGGTCTAGTTTGGGGTCTTGGGAACGTTGTGAAAGTTTGGAATGAAAGGATAAGGCAAGGTACTCCGCTGTTCTGAATTAAAATTTCTGAACCCAAACAGGCCTCTTCATTCGGTTATTAAGTCCTTGGGGTGCCTTATCACCCATCTACCTAAGGTCTTGTGATCTGGGATAGAAGGCCCAAAGCCACTACATGGGTGAAGAGAAAAATCTGAGGGGATGAATTAAATATGCAAATGACAGAATAGAATGTTAAGGAAAATGAACTTTGAAAAGTTAAATGTGTAATTCATTTTTGCTTATTCTGATCATGAGTATGTGGTGTTGAAAGCTATCACGGAATAAGGTGTTACTTCACACCCCTTGTCATCCAAAGGTTAGAGGAAAGAAATGGTGGAAGATCCCAAACTATTCTGTTTCAGTTTCTATAATCTAACTTCTCCATGCTTTTAACTCTACTCTTTTTCACTGTTTGCGAAAACCTACAACTAGCAGCAAAAATTTCTTTTGATTGTCATTTTGCTTGTTTTCCATCAGCAGTTGTTTGATCCTGAGTTTCAATACGGCCTTAAGAGTAGTCATATTCTATATTTGCTTGAGGACAAACAAAAGCTAAGTGTGAGGAAGTTTAATAAGTGTGAAATATATATATTTTTACGGTTATAATTCTTCATATTTTGATAATAATTCATGTCATATTTCTCACTTATCATATGTTTTTCCATAGATAGATATTTTGATGTGAACTGATACATTTTATATGTCAAATGTAGGGAAACATGCTTGGAATTACATACTTTATTTCATGATCAATTATGATTAATTAATCTTGAAATAATCACATGAACGAGCATATCGTCATTGGACGTTTGCATATATAAATGCATAACTTGCGAACTTGAACCAAAACGGAAATTGATGATAAAATTCAATTGATGTCATCATCATATATATCACCCACGAGATGGATATTTGATGAACAATAGTGTGGAGCCGCACTCACAGTGTTGAAAATATAATTCAAAGCATATATCCAAAAGTTAGTCAATAACTGTGATAGACTTGTCCGAGTCTGTAGGAATCAGTTTAGTTAGAATTAGTTAATTTCAACTTAAACTTCATTAGCTAGAAATAAGGAGTCTGTTACGGTATTTTCAATTTTCTCTATTTACTGATAACGGCATTAGTTATGCAGAGCTGTTAGAATGTATTGCCTATTTATAACAGCTGATTAATATAATCAAATCATCTTTACCGCAAACAAGTTGGTAGTCTCTGTTCTGTTTACTTCAACAGTGGTATCAGAGCATTTACCAATTCTGGTGTGTGGGGAGTTCAAACAAAGTGAGAGTGAGAGCCACGTAAAACTGAGTGTAGTGTAAGCTATTAATCTCCAGCATCGATTAATAGTTATGGCAGTCACTAATGGTGGATCATCTATCAATATTTCTCAACCAAATCTACCAATTTTCACTGGAGAGGCCTATGAGTATTGGAGTTTCCAAATGGAAACACTCTTCCGATCCCAAGAGCTATGGGAGTATGTGGAGAATGGGTTCGATGCAAAAGATAAGGATACTGCTCGTCTTAAAGACAGCAAAAAGAAGGACTCGAAGGCGTTGTTTTTCATCCAGTGAGCTACCGACGTGTCATTGTTTTCGCACATCATGGGAGCAACCACATCATAGGAGGCGTGGGACAGATTAAAAAATGCCTACAAAGGGTCTGGTCGGGCCATGGAGGTCAAGCTGCAGACATATCAACAACAATTTGAAAATCTAAAGATGAAACCCGGTGAGACTCTTCAAATTTTCTTCAATCGTGTGGTAACGATAGTAAGCCAGCTGCAAACCTATGGAGAAAGGCTTGCAGACGGAGTTATAATTCGCAAGGTCTTAAGGAGCCTATTGCCTCGATACAATTATATTGCCGCAACAATTGAAGAGATGAAAGATCTCGATGCACCAAGCGGAAGAGTTGATGGGTTCTCTCCAAGCTCATGAAGCACGAGTGAGTGCTCAAGAAGAAGATCAAGCAGGTGAAGAGAAGGCCTTCCAAGCGATGTCCAAAGGAACATTTGCAAAGAAAGGAGAATCTGCAAAAAGAGGAGACTCACCAAATCATCGAGGTGGTCGAGTGGTCGTGGAGGTCGAGGTGGACGTGGCAAGGGGTCTGGTCGTTCGCACAGCACAGTTCAGTGCTATAACTGTAAAAAATATGGTCATATCCAAGCAAATTGCTGGAGCAAGGCTGAGGGAGATCAGGCTAATTATGTAGGTGAACAAGGCGATATAAGGCTGTTCATGGCGTGTGAAACATCCAAGCAAACGGGTGTTTGGTATCTTGATAGTGCTTGCACAAACCATATGTCTGGACAAAGAGCATGGGTCCGTGATGTTGATGAGTCCCAAAAATCGCAAGTGAGGCTTGGAGATGATAATAAGATTGGAATCGCTGGTCAAGGCACGGTTGTCGTTGGGAAATCTGATCAAGGAAAGGCTAAGGTCATCGACAAAGTATATTATGCTCCTACCATTGCCCATAATCTTCTTAGTGTTGGCCAAATGATGGAAGTCGGGTACTCGTTGACATTTGAAGAGTAATTGCTGTAGTGCAGATGACAGCAAACCGCATGTTTCCGATGAACTTCGATCTTCCTGCAGAAAACACTTACCTTGCTCTTTACAAGCTTCACAAACTTTCCTCCTTAGCCTTTTTCCTTGACAATCTCGGTCACCAACCAAACTCTCCTTGCCAATGTTCTAATCAATATTCAATGATTGCAATGAGTACTAAACCATGCACTAACCTTAAGGAATACACCCTAGGTTAAAATGTGCTTTAAGGTATTAAATTGATTATTTTACCTTGGAGTCTTAGAATAGGCTTGGATATGAAGCAAGACGGGCCTCCTCTAGCCCTTGGAGAATATGAAACAAGCTAGAACAAGGCATAAACATGAAGCCCCATGAGTGATAATTTTTGGACATGTGTAGAAATGGTGGGAACTTGAGTTTTCTTACATATTCTTTACCTTAAGAGAATGGAGAAGCTAATGGAGTCTCCAAGCTTGAGGTTCCTCCTCTAATGGCGGTTTGGCTTGGCACCAAATCAAAGCTCTTGAAGTTTTGAAAAGATAGGAAGAAGGAGCTTGAGCAAATTAAGAAGACTATGTGTTTTGTTTTGGTTTTGGAGCTAAAATGAGCAAGTAGTGGTCAAAGGAAGATGGAGCTAGCATGGAGTTATCTTCCCCGTGAATGGAGAAGAAAGAGAGCAAGAGAAATCGGTGAAGAAGAAGAAAGAATGAAGAAAGGAGGAGAGAGGTGGCATACAAGATATTTTGATTCCTTAAAGTAAATAGTAAAACCACTTACTTTTCTCTTCTTCTTCTAACATTAGTTGGCTACTCTTGGTGACTCACACCCTTGGAAAACCGGCCCCCTAATTAATTAGGCAAGGCATGGTCTTGTTTGACCAATTAATTAAACTTAATTGACTAAAGAGTAAACTAGTCACTATTTGGTTACTATTCACAAATTAGTGCACCTATTTGTGAAATTTTTGATTTCCCATTGATTTAGACTTCCTAATGTGATACTAATTAGTACACAAGTTAATTAAGGAGTAATCATGGGCATTTAGCCACTTAAAACCCCTTTCTAAGACAATTTTTTCAAAAATGTGCTTTAAGAGTCCTTAAAGCACAATTTGTGTTTTACTTGTTTTCGAGCTTGGTTTTCTTTGGTAATTGACTTACAATGACCATTAGAATATTACTAAGGTCTTAGAATGATATTTGGGTGCTCACCCAAGTCTCTCCAAGATTAGAGCACGTTTTTGCTTAAACTGCTCTTATGGTGTTTCCTTATGTTTCATTTGATTTAAATTGTTTCCTAATGTTTCTAAGGCATTATTTAGCCTCCTTATATCTTAGTTTATCACTTAAACACCATATATAAGTTTGGGGTATTTCAATCTACCCCCCTTAAAAGAACTTTGTCCCCAAAGTTCACACGTGTACTTAATCATTCACGGTACTCAATTTCTCAATCTTAACACCACATCTTATATTCTCATTCACACACATCAAGACTCAAAGGTATACCACAAATACAATAAAAAAGTATTATACTATCTCAAACTTACCACCAAGGTGTAATAACTTACACAAACCACATCTTACACCAACCAAACAAAACGACAAACATGTTCGTTTACTAACTCAAAAGCGAGGAAGCTCTACCCCCCTTAAAAAGGGGTACGCCCCGTACCCTATACAGACGATCTAGTCGGTAAACAAAGAAGGGTACTTCGACCTCATCTTATCCTCTAATTCCCACGTGGCCTCTTCGACATCTTGGTTAGACAGAGAACCTTCACCAGTCGCACTGACTTATGGTGAGTGTCCCTAGTCTTACTATCCAAGATTCTCTGAGGAACCTCCACTGATCTCATATTCGGCTAATGTCAACCTCTCAGGTTCTAACACATGGGGGGGGGTGCATGTATTTCTTTAGCTGTGAAACATGAAAAACATCATGCACTTTACCCAGTTCAGCAGGTAAATTCAACCTGTAAGCAACTGGGCCCACCCGCTCCGTAATCTCATAAGGACCAACAAACTTCGGGCTCAATTTGCCCTTCTGCTCAAATCTGAATACACCCTTCATTGGTGAAACTCGTAGAAATACCCGGTCGCCACTGCGAACTCCAGGTCTCGTCGTCGAACATCAGCATACGACTTCTGCCTATCTTGAGCAGCTTTCATGTTCTCCCTGATTTGCTGAACTTCAGCCTGAACTTGTTCTAGATATTCTGGTCCTATAATGACCGTCTCACTCGACTCATCCCAGCAGAGCGGTGTACGGCATGGTCTACCGTACAACGCTTGAAAAGGTGCCATCTTGATCGAAGCGTGATAGTTGTTGTTGTATGAAAACTCGATCAGATGTAACTTGTCGATCCAACTGCCCTGGAAGTCTAAGGCACATGCTCTCAGCATGTCCTCGAGTGTCTGAATCGTACGCTCAGTCTGACCATCTGTCTGAGGATGGAACGCGGTACTCAGCTTCAGTTCTGTACCCAACGCTTCTCTGGTAGCTCTCCAGTACCTCAAAGGAATCTGGTATCTCTATCTGACACTATGGTTTTCGGTATCCCGTGATGTCTCATAATTTCCTTCTCAAATAACTCAGCTAATTTGGTTACCTTCCAAGTATCCTTCATCGGTATGAATCGGGCTACTTTGGTAAGGCATCCACTACCACCCATATCATGTTGAGACCTCCCCTAGCAGGTGGGAGTCCAACTACGAAGTCCATGGAGATATGTGAAACTTCCACTCTGGAACTGGCATCGACTGTACCATTCCGCCCGGTCGTCGGTGCTCGAATTTCACCTTCTGACATATGAGACACCTCAAGACGAACTCGGTAACATCTGTCTTCATCCCCGACCACCAGAAGTATCTCTTCATGTCTTTATACATCTTAGAGGCTCCCGGATGGATGGAAACTGAAGAACAGTGTGATTCTCTAAGTATACGGTCTTTCAGATCCGTGTTGCCCCGTGGTATGCATAACCGGCCCTTAAGTCTGATCAGATCATCATCATGAAGTCTGAAGTCGTATTTTGACTCTCAAAGGTACCATCTGTCAGCTTCTGTCTGACCTCCCTCATGTACTCATCTGTCCTCTGAGCCTCTCGCACCTCATCAACCAAGCTGGAGAAAGAAACTAGCGAATGGAGTGAGTGTGCTCGACGACTCAGGGTCCGCTACAACATTGGCCTTTCCCTCTTTGTATTGGAGGTCAATTCATAGTCCTTCAGAAATTCTAACCATCTCCTCTGTCTGAGATTCAACTCCTTCTGAGTGAATATATATTTCAAGCTCTTGTGATCGGTGTAGACGTCACACTAACCCCGTATAAGTAGTGGCGCCATATCTTCAAGCGAAGACTACAGCTCCCAGCTCTAAATCATGTGTGGGGTAGTTCTCCTCATGTTTCTTCAACTGGCGTGAGGCATATGCCACCACCTTGCCATGTTGCATGAGCACGCAACCCAGCCCTCTGCCGGATCATCACAGTAAACCTTAAAGCCCTCCGTACCGTCTGGAATGGTCAGAACCGGTGCAGTGGTCAGTGAGTCCTTCAAACTCTGAAACCAACTCTCACAATCAGCCGTCCACACGAACGGTGCATCTTTCTTCATCAGACTGGTCATCGGCTTCGCGACCTTGCTGAAATCCTTAACAAACCTCCGGTAGTAACCTGCCAGACCGAGAGAAGCTCCGGATGTCGGTAACAGTCTTCGGTCTTGGCCAAGTACGTACGGCATCAATCTTTGCTGGATCCACTGAGATCCCAGCATCTGAGATAATATGACCCAAGAATGAGACTTGGTCAAGCCAAAACTCGCATTTTGAGAATTTAGCATATAATGGTTCTCCCTCAATATTTCTAACACCCTCCTCAAATGTTCCACATGTTCAGCCCTTGACTCTGAATATATTAATATGTCGTCGATGAATACCACAACCACTTGTCCAGCTGTTCCCGGAACAAGCGGTTCATCAGATCCATAAATTTCGCCGGTGCGTTCGACAAACCGAACGGCATCACTGTGAACTCATAGTGCCGTATCGTGTCCGGAATGCCGTCTTCTCAATATCCCCCTCCTTAATGGATATCTGATGATACCCCGATCTGAGATCAATCTTGGAGAACACAGATGCCCCCTTCAACTGATCGAAAAGATCATCAATGCGGGGTAGTGGATACTTATTCTTCACATCACTGCATTCAACTCTCTGTAGTCCATGCAGAGGCGGAGACTACCATCCTTCTTCTTCACGAAGAGAACTGGCGCTCCCCAAGGTGATACACTCGGTCTGATAAATCCCTTATCTAACAAGTCTTTCAAATGATCCTTTACTCATTCATTTCTGCAGGACCATGCGGTATGGTGCCTTGGCTATCGGTCCAGTTCTTGGTAGCAGCTCAATGGTGAACTCTACCTCCCGAGTGGGTGGCATGCCGGTCAGTTCCCGTGGAAACAGATCGGGGAACTCCGACACTACCGGTAAGTCGAGATCGAACTCGGGGTCCTTCTATGTCCTGGACATAGCAGAGATATACTTCTTCCTTCCTCCTCAATTCCTTATACATTGCCATAGCGGTGATGATCTTAGTCGAAGGCTCTCTGGGCCTCTGGCGGTATGATATTGTTACCCCAGACGGACTCCTGAGCAGCAGTCTATGCTCAGCGCAGAGGATACGACCCTTGTGCCGGTCCAACCAATTCATCCTGAAAATCACATCAAATCCCAACTCCTTAAACTCAATACAACTGACTGGAAAATCTTCCCCCTTAATTCTAACAATGGCTCCTCGGTAGTAGCGAGTGCAACGAACCTTCTCTTTAGACGGGAGCGTAACCGTGAAGTCAGGTCGCTCATCAGCGTCTAGCCCCAACCTCCTCGCCAAAGATGTTGAGATAAAGGTATGCGAGGCCCCTGAGTCGAAGAGAACTGATGCCTGAATTCCATTAATCGGAAAGATGCCGGTGAGGATAGTACCGCTTGCGTCGGCCTGTGCCTCAGTAAGTATGCTTAGCGCACCTTCCGTACCGAGTCCATAACCTAATTGTATTCACAAGCTTCATGAGTAATGATGGTATAACAAGAGTCGTAAAAATTAATATGAACAACACTGTTATTTTATTCATAACCATCCTGTTTACAACATGTGCTTCTTCCTTACATTTCAGTCCTTACTTCATACTTAACACGTTACATGGCTAATATTGTCTAAAGGTTAGGTTTAACCGTCCTGGTCTCATATGCGTCGCACTGATTACTGCTGACGGTGCTGTATTCAGCTTGATTCTCTTAATCCCATGGTACAACATCCTTGATTCTTCTCCCATAACTAGTACATCCCCTGACTTAAGTATTAACTAATTAGCATGGTCCGCACGCTTCTGCTCGCCGTACAAAAATTCAGCGTCATCTCAAATGGACCAAGACACTACGGGTATCCCTCGTTCGAGAGACTCCGTTGTCTCATCCTTGTCCTGATGTAGTCCAAGTCACCCATCTTTCTCACAGAAGTTTACAATGCAGATGTCCGCTTGTATGTCTGGAATCGGGTCAGCTTCCAACTGCTGAGCGATCTACCCGACTTGTGTAAAAACCGGATGGAACTCTTCGGGTATTCCTGGTGGTGAGACTCCATCTTGTATCCTCGTGGTCTGGTAGGTCTTGGCATACGAATTCCAATCCTTGCCTAAGCTCATCATCTTTAATTTCATCCTTGCTCCTCCTGGGTACTCCGGTGTATAAAAACCTCCCGGTCCCACTCCTAGTTGACTGCATCTCCTGATGATGGCTATTTGTGCTTCTGGTGTCAAGTATCCCCTTATAAATCATACCTGGGCGGATAACCTGACACTGTTTCGGTTTGGAAAGTCTCGGTTTGGATGTCAGTTTCTTGCTCAGGTTAAGTGTTGAAGGTATTGGATACCATATGTCAAAGTTTCCTAAGTGGGTAATAGGTTATATCTTACTTAAGTTCTAATCTTTTATTCTCACTTAACTCATTATCACCAAACATGCATGATAATGCGGTAAGTAGGTAATTACCCTCACTTAAACGTTTTAGCAGTACCTGGTCTCTGATGAGGTTCAGGCTCATCGTCCCGGTCCACCATGTGTAGTGTGGGTACCAACTTCTAGGCTACCCTGGGTTCTTATCTGCAGCTTGTCTGCACTCTCCTCTGACCGTTATCCAGCTCCCGATCGTCTTGCCCTTGCCCTTCATCTCGGGCCTAAAGGCTCTGCTAACGGGTTTCCGGAAAACACTCGTATGCTCGGTGCCCACAAAACCCCAACAGTAGTTGCACTCTACCTTGTTTCCCTTACAATCGAGCCCGGGTGGTCCCTTGTGACACACCACTGACAGATTAGCTCGCTTTAGTCCCACCACACCACCGGCTCCCGTCTCAATCTCAGATCCTGATCATTCACAATATTAGTACTCATATCTCAAACGGTTGCTAATTGTCTCTTAACTCACTCAATATTAACTATTTCACCCTTTGGCACCCGTGAGCGGAGGGGCTTAGCTGCATATGCATATGTCAACTTCAGTGGCTCTTCTGGAGCCTTCTCCTTTTCCTCCTTACCTTTTTGGTTCTGACTTTTCTAGGCTTGAGGCTGGTACTTTTGTTTATTGTACCCTCCTTTGCCCTTGATGCTCGGTGCTCTTCCCGCGTTCTTTCTCTTATCATTGTCCTCGACCCTCAGCTGGACTGTTTCTCTCACCTTAGCAGCGCATGATAACATTCCTGCTTTCCAAAGTATTAGTTTCTCTTATTTCTCACAATCAAAATCTTACTCATTTACTTACTCATATCTCAACCATTCTCATTACCTACAAGGTAGTATAGCTCGTCGGCCCCATGCCGTAGCGGAGTCGATGGCTAAGCCCGCCATTGAAGCGGTCCACCAGTATCTGGTCTGAATATCCAAGACCTGGCAGAAGACGGAGCAAGGCGGTGAACTCTGAGTAATACTTGTCCACCATCATCTTGTCGGTCTGCTTAAGCGCATCCAACTGTAGGCGCTTCTTTGTCTGGACATGGGCGGGATAGTACTTAGCTCGTAGCAATGCGGTGTACTGCTCCCAGCCGAACTCTGGATTGGCCACATGCTCGGCCCTCACCAGCTTCCACTAATCACCTGTTGCCCCTTTCAGGTAGAACACAGCCAGACGCACCTTGATTCCAGCAGGGACATCAAGGGCCTCGAAGGCGGTCTCCAGCTCGGAGATGTACGCCTCAAGCTTGGCGGGATCAATCTCCCCCTTGAAGTGTGCGGGTCGAAGGTCAGCTAGACTCTTCACCCAGTTTGGTTCCCGGGGCTGTGGCGGTGGAGGTGGTGCTCCCACACCAGGCTGATAGCCCATATGCCCTAAAGCTGTAGCTACGATCTCTGCGATCGTCTGCCCTCCCGGTATCTCAGTCTCGTCGCCTCGACCACGGCCTCGGCCTTGTCTCCTTCCTGGCATCTGAATAAGCACAACTCACATTAGGTTTGTATCCATAACGGTTTCGGTTCAAGAATTTATGTCGTCCGTAGATGGTAAAGACGATCCACCCTTAATAGTGGTCATCTGACTCTACTCACTCTAACAACTCACACCCTTAACCCATCACTTATATCTGAACTTATATCCTGACTCGGTGGTCACCTATGTCCGGTATTCCTTGATCAGAGTGTAATGACGCTCTGATACCACTTTTGTAACACCCCGTCCTAAGCAAATCGTGGTTACCGTAGACTTAACAACAAAACATAAACATCGCAGCGGAAATAAACCAACACTAGGACCTTGCCACGGTCTGAACAAAAAGAAATACCGTTTCTTAAACATTTACAACCGATAATCCAAAATATATACACCAACCGAGTTATAAGTATCTCCAAAAACCACATAACATTTCTCAAGTTTAAATATTAACAGACGGGTGCACAGGCGCAACCCGTACTCAAAATAATGTCCCACCTAAGTCTACCCGCTCCTACTCTCATGGTGTGACTTCATGGGTTGCTTACCTGCAAGTGTAAAAACAGCCCCCAAAGGGGGTCAGCACGAATGCTGGTACGACCCTCTCGTGGCCCCCAAGCTAACGGGGCTACGACGACTAATTGTCGATAGCATGGAAGTTGATTAGAATCACAATCATAATATGAAATGCAATAAATCAACAAACCACAAATGAACATGCATAGTTCACACACAAATGAATGACTCAAGCGTTCCCTTAACAAGTAGGTTAGTAATAACCTCCTCCAGATCTGATCCCACTTATCCTCAGTTCTCCTTAACTTACCTCAGTCTTATCCTTATCTTAATCTCAGTATACAAACCATTTCTAGAATGGAAATGGTTGTATCTTATCTTAAACTTAGGATTTAGGTGATCCTACCGCACCATCTTAATGCCACCTACCTTGGACGGGAGTCCAGTATAGCTGAGCCGGCAACCGACCCTAGGCAACAAGTCCGAAGACAAGTCCTTAAGCGGAGGACAGATCTAATTCAGATACCGACCCCCTTTCCTTACCATGCATGACCGGAGTCAGTCCCGGGTTCCTCACTCCCCCCGTAAGTTCCAGTTAGTGAAAATCTTACAAACCATGTGTTAGTTAAACCTTAACGGGTATTAACCAACAGATACCAATACTTAACTCCTCTTCTTAACTCAATAAGTACTAAACTTAGTTAGTAACAATCTCAAGTCTCGTGGGTTAGTGTAAAGAAAACACATTCACAACGAGAACAAGTATAACCGGTTGCATGCTTTATCTTGTCTTAGTCATAGCAAATAAACAGATAGCACACAAGCCGAGGGACACCTCGTTAGCAAGCAGGTCACGATAAAGACTGTACCGTTCACCGTCGACTGTCGTTTGTTTAACCTTCTCCGGGGTCCCAATTCACAAACCTAAAACATTCATTCATTTTTAGGCCATTAGTTATTTGCACCTTACTTAACTCACTTAGTCCCTAAAGATTCCCATTCAATACCCTTTTAAGTCCTTACCACTTAACCTTATAAACTTAATTTTAAACATTAAGGTTTATACTTAACTTAACTTAATTCCTTAGGTCCTTAGGTGCCTAACCATCATTACCCTATTATTGGGGTACCCTAACACCAATTAACATCTTTTGTTCTTAAAGTTTTCCTTTTTTTTTCTTATGTTTTTGGCTTGACCGACCTTACCCAAGGTCGGTGCATTCCAGAACATATTACTGTTTAAAATTTTACCCCGATCGACCTTGCAAGTCCGATCCCCAAGGTCGGTCCATTCTCGAGAGTTTTCCCTGTTGAAAATTTAGGCCCGACCGACCTTGTCAAGGTCAGTCCCAAGTTCGGTCGATTCCAGAGACCAATTCTCGTACAAAATTTTAGGCATGACCGACCTTGCAAGTCCGATCCCAAGGTCGGTCCATTCCAGAGACTCAATTCGTACACAAAATTCAAGCCCGACCGACCTTGCAAGTCCGGTCCCCAAGGTCGGTCCATTCCAGAAACTCTTTCCGGTTTAAACTGGCTCGACCGACCTTGCAGGTCCGGTCCCTAAGGTTCGGCTCTAGACCTTTATTTCTAAATTCCATTTGACTCCAAACTTCACCCCACATATCTTATTATGTTCTAACCTCATTTGGGGGCCTCAAAAACCTTAAGCCCTCCACCAAACTCATTAAATCACTCACCAATATCCACCTTAGTCATTATGCATTTTCCTTATAATAATGCCAACACTTGTAATGTTTTTCACTAGGCTTCCAAGTGGTGTTTCATACCTATTATAACCACTATGCCAAAATGTTTCCTCACCACTATAACATCATCTACCAAGCATCTTTCACCATCTAAAATTCCTTTATGCAACTACTTAAAGTTCCTTCACAAGTTTATGCCTCCTTCTTCCAACACATTATTTCCTTCCTACTTGTTTACCAATATTTGCCTAAGTCCTAAATACACAAGTATATCCCAAGACATTCATTTGATTCCCAAATCCTCCATGATGATGCCTAAGTCATTATAACTCATAAAAACACCTTAAACTCACTCTTTCTCATCAAAACAACTCCTAAAGTTTCCTAGTGCTTCCTTAGTCATGAAATCTCCTTAACACATCTTAAACACTTAGGTTCTTCACTAAATTTTGCCATGGATTCTCTAGTATATTGTCACACTTAAACACTTAGTTTTTCACCATCAAACAACCATGAACACCTAAATTCTCATTACACCTTCTTAACACACATCATACACCAAAACTACACTACAACATAACATAGTGCATAAACTTAAATTGCTTGGCACTTAGGCCCTTAAATGACTTGGCTCTTAGGCCCTTAAATGCATAAATCTTAAACACTGAATTTCCTCAATATATATAGCCTTTGACCTGCAAATACACACAACAAGGCTCCCATTGCAATATAAATGTTCTTATAATTCACCTTGTCATCCTTAAACTATCTCCTTTCTCATTTGCTACTTAGTCACAAGTTCTCAAATATCATCATTGTTTTTCCTAGGTTTTATTGCCCTTTCCTAATGTAAACTCTAAGCTAAGCTTATCACCTATTCAAACCCCATCCCTTAATGCATTAAAACACCTTAAGGTAAGACACTTACCTTGCTCTTTTACAAGCTTCACAAACTTTCCTCCTTAGCCTTTTTCCTTGACAATCTCGGTCACCAACCAAACTCTCCTTACCAATGCTCTAATCAATATTCAATGATTGCAATGAGTATGCACTAACCTTAAGGAATACACCCTAGGTTAAAATGTGCTTTAAGGTATTAAATTGATTATTTTACCTTGGAGTCTTAGAATAGGCTTGGATATGAAGCAAGAAGGGCCTCCTCTAGCCCTTGGAGAATAGGAAACAAGCTAGAACAAGCATAAACATGAAGCCCCATGAGTGATAATTTTCGGACATGTGAAGAAATGGTGGGAACTTGATTTTTCTTACATATTCTTTACCTCAAGAGAATGGAGAAGCTAATGGAGTCTCCAAGCTTGAGGTTCCTCCTCTAATGGCGATTTGGCTTGGCACCAAATCAAAGCTCTTGAAGTTTTGAAAAGATAGGAAGAAGGAGCTTGAGCAAATTAAGAAGACTATGTGTTTTGTTTTGGTTTTGGAGCTAAAATGAGCAAGTAGTGGTCAAAGGAAGATGGAGCTAGCATGGAGTTATCTTCCTCGTGAATGGAGAAGAAAGAGAGCAAGAGAAATTGGTGAAGAAGAAGAAAGAATGAAGAAAGGAGGAGAGAGGTGGCATACACGATATTTTGATTCCATAAAGTAAATAGTAAAACCACTTACTTTTCTCTTCTTCTTCTAACATTAGTTGGCTACTCTTGGTGACTCACACCCTTGGAAAACCGGCCCCCTCATTAATTTGGCAAGGCATGGTCTTGTTTGACCAATTAATTAAACTTAATTGACTAAAGAGTAAACTAGTCACTATTTGGTTACTATTCACAAATTAGTGCACATATTTGTGAAACTTTTGATTTCCCATTGATTTAGACTTCCTAATGTGATACTAATTAGTACACAAGTTAATTAAGGAGTAATCATGGGAATTTAGCCACTTAAAACCCCTTTCTAAGACAATTTTTTCAAAAATGTGCTTTAAGAGTCCTTAAAGCACAATTTATGTTTTTACTTGTTTTCGAGCTTGGTTTTCTTTGGTAATTGACTTACAATGACCATTAGGATATTACTAAGGTCTTATAATGATATTTGGGTGCTCACCTAAGTCACTCCAAGCTTAGAGCACGTTTTTGCTTAAACTGCTCTTATGGTGTTTCCTTTGTTTCATTTGATTTAAATTGTTTCCTAATGTTTCTAAGGCATTATTTAGCCTCCTTATATCTTAGCTTATCACTTAAACACCATATCTAAGTTTGGGGTATTTCAATCTACCCCCCTTAAAAGAACTTTGTCCCCAAAGTTCACACGTGTACTTAATCATTCACGGTACTCAATTTCTCAATCTTAACACCACATCTTATATTCTCATTCACACATCTCAAGACTCAAAGGTCTACCACAAATACAATACATAAGTATTATGTATATCTCAAACTTACCACCAAGGTGTAATAACTTACACAACTTACACAAACCACATCTTACACCAACCAAACAAAACGACAAACATGTTCGTTTACTAACTCAAAAGCGAGGAAGCTCTACCCCCCTTAAAAAGGGGTACGCCCCGTACCCTATACAGACGATCTAGTCGGTAAACAAAGAAGGGTACTTCGACCACATCTTATCCTCTAATTCCCACGTGGCCTCTTCGACATCTTGGTTAGACCAGAGAACCTTCACCAGTCGCACTGACTTATGGTAAGTGTCCCTAGTCTTACTATCCAAGATTGTCTGAGGACCCTCCACTGATCTCATATTCGGCTAATGTCAACCTCTCAGGTTCTAACACATGGGAGGGGTGGTGCATGTATTTCTTTAGCTGCGAAACATGAAAAACATCATGCACTTTACCCAGTTCAGCAGGTAAATTCAACCTGTAAGCAACTGGGCCCACCCGCTCCGTAATCTCATAAGGACCAACAAACTTCGGGCTTAATTTGCCCTTCTGCCCAAATCTGAATACACCCTTCATTGGTGAAACTCGCAGAAATACCCGGTCGCCCACTGCGAACTCCAGGTCTCGTCGTCGAACATCAGCATACGACTTCTGCCTATCTTGAGCAGCTTTCATGTTCTCCCTGATTTGCTGAACTTCAGCCTGAACTTGTTCTAGATATTCTGGTCCTATAATGACCGTCTCACTCGACTCATCCCAGCAGAGCGGTGTACACATGGTCTACCGTACAACGCTTTAAAAGGTGCCATCTTGATCGAAGCGTGATAGCTGTTGTTGTATGAAAACTCAATCAGATGTAACTTGTCGATCCAACTGCCCTGGAAGTCTAAGGCACATGCTCTCAGCATGTCCTCGAGTGTCTGAATCATACGCTCAGTCTGACCATCTGTCTGAGGATGGAACGCGGTACTCAGCTTCAGTTCTGTACCCAACGCTTCTCTGGTAGCTCTCTAGTACCTTGAAAGGAATCTGGTATCTCTATCTGACTATGGTTTTCGGTATCCCGTGATGTCTCATAATTTCCTTCTCAAATAACTCAGCTAATTTGGTTACCTTCCAAGTATCCTTCATCGGTATGAATCGGGCTACTTTGGTAAGGCAATCCACCACCACCCATATCATGTTGAGACCTCCCCTAGCAGGTGGGAGTCCAACTACGAAGTCCATGGAGATATCGTGAAACTTCCACTCTGGAATTGGCATCGACTGTACCATTCTGCCCGGTCGTCGGTGCTCGAATTTCACCTTCTAACATGTGAGACACCTCAAGACGAACTCGGTAACATCTGTCTTCATCCTCGACCACCAGAAGTATCTCTTCATGTCTTTATACATCTTAGAGGCTCCCGAATGGATGGAAACTGAAGAATAGTGTGATTCTCTAAGTATACGGTCTTTCAGATCCGTGTTGCCCCGTGGTATGCATAACCGGCCCTTAAGTCTGATCAGATCATCATCATGAAGTTTGAAGTCGTATGTCTGACTCTCAAAGGTACCATCTGTCAGCTTCTGTCTGACCTCCCTCATGTACTCACTTGTCCTCTGAGCCTCTCGCACCTCATCAACCAAGCTGGAGAAAGAAACTAGCGAATGGAGTGAGTGTGCTCGACGACTCAGGGCGTCCGCTACAACATTGGCCTTTCCCTCTTTGTATTGGAGGTCAATCATAGTCCTTCAGAAATTCTAACCATCTCCTCTGTCTGAGATTCAACTCCTTCTGAGTGAATATATATTTCAAGCTCTTGTGATCGGTGTAGACCGTCACACTAACCCCGTATAAGTAGTGGCGCCATATCTTCAAAGCGAAGACTACAGCTCCCAGCTCTAAATCATGTGTGGGGTAGTTCTCCTCATGTTTCTTCAACTGGCGTGAGGCATATGCCACCACCTTGCCATGTTGCATGAGCACGCAACCCAGCCCTCTGCCGGATGCATCACAGTAAACCTCAAAGCCCTCTGTACCGTCTGGAATGGCCAGAACCGGTGCAGTGGTCAGTGAGTCCTTCAAACGCTGAAATGAACTCTCACAATCAGCCGTCCACATGAACGGTGCATCTTTCTTCATCAGACTGGTCATCGGCTTCGCGACCTTGCTGAAATCCTTAACAAACCTCCGGTAGTAACTTGCCAGACCGAGGAAGCTCCAGATGTCGGTAACAGTCTTCGGTCTTGGCCAAGTACGTACGGCATTAATCTTTGCTGGATCCACTGAGATCCCAGCATCTGAGATAATATGACCCAAGAATGAGACTTGGTCAAGCCAAAACTCGCATTTTGAGAATTTAGCATATAAGTGGTTCTCCCTCAATATTTCTAACACCCTCCTTAAATGTTCCTCATGTTCAGCCCTTGACTCTGAATATATTAATATGTCGTCGATGAATACCACAACCGACTTGTCCAGCTGTTCCCGGAACAAGCGGTTCTTCAGATCCATAAATTTCGTTGGTGCGTTCGACAAACCGAACGGCATCACTGTGAACTCATAGTGGCCGTATCGTGTCCGGAATGTCGTGTTCTCAATATCCCCCTCCTTAATGGCTATCTGATGATACCCCGATCTGAGATCAATCTTGGAGAACACAGATGCCCCCTTCAACTGATCAAACAGATCATCAATGCGGGGTAGTGGATACTTATTCTTCACATTCACTGCATTCAACTCTCTGTAGTCGATGCAGAGGCGGAGACTACCATCCTTCTTCTTCACGAAGAGAACTGGCGCTCCCCAAGGTGATACACTCGGTCTGATAAATCCCTTATCTAACAAGTCTTTCAAATGAACCTTTAACTCATTCATTTCTATAGGACCCATGCGGTATGGTGCCTTGGCTATCGGTCCAGTTCTTGGTAGCAGCTCAATGGTGAACTCTACCTCCCGAGTGGGAGGCATGCCGGCCAGTTCCCATGGAAACAGATCGGGGAACTCCGACACTACCGGTAAGTCGGGGTCGAACTCGGGGTCCCTCTCTATGTCCTGGACATAGCAGAGATATACTTCTTCCTTCCTCCTCAATTCCTATACATTGCCATAGCGGTGATGATCTTAGTCGAAGGCTCTCTGGGCCTCTGGCGGTATGATATTGTTACCCCACAACGGACTCCTGAGCAGCAGTCTATGCTCGGCGCAGAGGATACGACCCTTGTGCCGCTCCAACCAATTCATCCCGAAAATCACATCAAATCCCAACTCCTTAACTCAATGCAACTGACTGGAAAATCTTCCCCCTTAATTCTAACAATGGCTCCTTGGTAGTGGCGAGTGCAACGAACCTTCTCTTTAGACGGGAGCGTAACCGTGAAGTCGGGTAGCTCATCAGCGTCTAGCCCCAACTCTCGCCAAAAATGTCGAGATAAAGGTATGCGAGGCCCCTGAGTCGAAGAGAATATGCCTCATTCCATTAATCAGAAAGATGCCGGTGAGGATAGTACCGCTTGCGTCGGCCTGTGCCTCAGTAAGTATGCTTAGCGAACCTTCCGTACCGAGTCCATAGCCTAATTGTATTCACAAGCTTCATGAGTAATGATGGTATAACAAGAGTCGTAAAAATTAATATGAACAACACTGTTATTTTATTCATAACCATCCTGTTTACAACATGTGCTTCTTCCTTACATTTCAATCCTTACTTCATACTTAACACGTTACATGGCTAATATTGTCTAAAGGTTAGGTTTAACCGTCCTGGTCTCATATGCGTCGCACTGATTACTGCTGACGGTGCTGTATTCAGCGTGATTCTCTTAATCCCATGGTACAACATCCTTGATTCTTCTCCCATAACTAATACATCCCCTGACTTAAGTATTAACCAATAGCACGGTCCGCACGCTTCTGCTCGCCGTACAAAAATTCAGCGTCATCTCCAATGGCCCAAGACACTACGGGTATCCCTCGTTCGAGAGACTCCGTTGTCTCATCCTTGTCCTGATGTAGTCCAAGTCACCCATCTTTCGCACATAACCATCCTGTTTACAACATGTGCTTCTAACTGCTGAGCGATCTCCACGACTTGTGTAATAACCAGATGGAACTCTTCGGGTATTCCCGGTGGTGAGACTCCATCTTGTATCCTCGTGGTCTGGTAGGTCTTGGCATACGAATTCCAATCCTTGCCTAAGCTCATCATCTTTAATTTCATCCTTGCTCCTTCTGGGTACTCCGGTTTATAAAAACCTCCCGGTCCCACTCCTAGTTGACTGCATCTCCTGATGATGGCTATTTGTGCTTCTGGTGTCAAGAATCCCCTTAATAAAATCATACCTGGGCGGATAACCTGACACTGTTCGGTTGGAAAGTCTCGGGTTTGGATGTTAGTGTCTTCCAGGTTAGGTGTTGAAGGTATTGAATAGCATATGTCGAAGTTTCATAAGGTGGTAATAGGTTATATCTTACTTAAGGTCTAATCTTTTTATTCTCACTTAACTCAATTATTCACCAAACATGCATGATAATGCGGTAAGTAGGTAATTACATCACTTAACGGTTTTAGTAGTACCTGGTCTCGATGAGGGTTCAGGCTCATCGTCCCGGTCCACCATGTGTAGTGTGGGTACGACTTCTGGGCTACCCGTGGGTTCTTATCTGCAGCTTGCTGCACTCTCCTCTGACCGTTAGATCCAGCTCCCTGATCGGTCTTGCCCTTGCCCTTCATCTCGGGCCTAAAGGCTCTGCTAACGGGGTTCCGGAAACACTCGTATGCTCGGTGCCCATTCACCCCACAGTAGTTGCACTCTACCTTGTTTCCCTTACAATCGAGCCCGGGGTGGTCCTTGTGACACCACTGACAGATGTAGCGTCGTTGGTAGCCACCACCGGCTCCCTTATCAGTCTCAGATCCTGATCATTCACAATATTAGTACTCATATCTCAAACGGTTGCTAATTGTCTCTTAACTCACTCAATATTAACTATTTCACCCTTTGGCGCCCTTGAGCGGAGGGGCTTAGCTGCATATGCATATGTCAACTTCAGTGGCTCTTCTGGAGCCTTCTCCTTTTCCTTCTTCCCTTTTTGGTTCTGACTTTTCTGGGATTGAGGCTGGTACTTCTGTTTCTTGTACCCTCCTTGCCCTTGATGCTCGGTGCTCTTCCCGGCATTCTTCTCTTAGCATGTCCCGTCCCTCAGCTGGACGGTTATCTCAACCTTAGCAGCGGCATGATGCACTCTTGCTTTCCCAAGTATTAGTTTCTCTTATTTCTCACAAATCTAATCTTACTCATTACTACTCAATCTCAACCATTCTCATTACCTGTAAGGTAGTATAGCTCGTCGGCCCATGCCGTAGCGGATCGATGTAAGGCCGCCATAGAAGCGGTCCACCAGTATCTGGTCTGAATACCAACCTGGCAGAAGACGAGCAAGGGATGAACTCTGAGTAATACTCGTCCACTGTCATCTTGTCGTCTGCTTAAGCGCATCCAACTGTAGCGCTGCTTTTTCTGGACATGGCGGGATAGTACTTAGCTCGTACATGCGGTGTACTGCTCCCAGCCGAACTCTGGATTGGCCACATGCTCGGCCCTCACCAGCTTCCACCAATCACCTGTTGCCCCTTTCAGGTAGAACACAACCAGACGCACCTTGATCCCAGCAGGGACATCAAGGGTCTCGATGGCGGTCTCCAGCTCGGAGATGTACGCCTCAAGCTTGGCGGGATCAGTCTCCCCCTTGAGTGTGCGGGTCGAAGGTTAGCTAGACTCTTCACCCAGTTTGGTTCCCGGGGCTGTGGCGGTAGAGGTGGTGCTCCCACACCAGGCTGATAGCCCATATGCCCTAAAGCGGCAGCTACGATCTCTGCGATCGTCTGCCCTCCCGGTATCTCAGTCTCGTCGTCTCGACCACGGCCTCGGCCTTGTCTCCTTCCTGACATCTGAATAAGCACAACTCACATTAGGTTTGTATCCATAACTGTTTCGGTTCAAGAATTTATGTCGTCCGTAGATGGTAAAGACGATCCACCCTTAATAGTGGTCATCTGACTCTACTCGCTCTAACAACTCACACCCTTAACCCATCACTTATATCTGAACTTATATCCTGACTCGGTGGTCACCTATGTCCGGTATTCCTTGATCAGAGCGTAACGATGCTCTGATACCACTTTTGTAACACCCCGTCCTATGCCAATCGTGGTTACCGTAGACTTAACAACTGAAACATAAACATCGCAGCGGAAATAAACCAACACCAGGACCTTGCCACGGTCTGAACAACAAGAAATACCGTTTCTTAAACATTTACAACTGATAATCCAAAATATATACACCAACCGAATTATAAGTATCTCCAAAAACCACATAACATTTCTCAAGTTTCAATATTAACAGACGGGTGCACAGGCGCAACCGTACTCAAAATAATGTCCCACCTAAGTCTACCCGCTCCTACTCTCATGGTGTGACTTCATGGGCCGCTTACCTGTAAGTGTAAAAACAGCCCCCAAAGGGGGTCAGCACGAATGCTGGTACGACCCTCTCGTGGCCCCCAAGCTAACAGGACTACGACGACTAATTGTCGATAGCATGGAAGTTGATTAGAATCACAATCATAATATGAAATGCAATAAATCAACAAACCACAAATGAACATGCATAGTTCACACACAAATGAACGACTCAAGCGTTCCCTTAACAAGTAGGTTAGTAATAACCTCCTCCAGATCTGATCCCACTTATCCTCAGTTCTCCTTAACTTACCTCAGTCTTATCCTTATCTTAATCTCAGTATACAAACCGTTTCTATAATGGAAATGGTTGTATCTTATCATAAACTTAGGATTTAGGTGATCCTACCGCACCATCTTAATGCCACCTACCTTGGACGGGAGTCCAGTGTAGCTGAGCCGGCAACCGACCCTAGGCAACAAGTCCAAAGACAAGTCCTTAAGCGGAAGACAGATCTAATTCAGATACCGACCCCCTTTCCTTACCATGCATGACCGGAGTCAGTCCCGGGTTCCTCACTTCCCCCTTAAGTTCCAGTTAGTGAAAATCTTACAAACCATGTGTTAGTTAAACCTTAACGGGTATTAACCAACAGATACCAATACTTAACTCCTCTTCTTAACTCAATAAGTACTAAACTTAGTTAGTAACAATCTCAAGTCTCGTGGGTTAGTGTAAAGAAAACACATTCACAACGAGAACAAGTATAACCGGTTGCAGGCTTTATCTTGTCTTAGTCATAGCAAATAAACAGATAGCACACAAGCCGAGGGACACCTCGTTAGCAAGCAGGTCACAAGAAAGACTGTACCGTCACACCGTCGACTGTCGTTGTGTTTAACCTTCTCCGGGGTCCCAATTCACAAACCTAAAACATTCATTCATTTTTAGGCCATTAGTTATTTGCACCTTCCTTAACTCACTTAGTCCCTAAAGATTCCCATTCAATACCCTCTTAAGTCCTTACCACTTAACCTTATAAACATAATTTTAAACATTAAGGTTTATACTTAACTTAACTTAATTCCTTAGGTCCTTAGGTCCCTAACCATCATTACCCTATTATTGGGGTACCCTAACACCAATTAACATCTTTTGATCTTAAAGTTTTCCATTTTTTTCTTATGTTTTTGGCTCGACCGACCTTACTGACCGATCTTACCCAAGGTTGGTCCATTCCTGAACATATTACCGTTTGAAAATTTTACCCCGACCGACCTTGCAAGTCCGGTCCCCAAGGTCGGTCCATTCCCGAGAGTTTTCCCCGTTGAAAATTTTGGCCCGACCGACCTTGTCAAGGTCGGTCCCAAGTTCGGTCGATTCCAGAGACCAATTCTCGTACAAAATTTTAGGCATGACCTACCTTGCAAGTCCGGTCCCAAGGTCAGTCCATTCCAGAGACTCAATTCGTACACAAAATACAAGCCCGACCGACCTTGTAAGTCCGGTCCCCAAGGTCGGTCCATTCCAGGAACTCTTTCCGGTAGTGTAAACTGGGCTCGACCGACCTTGCAGGTCCGGTCCCTAAGGTCGGTCGGCTCCAGACCTTTGTTTCTAAATTCCCATTTGACTCCAAACTTCACCCCACATATCTTAGTATGTTCTAACCTCATTTGGGGGCCTCAAACACACCTTAAGCCCTCCACCAAACTCATTAAATCACTCACCAATATCCACCTTAGTCATTATGCATTTTCCTTATAATAATGCCAACACTTGTAATGTTTTTTCACTAGGCTTCCAAGTGGTGTTCCATACCTATTATAACCACTATGCCAAAATGTTTCCTCACCACAAACATCATCTCCCAAGCATACACCATCTAAATTCCTTTATAACAACTACTTAAAGTTCCTTCACAAGTTTATGCCTCCTTCTCCAACACATTTCCTTCCTACTTGTTTACCAATATTTGCCTAAGTCCTAAATACACAAGTATATCCCAAGACATTCATTTGATTCCCAAATCCTCCATGATGATGCCTAAGTCATTATAACTCATAAAAACACCTTAAACTCACTCTTTCTCATCAAAACAACTCCTAAAGTTTCCTAGTGCTTCCTTAGTCATGAAATCTCCTTAACACATCTTAAACACTTAGGTTCTTCACTAAATTTTGCCATGGATTCTCTAGTATATTGTCACACTTAAACACTTAGTTTTTCACCATCAAACAACCATGAACACCTAAATTCTCATTACACCTTCTTAACACACATCATACACCAAAACTACACTACAACACAACATAGTGCATAAACTTAAATTGCTTGGCACTTAGGCCCTTAAATGACTTGGCTATTAGGCCCTTAAATGACTTGGCTCTTAGGCCCTTAAATGCATAAATCTTAAAAACTGAATTTCCTCAATATATATAGCCTTTGACCTGCAAATACACACAACAAGGCTCCCATTGCAATATAAATGTTCTTATAATTCACCTTGTCATCCTTAAACTATCTCCTTTCTTATTTGCTCCTTAGTCACAAGTTCTCAAATATCATCATTGTTTTTCCTAGGTTTTATTGCCCTTTCCTAATGTAAACTCTAAGCTAAGCTTATCACCTATTCAAACCCCATCCCTTAATGCATTAAAACACCTTAAGGTAAGACACTTACCTTGCTCTCTTACAAGCTTCACAAACTTTCCTCCTTAGCCTTTTTCCTTGACAATCTCGGTCACCAACCAAACTCTCCTTGCCAATGTTCTAATCAATATTCAATGATTCCAATGAGTACTAAACCATGCACTAACCTTAAGGAATAAACCCTAGGTTAAAATGTGTGCAGAGTGGATTTATCGTGAGTTATTAGCACAGGTGAAATTGATAAAAGAAAGAAATTAATACTCAAAATATCCATCGGGCTGCAAATTAAAACCCGGTCGCAGTAGTATAGAAGACAGAAGCGGCCGGGGTCAAACCGTGGGACTTATAGCGAGATAAAATAGTTCCTAAGCTTGTCACAAAAGGGGGGAAGTTAATTGACTTGTTTTAGAGAAAATATGAAGCAGATTAGAAAACTGAGTGCAGATGAATTAAATGGAACTCCGGGTTCAGGTTTTATATAATCTGATTAATTATGCTATCTCTACCGGTTTAATATATTAGTTTGGCAAAATTCCTGTTATTATCCTAAGGACTAAGTCATAGACCCTTAAGAACTCGTTTACCAGAAAATGCTCGGTCTAATCAAGGTTCGAGCAATACTGTGTAAACGGACGTTAAATTTGAGGAATTATAATTGCATCTGTAAATAATAACTTATTAAATCATAATAAGTTTTCTCCAGATTTACGGCTTAAATAACCTGTCTATTTATCACCTGGTCTGATCAAAATAGACTTAGGAGAGCATTTTAATAAATTCATGTAATTTATTAAAATGGTGAGAGAAAACCTTTAAGCGTAACAAACTGTATTTATTTTAACCGGTAGAAATATTGATTACATAATTAAACAAACCATAATTTAAACCCTTGCCCGGAGCAAATCCTCCTTAGCCTGGCATATTAACTGGTAATAAATCAGACAGAGGTTGGACGTAATAATAACACGGAGACATGAATAGTGAATGAAGAAATGAAGAGAACGAAGTGTGGTACATGTACGTAGGTTATTTGTATGTGGAATGGGTGAATTAGAGAATTAGAGAACTGGGGAATGAATGGAGTGTTGAGATGTACGGGAGTGTTTTACTGAATGAGAATGAGATGAGGTGAGTGTGAGTGATTTTCTGGTTTTCTCCGTGCACTCGTACAAGGTTGTAGGGAATGGGTATTTATAGAAGAAATGAAGAGGTAGTCTTCCGTAGATATTTGCAGTTGATTGCTTCCTTCAGTGCTTCATTGATTGAAGCATTGATTGCTTCACTTATTGCAGGGGACAGAGCCGAAACGCGTGAGCAATTTAAGGTAGGCGGAGCAGATACGAGAGTGTTGCAGAGTCGACGCGGAAGAAAACTATTTCGGGCGTGTTTTTATTCTTGACCGCCTGATTATGGGCGGTTCCGTGTGTCTTGTCCGCCCCTTTTTGGGCGGTTGCCCTATGCCTTGTCCGCCTCCTTTTGGGCGGTTGCAAGTGTGAGTGTCCGCCCCATTTTGGGCGGTTGCACTTGTCTCTTGTCCGCCTGTTTTCACGACGTACAGGCTTATTTCTTCTACGAATTTTGACCGGCTCTAGATTCTTCGTTTGGACTCCGTTTTCTGAGCCGTTTGCGTCTATGCGTTCGTCTCTTCGTCTACTTACTCCCAGCTTGGTTTTCCTCATGTTAAACCAAAATTTGTGAGATAAACAATAAAACATAAACTAGAGGAAAACTAACCGAAGTGGAGAAATGAGCAAGAAAAGTGCTAATATTATATGAAATACACCTATAAAACATGCTCATTTGGACACTTATCACACCCCCACACTTATCTTTTTGCTTGTCCTCAAGCAAAACCACGTACCTAAGCAAGTAGGAAATGCTCAATACTAACAAATATTATTATGAAGGGTAGGATAAACATGATCTTTAAACTTTTCGAGGAGTGTGAAAAATCAACTGCTGGTGGCATAGGTGTGCTCAGGGTAAAAATAAAATATAGAGTTTCGGGGTATGATCTAAGGTACCAATGTTTCTTTTGTGTACTCTGAGAACTTTTACCATGGCCAACTTCTCTCAAGAATGGGCATTGAGAAGAAAACAAAAGGAAAAATAGATTTATGCATTTGTTTCACTTTTGCATAAGAGATGAGAAAATATAGGTATCACGCCTTTGTATTCAAGAACACTCAACTCTCTTTGTTGGTTACCAATGGTGTCTCGCAAGTCCTTATTATTTTTTTAACAGAGAAGCACCCCTTAGCAATCCCTAAGAGAGAAGACAGAAAGAAACCCTGAGCAATAAAATCCAACCATTTGCAGATTATTTGGTCACACCGCATATAAAATGCTCCTCAAAAGTAATCAAAATTTTAAAATTTGTACCATTTATCCCACAATTCATAACAGTATTTTTTTAAAGAGAACAACCTACATTAGCAGGGTACATAATTTAATTTTGAACAAATGCAAGAGTAGAAGATAAGCAGAGAGATTTAACTTTAAGCATAAAATGACCTGAAAAGGCTCTTCCCCCACACTTAAGCTTAAGCAATGCCCTCATTGCGTAGATGAATAAAATTAATAGGGCATGCAATTAGTAAAGGAAAGAGTGTACTCCCCAGATTTCGTAGAGTGTGTAGAGCTCCCCCACACTTGAGTGCTGTGGAATGTCATGAATTGAACCTGTAAAGAATATTCTACACAGCGAGAAGAACTCAAGTGAAACCTGCATTTTATTATAACAAATAAAAGGGAAATATAGTACAAAAAAGAAAACAACATTAAATTAAAGGAAAGATAGATAGATAGTGGGTTGCCTCCCACCAAGCTGCCCGGGTTTAACGTCTCTAGCTAGACGTATTTGACCAAGCTTTAGTTTGGAGAAGAGTTGAGGGCGAATTGTCCTGCTGTTCTTGGACAAAATAAGTTGCAGATAGGTCAGTTGAAATATTAGAATGAGAATTATACCTTTTAAGACGTGCCCCGTTGACCTTGAAAGTTTCGCCTTGTTTGTTCTGGAGTTCAAAGGCACCGTACGGAGTCACACTAACAATCTGGAAAGGGCCGGCCCAATGAGACTTGAGTTTCCCAGGGAAGATCCTTAATCTAGAGTTATACAAGAGAACCCAATCACCAATTTTGAAGTCCCTCTTGAGGATCATCCTGTCATGGAACTTCTTGGTGCGCTCTTTATAGATCTTAGCATTCTGGTAAGCCTGATCTCGCAGCTCTTCTAATTCGGAAAGTTGGAATTTCCTTTTCTCTCCTGCAGAAGTCATGTCAAAGTTTAGGGCCTTGATTGCCCAATATGCCTTATGCTCCATTTCTACAGGAAGGTGGCATGCTTTCCCATAGACCAGCTTAAAAGGAGACATCCCGATGGGAGTCTTGAATGCAGTGCGGTAAGCCCAAAGCGCATCATCCAGTTTAAGTGCCCAATCCTTTCTTGTTGAGTTAACCGTCTTCTGGAGGATCCATTTTAACTCACGGTTGGAAACTTCTGCTTGGCCGTTTGTCTGGGGGTGATAAGGTAAAGCTACCTTGTGACGTACCCCGTACTTAACCATAAGCGCTTTGAATAAACGGTTGCAGAAGTGAGATCCACCATCACTGATAATAATTCTGGGCACGCCGAAACGGGTAAAGATGTGCTTTTTGAGGAACCTGATTACTGTCTTTGCATCGGCATGATGACAAGGTATAGCTTCTACCCACTTCGACACGTAATCAACTGCCACTAGAACATATTGGTGGCCCTGCGAGGAAGGGAACGGTCCCATAAAATCAATGCCCCAACAATCAAAGAGCTCCACTTCTAGTATCCCCTGTTGTGGCATCTCATGTCTCCTGGATGTGTTACCCATTTTCTGGCAATTATCACATTGTTTGCAGAACTGGTATACATCCTTATGAAGGGTCCGGCCAATAAAACCTGAGGCCAGGATCTTAGCAGCGGTCCTTGTGGGTCCATGGTGACCTCCGGCTTCCCGTGAGTGACAAAAATGTATGACGCTTGAAACCTCTTCTCCGGGACATCGTCGAATCAACCCATCAGCACTAACTCGGAACAAGTACGGGTCCTCCCAGAAATAATGCCTTGAGTCAGAAAGAAATTTCTTCTTCTGGGAGTAGGATAGATCATAGGGTACTGTTCCAGAGACTAAATAATTGGCCAGGTCCGCGTACCATGGCTCCTGTACTTTGGTGATGGAGAAGACAGTCTCATCGGGGAAGAATTCGTTGATAGGCACACTATCCGTAGGAGTCACCAACTAGAGAGATGGTCAGCGACGACATTCAATTTCCCGCTCTTATCTTTGACTTCGATGTCAAACTCTTGAAGTAGAAGAATCCAGCGCAATAAGCGAGGCTTGGCTTCTTGTTTTGTAAATAAGTATTTGAGAGCGGAGTGGTCTGTATGTACGATGACCTTGCTTCCCCATAAGTACGATCTGAACTTATCGAGGGAGAAAACTATAGCCAGAAGTTCTTTTTCGGTGGTCGTATAGTTTTTCTGGGCGTCGTTTAGTGTTCTGCTAGCATAAGCGATCATCCTCAAGATTTTCTCTTTTTTCTGGCATAGAGCTGCCCCCACGGTGTAGTCACTTGCGTCACACATGATCTCAAACGGAAGAGACCCATCAGGTGGTATGACTACAGGTGCTGACACCAATTTTTGTGTTATAGTTTGGAAAGCAGCTGAACACCTTTCATCAAAATGAAACGGGGCATCTTTCTGTAGCAGGTCGGTCAATGGTTTGCTGATTTTGGAGAAGTCCTGATAAACCGCCGATAAAATCCTGCATGCCCTAGAAACGCTCGTATGTCTCGAACAGTAGTTGGTGCTGGTAATTTCGATAACCTCTACCTTGGCTTTATCCACCTCTATTCCTTTTGCTGATATTTTATGTCCAAGGACGATCCCGTCCTTGACCATAAAATGACACTTCTCCCAGTTTAAAACGAGATTCGTATCCTCACACCGTCTTAGGATTAAATCAAGTTGTGCCAAGCATTTGTCGAAACTAGAGCCATAGACTGAGAAGTCGTCCATAAAGACTTCTATGCTCTGCTCGATGAAGTCAGCAAATATTGCTTGCATACATCTCTGGAAGGTAGCAGGGGCGTTGCATAGACCGAAAGGCATTCGTCGGTATGCAAAGGTACCGTAAGGACAAGTGAAGGTTGTCTTGTCCTGGTCCTCAGGTGCGATTGGTATTTGAAAATACCCCGAGAACCCATCTAGAAAACAGTAGTACTCTTGCCCTGCTAGACGTTCCAACATCTGGTCGATAAAGGGGAGAGGGAAATGATCCTTCCTGGTTGCCAAGTTCAAACGCCGATAGTCAATACACATGCGCCATCCTGTGATCTTTCTTTGAGGGATAGTCTCTCCCTTTTCATTAATAACAGCTTCGATGCCCCCCTTCTTAGGGACAACTTGAACAGGACTGACCCATGGACTGTCAGAAATTGGATAAATGATGTCCGCGTCAAGGAGTTTCAGAACCTCCTTTCGAACTACCTCCTTGAGGTTAGGGTTTAGCCGGCGCTGAGGTTGCCTGATAGGTTTGAAGTTTTCCTCCATGTAAATATGGTGCGTGCAATAGGAGGGATCAATTCCTTTGATATCAGCGATAGTCCACCCGATTGCTGTCTTGTGCTTCTTTAGTACCTCGAGTAACCTCGTTTCCTCCCCGGAATTCAGAGAAGAGGAAATAATGACAGGCAAATGGTCATTTTCAGCTAGGAAGCATACTTGAGGTTAGAGGGTATTTCTTTAAGCTCGAGTTCAGGTGGTTGTTCCACTGATGGAATTGATTTTTGAGGTTTTCTGTCGAGTTCTTCGATTGGTGGTCGGAACGCTTGATAACCAGCCCTTCCTTTCTCTACGTACGCCAGCATGGCGTTAACTTCTGGATCCTCCATCTTTTCTTCTAGAGAAGTAAATAATACTCGCTCTAGCGGTTCTGTTTCAGCTTCCTGGATGGAAGATGGAGAATACGTGTCCTCATCTGTAGCAAAATCGCCTTCCTCCTTCATCATCTGTGAATCCCACTGTCTTAGCATGAGGAGAAAAGTTTGAGCTTTTCTTCATCATTTTTTGCATGTCGAATTCAATCGTTTCATCCTCGTACCGAAGAGTGATTTTTCCATCATGGACGTCAATGATGGCTTTGGCGGTACTCAGAAACGGTCGACCTAGAATCAGGGGAACCTCAACATCGTCATCCATTTCTAGAATGACGAAATCAGCTGGAAAGAAGCGAGACACTCCAACTACCAGATCCCGGACTATGCCCATGGGCTTGATCTCTGATCTGTCTGCTAGTTGGAGTTTGAAAGGAACCGGTTGCATTTCTCCTCCTTTAACTTTCAAGAAGGTGGCGTATGGCATGATATTAATGCTGGCTCCTAGGTCGCATAGACCACTTCCACAGTCCACCCCGCCTATAAAACACGGGATCACGGGATTTCCCGGATCTGTTTGTTTGGGAGGAAGTGCTCGAAGAAGGGCCGCAGAGCATTCCTCCGTGAGGTGCACTGTCTCTTTTCCAGGTTTCTTTTTCTTCTTTGTCAAGAGATCCTTTAGGAATTTTGCGTAGTTAGGCATCTCTTGCAAAGCATCAATAGGTATGTCGAGGTCAGTTTCTTGAAAATGCTCAAGAATTTAGAACTGCTCATGGTGTTTCTTTTTCATTCTGTTTGGGAATGGGAGTTCATTGTTTTTATGAGTGGAAGTTGGGATGTCGATGGTAACTCGAGATGGAGGTGGAGTAACAGGAGTAGGAACTTGGATTTCTGAGGGAGGTGAAGTTGGTTTGGTGGTTTCATCAACATTGATATAGGAATCTTCAAGATTTTCTTTTTCTTTTCCTTTGCTGGTGGCAAGTTCCCTTCCACTCCTTAAAGAGACTGCACACAAGTTTGTTGATTGTAATGTGCCATCGTCTATAAGGACTGAATTTGCTTGTTCCTTCGGATTGGGATTAGTCTGTGAAGGGAATTGACCAGGTGGTCTTTGTTGAGTAAGTAACTGTTGGATCTGAGATTGCAAGGCTTTTTGGTCTTTGCGCAAAGCTGCGACCTCTTCTTGCGTATCTCTGGATTTACCCATCATCGCCTTAAACATCTCCTGCATTGAGACATTCAGACTCAGGATTCGAAGGAGGTGAGTGGTCGGCTCGATGAAGCTTCATTGCCATAAGGCTGTTGTTGATATTGCCTTGGCCTCCTTGGAAATTGGACTGAGGTCTGTAGTTTTGGGATGTTTGTAGGGTATGTGGGTTCTGGATATTTCCGGTGTTTGAGTAGCTAAGATTGGATTGCATGTTACGTTGCCATGGTTGTCTGTATCCTGAATTGTTGGTGATGTAGTTTGCTTCCTCCGCTGCTTTCATTTCTTGTAGTTGGGGGCATTGATCGTAATCATGAGGCCCGCAACATTGCGTACAAGAATTAGTTGGAGATGGTTGGGATTGAGGAGCATAGCCTGGAGGGGTAGTAGGTGGTCGGGAAATCATCGACTTAGCTTGCTAGGGAAGGAATTCATAGCCATCTGTTCAACCACTTTCTGCAAAGTACTGACTTTTGTTGCCTGCTGAGCATTGCTCTCCATGAGTTGCTCATGGCTTTTCATCAATTGGTCGAACTTGTTATCACTTTCCCCAACATGATATAATCCTGGAGTACCGCTCCTTGATCCACCGGAGGCCCAGTCTCTAATTTCCTCACAGAGAGACTCCATGCTGTTCAGAAATTGTGCTCCCGGCTTTTTCAGAACGTCAGCCCCTAACGAAGATAACACCATTGTTCTGCACGGACCGATCAAGCCCTTGTAAAACAATTGTGATACTTGTTCCTTCGTCAGACCGTGGTGAGGACAAGTGAGTAGTAGACCTTTGAAACGGTCCCAAGTTTCACAAATATTCTCCGACCCTGGTTGCTTGAAATTATAAATTTCAGCAATCATCTCCAAAGTTCGGCTCGGAGGTAGGAATTTGTCGTAGAACTTGGTGGCCATGTCGTCCCAGGTACCAATGGTACTCGGTGTTAGGCTATGATACCACTTGCTCGCGTTTCCCGTCAGGCTGTGTGGGAATAACGACAATCTTGCATATTGAAGTACTGCGTCGGTTGCAGTAAGACTTGGCGTGTTGCAAGAATTTTGTAACATGTAACAGGGCTTCGTCTGGACTGTGCCATCAAACATGCCCAATCTTCACACATCGATCTGATGATATGGCTTCAGCTTCTGCCACTCATCGTATTCGATGGGCTGAGGTGAGGAAGGATGATAGCAGGCTGTTGTCCTTGGTTAGACGGCCTGTTGATATTTCGAACCGTCTGGTGTAGCTGCCATGTTAGCTTCCGGGTCAGAATCTATCACTGTGGTGGTATTTTGTTGAGTTCGTCTCTGCCTGAGATTGCGCAGAAAGGTTCTCTCGATTTCTGGATGTAACCAACCGTGTGATTATTAATATTTTCTGGGTAGCTGTGTGACCTGGTAAAAGGCATTCACCACTCAAAACAGAGAAAAGAACTGGTTATGTGTTAGAATAATAAAAATGTTAGGAATTAGTAGACAGAAATTTAAAGTTAGTAGTTAGGGACAATGGAAAGAAATGACAATGGAACGAAATGACAATGGAACGAAATGACAGAAATTTAAGTTAGTAGTTAGAGACAATGGAATATTAAAGGACAATGGAATTGAAATGACAGAAATACATGACAATAATATTAAAATGTCAGAAGTCCGAAGTCCAAAGTTAGAAGTCAGATCAGAAGTCCGATGTCCGAAATTAGATTATTATGAGTTAATATTGACAGATTATTATAATTTAATAGGTGAATTAACCGGGGCTTAGGGACTAGATTAAATCAAGTCCCCGGCAACGGCGCCATTTTGCAGAGTGGATTTATCGTGAGTTATTAGCACAGGTGAAATTGATAAAAGAAAGAAATTAATACTCAAAATATCCGTCGGGCTGCAAATTAAAACCCGGTCGCAGTAGTATAGAAGACAGAAGCGGCCGGGGTCAAACCGTGGGACTTATAGCGAGATAAAATAGTTCCTAAGCTTGTCACAAAAGGGGGGAAGTTAATTGACTTGTTTTAGAGAAAATATTAAGCAGATTAGAAAACTGAGTGCAGATGAATTAAATGGAACTCCGGGTTCAGGTTTTATATAATCTGATTAATTATGCTATCTCTACCGGTTTAATATATTAGTTTGGCAAAATTCCTGTTATTATCCTAAGGACTAAGTCATAGACCCTTAAGAACTCGTTTACCAGAAAATGCTCGGTCTAATCAAGGTTCGAGCAATACTATGTAAACGGACGTTAAATTCGAGGAATTATAATTGCATCTGTAAATACTAACTTATTAAATCATAATAAGTTTTCTCCAGATTTACGGCTTAATAACCTGTCTATTTATCACCTGGTCTGATCAAAATAGACTTAGGAAAGCATTTTAATAAATTCATGTAATTTATTAAAATGGTGAGAGAAAACCTTTAAGCGTAACAAACTGTATTTATTTTAACCGGTAGAAATATTGATTACATAATTAAACAAACCATAATTAAAACCTTGCCCGGAGCAATCCTCCTTAGCCTGACATATTAACTGGTAATAAGTCAGACAGAGGTTGGACGTAATAATAGCACGGAGACGTGATAGTGAATGGAGAAATGAGAGAAAGAAGAGTGGTACATGTACGTAGGTTATTTGTATGTGGAATGGGTGAATTAGAGAATTAGAGAACTGGGGAATGAATGGAGTGTTGAGATGTACGGGAGTGTTTTACTGAATGAGAATGAGATGAGTGAGTGTGAGTGATTTTCTGGTTTTCTCCGTGCACTCGTACAAGGTTGTAGGGAATGGGTATTTATAGAAGAAATGAAGAGGTAGTCTTCCGTAGATATTTGCAGTTGATTGCTTCCTTCAGTGCTTCATTGATTGAAGCATTGATTGCTTCACTTATTGCAGGGGACAGAGCTGAAACGCGTGAGCAATTTAAGGTAGGCGGAGCAGATACGAGAGTGTTGCAGAGTCGACGCGGAAGAAAACTGTTTCGGGCATGTTTTTAGTCTTGACCGCCTGATTATGGGCGGTTCCGTGTGTCTTGTCTTCCCCTTTTTGGGCGGTTGCCCTATGCCTTGTCCGCCTCCTTTTGGGCGGTTGCAAGTGTGAGTGTCCGCCCCATTTTGGGCGGTTGCACTTGTCTCTTGTCCGCCTGTTTTCACGACGTACAGGCTTATTTCTTCTACGAATTTTGACCGGCTCTAGATTCTTCGTTTGGACTCCGTTTTCTGAGCCGTTTGCGTCTATGCGTTCGTCTCTTCGTCTACTTTACTCCCAGCTTGGTTTTCCTCATGTTAAAACAATAAATTTGTGAGATAAACAATAAAACATAAACTAGAGGAAAACTAACCGAAGTGGAGAAATGAGCAAGAAAAGTGTTAATATTATATATGAAATACACCTATAAAACATGCTCATTTGGACACTTATCAATGTGCTTTAAGGTATTAAATTGATTATTTTACCTTGGAGTCTTAGAATAGGCTTGGATATGAAGCAAGAAGGACCTCCTCTAGCCCTTGGAGAATAGGAAACAAGCTAGAACAAGGCATAAACATGAAGCGCCATGAGTGATAATTTTCGGACATGTGAAGAAATGGTGGGAACTTGATTTTTCTTACATATTCTTTATCTTAAGAGAATGGAGAAGCTAATGGAGTCTCCAAGCTTGAGTTTCCTCCTCTAATGGAGGTTTGGCTTGGCACCAAATCAAAGCTCTTGATGTTTTGAAAAGATAGGAAGAAGGAGCTTGAGCTAACTAAGAAGACTATGTGTTTTGTTTTGGTTTTGGAGCTAAAATGAGCAAGTAGTGGTCAAAGGAAGATGAAGCTAGCATGGAGTTGTCTTCCACGTGAATGGAGAAGAAAGAGAGCAAGAGAAATCGGTGAAGAAGAAGAAAGAATGAAGAAAGGAGGAGAGAGGTGGCATAAAAGATATTTTGTTTCCTTAAAGTAAATAGTAAAACCATTTACTTTTCTCTTCTTCTTCTAACATTAGTTGGCTACTCTTGGTGACGCAAACCCTTGGAAAACCGGCCCCCTCATTAATTAGGCAAGGCATGGTCTTGTTTGACCAATTAATTAAACTTAATTGACTAAAGACTAAACTAGTCACTATTTGGTTACTATTCACAAATTAGTGCACATATTTGTGAAATTTTTGATTTCCCATTGATTTAGACTTCCTAATGTGATACTAATTAGTACACAAGTTAATTAAGGAGTAATCATGGGCATTTAGCCACTTAAAGTTAAAACCCCTTTCTAAGACAATTTTTTCAAAAATGTGCTTTAAGAGTTCTTAAAGCACAATTTGTGTTTTAACTTGTTTTTGAGCTTGGTTTTCTTTGGTAATTGACTTAAAATGACCATTAGGATATTACTTAGGTCTTAGAATGATATTTGGGTGCTCACTCAAGTCTCTCCAAGCTTAGAGCATGTTTTTGCTTAAACTGCTCTTATGGTGTTTCCTTGTGTTTCCTTTGATTTAAATTGTTTCCTAATGTTTCTAAGGCATTATTTAGCCTCCTTATATCTTAGCTTATCACTTAAACACCATATCAAAGTTTGGGGTATTTCATGAGTTCTCATTCATCCTTTCATCTGTACCTGCCTCTGTCTCTTTTGTATTATGCTTTTCTTCTTCTGTCTCTTTTGTATCAGTAGAGGAATCATCATGATCGTCGGTACTTTCATCTTCAACAGAGGTAGCAACTGTCTTAGCGAATGGAAATTTCTTCTCATCAGGTACGCATTATTATAAGTACTTTTGTGTTTGAATTAGAAATTTAACTATTTGTGTACTTAATTGCTTTTATAATTCTCACTGCTGGAAAAAAAAATAAACAATGTTTTTATTTGTCTTTTGGAACATTTTGTAAACGTTATTTATGCCAGTGACACAAATGGTCGAACCTCTTAAAGAACGCGCTGTAAGCATTTTTTATACATTAATTTAAAAGAACTCTTATTGCTAAAGTGTTTTTTAAGGTGTGTAAGGTGGCGGGAATCTATGAGGCATAAAGAACGCTTTCATCTTGAAGCGTTCTTTATGTCTGACTATAAAAAACACTTGTTTAATATAAGCGTTCTTTATGAAGTTTTATAAAAAACACTTATATTGGTAAGCGTTCTTTATGACATTTGGCTAGAGAGTATAAGAAACGCTTATACATATAAGCGTTTCTTATATGGTCCTTTTTTTATATTTTTATTTTTATACAATTTATTACCCTGCGCATAACACAAAATTAAATGCGCACTACAGATCACAAATTGCCATTAACAACCTGTTTGTATTATATATACCAGATCAACCAAACTGGTGGATTTTAATAGATCAACAGCAGTACTTTGTTTTCACTAATATTATACCAGCGCACATGGGCTTAAGTGTAGTACCGATCAACTACAACATTTGTAACTAGCTAGTTAACCAAACTACTAAAAATGGTTCAAGTTCGATCATAACAATACAACCATTTGAAAAAAGAAAAGATAGCTACATGACTCATGACTTCTTCTGATCAATTTAGTGCTTTCAACACATGTGTTGTAACACCCCAACCCGAAATCCAATAACCTGAACGGCGATCACTCCCAAATAAAATACAACTGCAGCGGAAATAAATACAACAACCGGGCGGTATTACAATGCCGTTGGCCACCCTTGTGACCAATGAAATGGAGAATTCCTAAATTCCCTAGCCTTCTACCCTAATCCCTATTCAGATTCCAATTCTTCCTGTACCTCGTCGAATTACCTTGTTACTGTGTGACCGAGCCTAAGAGAGGGCGAGAGAGAGTCGTGAGGACAGGGACAATGCAACAGTATGTAGCCTTGAATGTTAATTGTCCTTTATTGTGGGATTAAACCCCTATTTATAGTGTTTTTGCTGCTAGATCGAGAGTTGCCAGCCTGTCTTTCTTTTTAATTGCCAGGCTGGCATTTACATAAGCAAGATATTTGACTACCCATCCGGCCGGGTCACATTCTGATCCGGCGATACTCCTTATTCTAAGCTATTCCTTCCAGTCACATGAGACCGGATGTTTTATCTTTTCTTATCCTTGTACTTTTTCCCTCTTCATCAGTCCCACAAGTTCTACTTTTGGTCCTTTAAACGTAAAAAGTAGAACTTCTTAGCGTATCCCCTTGTTTGTTTTTTTGTCGCTACGGCCTCTTGCTCTTCCGGCCGTCACCTCTCTTTAGTCCCACAAGTTTTTTTCTTTTCCGAGTCACGCCCCGGCCCGTGCTTAGCTCATGCCTGCCCCTTTTTGATGTGGAATTTGTAGAGTTGTTTTGTGCCAGCGCCTCATTTCCAGGAAGGTGCAAGGTCTCCCTTTTATTTTTTATTAACTGGGCGGGAATCGCTTTCTTCAAAGCTCCAGTCTTGATCTCTTTCAGACATCTCTCTCCCTCGCTTGCCCAGACTTCGTCGCTTTTTCTCTTGCGTCTTGCTTTCGAATCCTTCCACTTCCTTGCTTTGTCTCTGTTCCCTGTTTTCTTACTCCGATGGCCTCGTCTAGCTCGAAGAAGAACAAGGCCGCATCGAATTTTGTCCCTGCTAAAGAGGCGATTCAAGGCACTTTTTCGCCCCAAGGGTTTCGCCCCACCTATTTGAAGTCTACCGAGCCCTTTTCTGCTGATCGAGAACCTTCTTCATCCTCCCTGGATACTTCCTCCCTTCTCTCCTGTTTAAAGGATGTCGAAGTCCCACTGGGTACTTGTATCTATCTTCCCTCTCCCGATTCACATCCCCATGATAATTTTGGACTTGGGTACGCCGTTTATGCGGATTTCTTCTCCCGCGGCCTGACTGTGCCCCCTCACCCATTTGTTCTGGGTTTTCTGATTCGGCGCTGCTGTGTACTTGCTCACCTACACCCGAAGGCGATTTCTTACCTTCACGCTTATGTCCTCCTTTGTGAGGAGAACAGCATTCGGGCGGAAGCAACCGAGTTCGCCCAGTTCTACTGCACAAGGGACGATCCTGATAGCCTGACCATCAAGGCGAAGGCCGGCTTTTCCCTTTTTGACTACAAGAAGGCGTCTTCCGGGTGGAACTCCCGATGGTTTGTCATTGTTCCACCTCCAGGCTGATTTTTGGGAGTTCCCTACTGTTCTTCGATTCCGAAAGGGCAATTTAGCTACCTCGCCTCCCCGGCGCAAGAAATGCCTATCTCGAAAATCCTGAAGATAGTGAGCAGGAAGCAACCTACGGTCTCCCAATTTTTCACTCCGGCGCGCCTGAACTCATTGAAGAAATATCACAGTAAGCTTTACTTAATCAATTTTTCTTAAGTTTTTACCTTTTTCCGTTTTCTTACTTTTTGCGTCGTTCTGGTAGATTTCTTTTCTAGAGGAGATAAGGTGGGGCCCTTCAACAGTTGGAATTTTGTTAACTTCAAAATGGGCGACGAGCAAGTCGATTACTACGCGTCTGTCGATGCGGCTGTTGATGCGGCCACAAGGCTCCTCGGGGATGCCTCCTCTTCCAAGAGGAAACAGAGAGGCGATAATGACAAGGGCCATTCCGGCCAGAAGAAAAAGAGGATTACTGAGTCTCCAGCCCGGTCGAGCGGTGATTTGCCAGGTACTTGGCACGTGAGTCCAGGGTCTGTCGCGTCTCTCTCCCTCTTACTCCCGATTCAGGCCAGGGATCTGTCTTTCGTGCAGGGCAGGGGCTGGTCACCCAACCCCTATTTGTGAATTGTTTCCTGACTTGGCAGGATATTTTTCTTCCGATCCGGCCCACGGTGCTGTCTTGGAAGATACTAACCTACGTATTGCTCTTCCTTATTTGAGGGAAACTTTGGCCTCTCCTTTTTTGTACACTTTACGCTGACCTCTCCCTTTTTTCTAGGTTCTCAAGACGCTCCCATAACCGTTACTGACAACGAGGTTGCTTGTGGCCCAGTCCCCCCCACTTCTGCTGTTCCGGCTTCCGGTACTCAAAACTTCGAAGAAGACAGCATCAAAGCCGAAAGCTGTTTTAACGGAGGTTTCTGAAACAGAAATGGACCGTGAACCTCCTGGGACCTCAACTCCACATGATGTTCCTGGAGTCGTGGAATCAGTACCCGAGGGAGTGAAAGAATACCGTCCTGTGCCCGAGAACCCAGAACTTCGAAGCAAGCAGAGGGAAGACAAGCAAAGGGGGGACATTACTGCCTCTCCTCCTCCTCTCCTCCCCCTCCTGTTCAGGGGAGTTTCACCGGTTCTTCCCAGAAGGAGGGATGGCTGTACTATCTTGGGCAACCCCTGCGCAAGATCTCCTTTGACGCTGCTCGATACACCGACGCCTGGAAGGAAGCGATAAGGCTGTCCGATCATCCGGACGGGATCTTCGCCCCTCCGTCCATTGTTACTCCACCACCAAGAGAACTGAGGGCCGGGAGCGGAGGAGCTGATGCTATTATGCGCCATTCCATTCCCATGGGAGAGGTCTTCAACCTGATGTGGCAAAGCATCTTTCGAGTAAGCGCCGTCTTCCTCCCACCTTCTCACATCCTCTTGACATTCCTTAAGCCTTTTATGTTTCGTTTCTTTAGGTTATGTCAATGGCCCAAAGCGCCGAAGTTCAGACTCGGGATCTTCAGTTTGACCTGCAACGTGAAAAAAGTCGAGCCAACAATATTGAAGCTGAGTTGAAGCAAACCCGTTCCAGTCATGATACCTACATGGATCACGTAAATTATGAGATTGACCGCAAGGTGAAAGAAAGGACAGACACTCTAAACAAGGAGCTGCGGTCATCTCGCCATGAGTGTGTTCGTCTTCGAGACGAATATGAATTGAAGTTAAAGAACTTGCGGGAAGAGATGTTCGCTCTGAGAAACCAGAACCTCCACACAGAGAATATCCTGAAACAGGTATACTGTAATCCTTCCGGCGAAAAGGATGCTTGATACCAAAGCATGCTTTGTCTGACTTGGAAGTTTTGTTGCGGCAGGTACAAGCTGCTCACAAGAGGGATGTGGAATCCCTTACTTCAGATAAGGCTTACTTTGCAGACCTGAATACCGCCCTTGAGAAAGAAGTCGAGTCCCTTGAGGCGGACAAAAAAGCTTTGGCTAGGCAGATCGAAGCTTTAGTGGAAGATAAAGCCAAACTTATTCAAGAGCTTACTGAACTGACCGAGGAAAAGAATGCCCTGGATGTGCAGGCTCGGACCGCCTTTGACCAAGAGAAGCAGTTCTTAATGGAAGAAAACACGGCTCTCTCTACCGGTAAAGCTGCTCTTGCAGCCGAGAAGGCTTCTCTGGAAGAAAAGGTGAAGGCTTTAGAGGAGGCCATGGCCCTCCCTCAACCCGAGAGTGCTAAGGTTCCGGCCAAAGGTGAGTCTTATCGGCCTCTTTCCTGCCGTTTCCATCCTCATGCCTTATTCTTACCGTTCTTGCTCTCTTCTCTTTTTTTTGGAAAACAGATTCTGAAAATCCTTTAAGACATGTCGAGAAACTCAGCAATCGCATCGACAAGCTGAATGAGGAGCTTTCTGCTGCGGGTTCTGACCGCGATCTCTACCGAGCTCAGGTTTTACAGCTCGAGGAGGATGTTGCTAAGCATACAGCCTACGCCCGTCGGACCCAAGAGGAGCTGAAGAAGCAAGGAACTATTATTGCCCATTTGAAAAAGGCTTTCGGCTCCCAAAGCCGGAAGATCACGAATGTCTGTCGCCAAACCATCTCTAAGTACTTTCTGAAGAGGGGGAAGTGCTGGATGACGATTTGTATAGTGCTGGAGTTTGACAATGTTGCTCGGAAGAGCAATTTCTTTGAAGACTTTGAGAAGTTCGGTCGTCTCCCTGGTGAGACAGTCTTTGGACCTGGCCAAGCTTCCTTTCTTCCCCCCGATAGTGGAGTGCGTCAAGGGGTTGCTGGTTCCCACCAGGCCGCTGGGAGATCTAATTCTCAGGAGAGTGTGTCCAACCCGGTCGAAAGGTCTGCTGCAAAAAAGCCTGCTCAGAAATAGATGTTTTATAGATAGAGTAGTTTTTAGTGTAGGAACCTTGTATAGTTGTACTCTGGATTACTGTTTTGGTAATGTCTTAGCGCTTTGCCTTTACCACTTCTTTTGTATCCCTTAACTGTTTTAAGTTACTCTCCTATGAGTTGGCTTTTATATTTCTCATTTGGCTTTATCCGGAGCGACCGATTTCCAAATGCTTTATAAGCCTCCCCTTTATTTATACGGAAGATTTTATACCTTCGTTCAAAGCTTTCAAGTAAATTCCTAGACATTATAGGCACGCTGGCCGGATGATACATTTCAAGGCGTGATAGCCTGTAGGCACGCTGGCCGGATGGTACATTTCAAGGCATGATAGCCTGTAGGCACGCTGGCCGGATGATACATTTCAAGGCGTGATAGCCTGTAGGCACACTGGCCGGATGATACATTTCAAGGCGTGATAGCCTGTAGGCACGCTGGCCGGATGGTACATTTCAAGGCGTGATAGCCTGTAGGCACGCTGGCCGGATGGTACATTTCAAGGCGTGATAGCCTGTAGGCACGCTGGCCGGATGGTACATTTCAAGGCGTGATAGCCTGTAGGCACGCTGGCCGGATGGTACATTTCAAGGCGTGATAGCCTGTAGGCACGCTGGCCGGATGGTACATTTCAAGGCGTGATAGCCTGTAGGCACGCTGGCCGGATGGTACATTTCAAGGCGTGATAGCCTGTAGGCACGCTGGCCGGATGGTACATTTCAAGGCGTGATAGCCTGTAGGCACGGGCCGGATGGTACATTTCAAAAAACTTTGCCTCAAAAGAATACCTCATTTTATTGCTCTTTGTAAAAAATGCTTTTATACATAAACTTTTTAAGGCATTCAGCATGCCAAGAGTGAGGCAACTCGCATCCTTCGCTGTTTTTCAGGCGGTAGGAGGCTCGCCCTGTTCGCTGCTGTATTATAAACGGTCCCTCCCACTGAGGCTCTAATTTCTTTGGCTGTTTTACCTCTCGAAGAACCAGCTCTCCCGGAGCAAAACCCCTTTCCCTCGTTTCTTTGGTTAAAATATCTTTCCACTTTCGCTTTATCCTCCCTTTCCATCCTAACCTGGGCCATGGCCCTGGTCTCTTCAAGCAGGTCAAGGTTGTCTTTTACCCCTTCATTGTGTTTTCCTCATCAAAGGATTCCCATCTAATTGATGGGACTATAATCTCAGCCGGAACAATCGCTTCCAGACCGTATGTTAATCTGTATGGAGTTTCTCCAGTTGGACCCTTTTCGGTTGTTCTGTAGGACCAGAGAACCTGAGGTAGCAATTCTGCCCAACCCCCTTTTTTGCTGTCCAACCTCCTTTTTATAGCTTTGACAATTTGTCCATTTGCATTTACCTCTACCTGGCCGTTCGCTTGTGGATGAGCGACCGATGCAAACCTCAGATCAATCTTCCACTCTTCACAGAACGCCCGGAAGCTATTACAGTTGAACTGAGCTCCATTGTCAGTTACTATTATCTTTGGGATTCCGAATCTGCAAACCACATATTTCCAGATAAAGTCCTGTGACTTTCTTGCGGTAATAGACACCGTTGGCATGGCTTCCACCCATTTGGTGAAGTAATCAATGGCCACATAAATGAATTTGTATCTCCCAGGGGATGCTTCCGGGAAAGGTCCAATGATATCCAAACCCCACATGGCAAATGGGATTGGGGATAGTATGCTTTTTAGTGTGGATGGAGGATTGTGTATTTTGTGCCCGTGCTCTTGACATTTAATGCACTTCCGTATGTATTCCTTCGAATGCTCCCTCATTCTTGGCCAATAGTATCCTAGCCTTAGGATTTTGTGAATTATCGCCCTCTCTCTCCTTGGTGGTTCCCCAGGTTCCCTCATGTAGCTCTTCCTCCTTGCTCCCCTCCTCTATGGTAACACTTAAGCGCTGGTCTCGCGAATGATCTTTTGTAGAGCTGCCCTTGCTCTAGAAAGAAAGACGCAGCCCTTCGCCTTGTTTTTGCCGCTTCCTTCTCATCTTGCGGCAAGTTTCCGTTTTGTACGTAATCAACAATAGGCGTCATCCAAGACTTGGCTATTGTGCCTGATTCAATGGTGCACACCCGGATTTCTTCCAGACTTGAGCTCGCCTTTATTTCCATCCAGACTTTACTAGGCATTCTCTCTGGCCATACTGGCCATTTAGCCAGCGTATCGGCCTCTATGTTTTCTGCTCGGGGAAGATGTCTTAATTCACATCTCTGAAAGTTCGCCTTTGTCTCTTGGACTTTGGCCAAGTATTTCCCAAGCTTCTCCTCCTTGACTTCGTAAATGTTATCGTTCTGTCGTGCCACTAGCATTGAATCTGAGTATATTTCCAATTCTGCATAACAAACAAAGAGGTAAGCCCCATTTTCCCCTTTTGGAGGTATGTAAAAATTTCTAAGGACACGAGAACAACGAGAACTACTGTCTTATTATAAGAAAAAACCTGTTGCCCCTAAGGCAGTGGCGACCTCCAAACCCTGTATGAGAGCTTCATATTCTGCTTCATTATTTGTTACCTCAAAGTCTAGCCGGAACGCAAAGTTAAGAGTTCTTCCATCCGGCGTTTGGACCACTATTCCGGCTCCCGCTCCAGTCTTACATCGAGCTCCATCAACTAAGACAACGTATGGGTTGGTGAACTCTCTTTGTTTTTGGGCAAGGTTGTTTCGGTTATAAAGTCCGCCAAAGCCTGCGCTTTTATGGCTGTTCGGGGAAGAAAGTGGATTTCGTACTGGGTGAGCTCGACAGTCCAACTGACCATTCGCCCGGATGCATTTGGGTTGCTTGCTATCTGTTTTAGTGGCCAATTCGTTCTAACGAATACCCGGTGTGACTGAAAATAAGGTCGAAGCTTACGAGATGCAACGACTAATGCGAACAATATTTTTTCGATGTTGGTGTACCGGCTTTCTGCTGGAGTTAGGATTTTTCCGGTGTAATATACTATATCTCTTTTCTCTCCTCCTCCATTATTAGCACAGCCGCTACCGCCCAATCCGTAGCGGACAGATAGAGATACAAGTCTTGACCGGGCGCGGAACACCCAGTTTTTGGCAATTCTTTGAGCATCTCTTGATCCTTTCAAAGGCGTCCACACACTCTTGACTCCACTGGAATTTCTTGTTTTTTCGTAAAATACTGAAGAATGGAATTGACTTTTCTTGGAGTTTTGAACAGAATCTTGCTAAAGCCGTGAGTCTTCCGTTCAATGCTTGCACATCTTTAATGTTCCTTGGTGGCGATAGATCGAGGATTGCTTGGGTTTTTTCGGGATCCACCTCAATTCCCCTTTGCCCAACGATAAAGCCCAAGAACTTTCCTTTTGTAACTCCAAATACACACTTTTCCGGATTCAGCTTGATTTGGAATCTGTCTAAGGTATCAAAGGTTTCTCTTAGATCTTCCATATGCTGTACCCAGGAATTACTCCTTACAACAATATCATCAACATGCCTCTACATTCCGAGTCAACTGTTGTTTGAACACTTTGTCTATCATTCTTGGAAGGTTGCACCTGCATTTTTTAATCCAAAAGGCATCACCTTGTAACAAAAGGTTCCGGCGAGGTAATGAAAGATGTTTTTTTTTCCGCAATCATCTTCATTCATCCTTATTTGATTATATCCTGAGAACGCATCCAAGAAACTTAAGACAGAACTTTGAGCCGTTGAAGCAACCAACCTATCTATTGATGGTAATGGATAAAAGTCTTTAGGACATGCTTTGTGTAGATCTGTGAATTCCACACACATTCTCCATTTTCTATTAGATTTTCTAACCATTACAACGTTGGCTAACCACTTGGGATAAGACACCTCTCTGATGAATCCGGCTTTAAGCAGTTTTTGCACCTCAGCGCGTGCCGCAAGGTCCCTTTCTTCTCCTATTATTCTTCTTCTTTGCCGGATGGCTGGGTGCTTCGGATCCACTTGTAGGTCATGCTGGATAACGCTTGGGTCTACTCCTGGCATTTCGTCCGTACTCCAGGCGAAAGTTGTCCTTCTCTCTTGGTGACTCTTTAGAGGTTCCACAGTCTCCTGTTCTTTGATCTGGCTCTGGCGGGAAAGGGAGCTTTCCTTTGAATTCCTTGTCCGACCCTACTGTTTTGACCATCCCTTCTTCCGGCATTCCCTCCATGATGCGGACTTCACATACTCGAGCCATCTTTTGACTCCCCTTTATGGTTACCACCTTTCCAGCCTTGGTTAGATACTTCATCTTTAGGTGGTGAGTGCTGCATATTGCTTTGAAAGCATTAATCCCTGGTCGATCGAGATACATATTGTATCCGGAAAGTCCTGGTACAATGAAGGCTGTGAGCTTTTCAGTTCTTCGTTCATCTCCCAACCTGTCATGGTGAAGTCTATGCTCCCTGAAGGCTTGGTAGAAACGCCCCCAACAAAGCCTCCGAGGACCGCCGAATATGGTTTAATCTTACTTTCTGGAATTTCCAATTTTTTAACTGCCTCGGCAGATATGACATTCGCTCCAGCCCCGCTATCTATCAAGATCCCTTCCATCATCCTGTCATTCACTTGAGCCCGAATGACCAGTGGATCATTGTGAGGATATAACACCCCTTCTTCGTCTTCATCTGTAAAGAAAATCTGGGGAAGATTCTCTCGTTTGGCGATTTTTCTTTCTGGTAGTTCCTGATGTACCGCATGAATATGTCTTTTCCTTTCGTTTGGGGTCAACGGTCCTACCTCCGAAAAGAGACCTGAGATCATACCGACTGATTTGCCGTGGTTTAGCTCAGGGTGGATCTCTTCTTCCTGGTGATTTCGAGATTGATTTTGCCTGCCGTACTGCTTCTGCTGGCCTGCCGCCTGCTTTCCCTGGCTCTTCTTTTCTTCCTCGATGACTCTTAACTCTTTGGCCAGAGTGGCACAATTTGCGGTTCTGTGACTTTTGCAGCCATGATATTCGCAGATGGCTACCGGAATCTCCCCTGGATAAGGCTTCTTTGGTGGAGGTAGATATCCTTCTTTGACCGCCGCCGCATACCTGCCCGGATCAATCTGAACAGCGACCCTGGCGTTCTGAAACTGAGGTCCCTGGGATGGAGTCTTGTAGTAAGGCTTGTATCTTGAGCCTCCCCCGGATGAACTCCCTGATACGCTGCCAGATGAGCCATTCCCATTCTGCCCCCCTTTTTTATCGTTAACCGCCTTGAAGCTGTTTGCCAAATCTCTGGCCTTATTTTCCGCCACTTCTGACTTTAGAAACTCATGAATCATTTCAGCCAGCTCTCCATGGGTTTTTGGGGCTTTCGTTGCGATCTTCCCGGCAAGTCTTGGTTGTGCTAGCCCGTTCCCGAAAGCCTTGATTAGAATCTTCTCATCAATGTCATCAATTTCGGCTACCTGCTTATGGAACCTTTCACTGAATTCCTTCACCGTCTCCCCCTTTCGCTGTTTGAGATCCATTAGTTCTATTGTCTCTTTCTTGATCTTTTTGCTTGCAGCAAAATATTGCTGGAACTCCTCAGTCAATTGCTTAAAGCTTGAGATCGACTGCGGGGGTCTTGTTGAGATCCAGCCGAGTGCCCTCTTGGATAATGTTCCCAGAAACAGATTGCAAAGAGCGAGAGAACTTATCCCCTACGTATTCATTGCGAACATAAATTTTTTAACGTGAAGAGCAGGGTCGCCCGTTCCATCGTACTTCTCCACCGTTGGCGCAACGAAGTGGGGTGGAAGTTTCGCCTTCCTGATTCTCTCGGAGAAGGGATAAAGTGTCATGTCAATCGAATCATCCTCCTCGATCTCTTCGCTGACGATCAGAGTTTTCTCTAGCTGCTCTTTTTTCTGGCTGTTGCTCGCTTCGGAGCCGCGGTTCTTGAGCGATTCAAGCGCCTCGGTCATGTCCTCCCATTTCTTCTAGTATTCCACATCTCGCTGCATCAGTTCCTGTTGCAAGACTTCATTCCCTTCCACTATCCTTTCATCAATGGTCCTGACTAAGCTCTTTAGCATTTCTTCCAACGCTTGCTTGGAGATCGTGTCTCCAGCCTCCGCTCTGTTATCTTCAGTCACTCTCACATTGTTGATCTCGCCATCAGGTCGGGGTGTCTTTCTTGTTCTTGGGGCCATTCTTCCACGCGCACGCTCCTCGCTTACACCTGCAAAAGGCACAACCTCAAAGTTTCAGGATTTCATTGTTTCGTTCATCATCAAACTACCTCCGGTGGACTCGTGGTTGCTAAGAAAGATCTTGAGCCATTCATTTCCCACAGACGGTGCCAAAATGAAATGGAGAATTCCTAAATTCCCTAGCCTTCTACCCTAATCCCTATTCAGATTCCAATTCTTCCTGTACCTCGTCGAATTACCTTGTTACTGTGTGACCGAGCCTAAGAGAGGGTGAGAGAGAGTCGTGAGGACAGGGACAATGCAACAGTATGTAGCCTCGAATGTTAATTGTCCTTTATTGTGGGATTAAACCCCTATTTATAGTGTTTTTGCTGCTAGATCGAGAGTTGCCAGCCTGTCTTTCTTTTTAATTGCCAGGCTGGCATTTACATAAGCAAATTTTGACTACCCATCCCCGGGTCACATTCTGATCCGGCGATACTCCTTATTCTAAGCTATTCCTTCCAGTCACATGAGACCGGATGTTTATCTTTTCTTATCCTTGTACTTTTTCCCTCTTCAACCAACAAGGCTAAATCCAAATACAATCTCCAAAAGTCACGGTCTGAATACGAATACAATCCGAGATACTAGGAATCAAACTCTAATGTAAAATACTTAAGTAAAAACAAGTAACTATAAGAAGACTCCCATAGCTTGAATCTACCCCACCTACACTCGGTGTGGTAATCTTCTCAACTTCAGGTACCTGAAAAATGGGGGTGCCCCCAAAGGGGCTCAGCAAACAATGCTGGTATGGAAAACGTGCAGCCCATCGTCTACCGGGCCACACCAACTACTTTGTCGAACACATGCAGTTCATTTTTATAAAGCTGTAAACAAGTATAGTCTGATAATAACAAGTATCCATACAAGGACAATAATGTCACATAGAACAAGACTCAGAAGGTCGAGTTAGCTGAACTGAATTATCTGATAGCTGTCGGGTCCACACAGTGGGACTGACAGATGTATAAAAGTATATCAATATAGTGGAGGTATAGTGACCTCGTTAAGATTGAAAGGTTGGGTATAAAAACCCCAGGAGATAACGTAGTTAAACCCTGAACTGAGAGGCGTGGGGAATAGAATCCCACTAGAGGAATGAAGTCTTCCAAACTGAACTGATGGGCCTTAGAAACCCGAGAGGAATAGAGTCTTCCTCAAACTGAAATGTTCCGTCGCGACGTAGATAGGAGACGACCTGAGACAGGTACAACTCCTGTAGCATGCATGGCCAGATCCAACTGGGCTCCTCGTTCTCGTAGTATAGAGTTTTAAGTGTCATATAAAGACGTTAAACAAGAACACAATGTGTATTGTCAATTATCACGTTTAGGATAATGACGTTTGTTATAAAGTGAAGTTAGTGAGAGACTTGAGTACAAGTCCTCGGTATACTGAACGCAGGTATTTAATCCACTGGTATAGTAGTGTTTGTATGCGTGGGACATACACGTTGTAGTCAGCATCATTCACGCACATAAAATAATACAACAGTGCACAAGAGTAAAACAACAGTTTAAATTAATTATCTTGGTCGGTATTTCAACCAACAGATAGCACACAAGCTGGTGTAATCCGGTAGAAAACAGGTTGCAAGAATCCCATACCGTTCACCGTAGGTTGCAGTTGATTATACCCTGGTCAACGTCTGATCAGACAAAGTCCTAGAATAGGATTAACTGAGAGGGTTAATTTATGTTACCCTTGTATAATAATTCTAGTGGATCTTTCAATAGATTTCGTATTTGTTATTTCATGTGAGGTTTATTTCTTTTAGTTACCTCATGATTTCATGTACAACTTATTTGTTACTCCTTTTTATCTATTTATAAATCCTTTATTGTACATATATGTATTCATATATCCATGCACTATATTTGTTGTTTATTTTTAATTGTCTAAGTGACATAACAACTTATAATTTTCTTAACTATTTTTAAATGTCTTACAATGACATAATATTCTTATAATCTCATTATTCACCTTTTAGTCATAAATAATATCTATTGTTTTCCTTTAACTTCCTTATAACTATATAGGCCATAGTTCTAATTCCATAATTCCTTTAATTAAAATTCTTCTTATAATCCCTCCAAATATCCATATAGGACCCATACTTATTTAAATCTAAATTATTACCCTTATATTTCGGTTATTTATAAATCAACCATATTAATTCATAAACTTTACATTTAAATTCTAATTTCTTTATATATCATAGTTTTAATTCCTTATTTAATTAAATCACAAAACTACTATTAATATTTTGGTATGTACTTTTAAATATTGTAACTTTTGAAAACTACAACTTAGCCCCTCTTAAGTCTCGGCCTATATATATATTCCTTATAATTGCAATTTAGCCACACAATCTTATAATCTTTACATAATGCCTTATAAACTATAGTTTTAATTTTAATTCTTCATAAATGCCGAATATATATATATAAATTCTTAAATTACCAAACTAACCCCAAAGAATTTCGGCTTTGTCATTTATTCTTCCTTAATTACATTTTCATCCCAAAACTTTATAATAATTTCTTAATAACTTATAAACTATAGTCTAAATATTTAATTCCTAAAAATTTCGAAGGTGAACCTATTAATCTCTTAATTATGAATCCGTCCACTAATAAGTTCCAAACTTTCATAACAACTTTTATAAATTACATAATAGCCCAAAACTTTATAAAATGTTACCTTAACACTTGTTTAAATTATCTAAAATTCATAAACTTAATTCCTAACCTTATATTATATTATAATAACACCAAACAGCCCCTTAAATCTCGGCTTTTATAAAAACACACTAAACTTTGTAAAAATTACCCTTAAGCCACATAACTTAATTAATTAGTCATTTAAGCACTAATAGAATATTTTTAACTCACCAAACTTTATGATATAAATTTATATACTTAAGTAGCTCATTAAAATCTATTTAACACTTAGAGCATTCGGCCATAATTTATTAAGGACCATATAGTATATAAAAGTGGATTTATATGTCAAAATAACTATACATAAATTCATATGAGTCATATAACTTATGTAAAAATTATTGTAATGTCTTATATTGATTCTTAGCTTAAAAATAAGCATTTTTGCCCTTGACATTTCGGCCTTAATTTATTTGTAACTTAAATAAATTTTGTGACACAAAAATGTGTCTTAAGGTAAATATTTTCTATATATGTTATAGATTATATTTTTGGCATATAAAACCATATAGTTTCGGTTTTAATTAACCTAGGAGATGTACATAATTTTTGTATAATTTTTAGAAGCTTAACAAAGCTTATAACATAAAGATTTACTTAGTAAACTTACTTCTTAACAAAGGTGGTTTAGTGCTTGAACTCTTCTTGAATCTCCAAGCTTTCTTCAAGGTAATATTGATGCTCCACTTCGGTTATATGCAAGTGGTGAAGGTGTTTAGGAGTTAGATCTTCAATAAAGATCTTAAGTAGATTTGTAAGTAGTTTTACAAGAATTTACCTTAGACTTTTTCTCCTTATAAATTTGGCACTCCTAAGGTAGATGAAGAACAAAGTTTTCTTCATGAAAATGAAGAAGAAAGAAACCTTAGAAGAAGTAGAACTTGGTTACACATAAAAATGTGCTTTAAGGATTTTCAAGCATTAAAACTACCTTAAGATAACCTTGAAATGCTCCTTGGATTAATGTTGGTTTGGACAACCTCCTTGGAGAACTAATTGATGCCGAATGCTTATTGATGTGCTAGGAAGAGTTTTGCTTCAAGGCTTGACAAGAAATACTAGGAAATTACCTTAAAGATGAAGATAGAAGTTAAAACTCCATTAATGGACTTAAGAGCTTCAAAGGAAGAAGATGAAGCAAGAAGAGAGAGGAGGGAGCCTTACCAATTCGTTGATGAAGAGTGCAAGGAGGGAAATGAGACTAAACTCACGTATAAAGTAAGAGAATGCAATTTGGAATTGATTTTTGTTTTGTCAATTTTTAATGTCAAATGACTATTCTTTTCTTTAGTTTATTCCATGGGTTATTGGCTCAATAAATGCCCATGTTATCTGCATAATTTCGGACATGTGGGGTGACAAGGCAAGATGGAGAAAATAATGTGAGCTAGAAGACAAGGTAAATTAGGTAAGGTATATTCTTTTGATTTTTCTATGTTTTGTGCTTGTCTTCTTCTCCTCTTGTAGATGAACGAATTCAAGGGGTCAAATGAGGTGTCTCAATCGACATTGAAGAGCCAAGGAAGAGCAAAGGAAGGTCACATGGAGAAAGAAATCAAAAGGTGGAATCTAGATCTACTTTTTACCTTTTTGCATTTTGTTTTCTTCCTAGCTCACATGGCCTTATTCCAATGCATAATTTCGACAGCTTGGTGGTCAAATGAGACCTAAATACTTTGAAATTAAGTAATATAACACATGGGAAGGTGAGTCACCATGTTCTATGCCTTTTATAAACTTTAAATGCAAATTTTATACTAGTTTTGGGCATAACTTCGGCCCCTATAGAGAGCCTTGTTGACTAGTCTCTCCAACTGATTTAGAAGGTCATTTTAACCCTATTTAAGATTACCAATTCATGGAATGTCAAAAACTACAAGGCAATTGCGTAAAACGCGTTTTCGTGACACCCGAAGGTGTGTTTTTGTGCTCTAAGGAAATCTTTGGGAAGCAAATTGTTTTTATGAGTTCCAAGTGTTTGTAAACACTTATTATAGTAAATAAACATATTAAGATGTTACATTGAGTTATATGGGGTTATATCAACCCATGACATAATTTACGGGCCATCGGGACACACCCGGGTAAAAAGGAGCGCTAAGAAATCCTCCTGTGGTTTTTGCTGAATTTTGATAAACCACTTCGTGGGTTCTCTTTATAATGGTTAATAATGATGTTAGGAACTCAAGGAATTAATTTTATAGGAGTTCGTGCCACCTCGGCACTCCTCCGGACTTTTCGTGCTTTAAGGGGCGTGCGTGAGCACTCCCGAGCGTTTTGCGTTTTTGACTGAATATAGCTTAGGGAATATGTTTATATATTCATATAATAATTGTATGACCATTTGGTTTGAATATTAGAGGGTCATACAAGGTCATGTTTGACCATATGCTTCTAAGGCGTTTTAGCGTTTATGAAGAAACGACTGTTTTTACGTAACGTTCTCATGCATGGGTTTGCATGCGTACGTGAAATGATTTATAATAGGATTATTTTCCATTAAATAATGGTTTTATAATGTTATTTAGATTTGGGGTATTTCAATCTACCCCCCTTAAAAAGGGACTTCGCCCCGAAGTCTCATATCTAAATTCTAAGGTTGTGGGGAATCAAGTTCCACTAAGCATCCACAACTCAATCTAGTTTTTTAGGGATCAAGTCCCAAGTCTCCATATACCTAAGTTCATAGTGTATATCAAGTATAACAGGAATACTTGGAATGTCATAACATATACTTGCAATGCAGAGCAAGGTAGTAAACACAATCACGTTTCATTTCAAATAGTGCAACGTAGTGCACATAATATTTCCATTGTAGTGTAATGAAGTACACACAGTCAAGTAGAAGTACAAAGTACATTCAAATACAGTGTTACACAAGAACACAGACAATACATTCAAATACAGTGTTACACAAGAACACAGGCAAGACAAAGTGTCACTGAAATGCACCAAAGTGCAACAAAATGCATTCTGAACTCACAAACGAAAAAGGCTCTACCCCCCAAAAAAAAGAGGGGTACGCCCACGTACCCTAGACTAAAGTGTCTAGTCGGTAAATAATGAGGGAAACTTCGCTCGCATATCCGCTTCTAGTTCCCATGTGGCCTCTTCCACATCGTGGTTTGACCAAAGAACTTTTACTAGGCTCACAGATTTGTTTCGAGTATCTCGTGTCTTTCTGTCTAAGATTCGTTGCGGTGTTTCCACATACCGCATTGTTGGTTCTAATGAGAGTGTCTCTGGTTGTAGAACATGAGAAGGATGAGGCATGTATTTCTTAAGCTCAGACACGTGAAAAACATTGTGTACTTTGCCCAACTCTGCTGGCAAATCAAGGCATGCAAGCACTCATTCACATCATCCATTGCTCAATAATAGGTTCACATGGTTTAGAAATACTTGGGTTGGTAGAAGGACCAGCCTCAACTGAGCGGTCCATGACATGCAGGGCGGGTCCCGATGCTGGGCCTTTGCCCTTATACCCCTGAGCCTGGTTTGTTGGCGGAGGGCGAGTATCGCTAGCTCCATTCTTAGGGCCGGTGTTTGCCTTTGCCCCGGGCGGTAGTTCTTGCTCTCCGGGTTTCGGATACACTCGAAGGCCCGATGTCCAAGTATTTGACAGTGGCGACATTGAACTTTCTCCCCTTGGCAGTCCACGCCTGGGTGATCTTTTCCACACTGTCTACAGTTGAAACGGCGGACATACTTCTGGCCCGTGTTTGAGCCAGATCCAGAACCCTTAGGTGGGTAGGTTTTCTGTGATGTTGCCGCTCCGTGGGTTCCTGACTGGGGGTACCCAGTAGTTTGGTCCCCTTCCCTTGGTAGGACCCTGGCCTTTTGATAAGGTTTGTTCCTTTTGTGGAGTTCCCTTGCTTAGCATCTTCGCCGCCAGGTCCGTCCTTCTCTTTTGGAGCTCAAAGCATCCCTTCTCTTACATGTAATCTCCACCACGGAGGCAGCATGATAACATTCCTGTAACTGGTAGGGATGATTGGTCCCATCCCAAACTGGAGTCGAGGGCTCAGTCCCCCGTAGAATCGGTGACCAACACTTGGTCGAGTATCCTATACCGGGTAGTAGTCGGAGTAGCGAAGTGAACTTCGCATAGTACTCATCCACTGACATCTTTCCCGTCTGCTCCAGGGCATCAAACTCTCTCGTCTTCACCATCCTGGTGGGGCCGGGTAGTATTTGCCCCTAAGTAGTGCAGTGTAGTGTCCCCAAGTAAATGGGCATCCAGGTGGTCGGCTTTCACCATGTTCCACCAATCCCTCGCTGCTCCTTCAGATAAAAGGCAGCAAGCCTTACCTTTTCCCTAGTGGGACTGCAAGCGTCTCGAACGCTGTCTCCATCTCCATGATGTATGTCTCCAAGTGAGCAGGGTCAGTCTGCCCTTGAATGCAGTTGGCCTCAGATCAGCCAAACTCTTCACCAATCTCTCTCCCTGGGTGGTGGAGGTAGCTGTTGCTGCTGTCCAACCCCCGCCTGTGCAAATGCCTGAGCGATTAAAGTAGCAATGTCTGCCAGCCTGATGTTTGGCTCCTCATCGGCTGTCACGGCGTCCTCCTCTTCCTGACATCTGCAGGATGTTGAGGTATTAGATACTGTGGTCGCAATCTCGGTCTTGGATAGTAGTCTAAGTAAAACTAACTTAAATTCCTTTCAATACTATCACTCACAACCCATAACCTAAGCTTTTAGAAATCCTAATCTCGGTGTATACTTGTATCCAGAGCGTAACTACGCTCTGATACCACTTTTTGTAACACCCAACCCGAAATCCAATAACCTGAACGAATGATCACTCCCAAATAAAATACAACTGCAGCGGAAAAAAATAAACAACCGGGCGGTATTACAATGCCGTTGGCCACCCTTGGACCAACAAGCTAAATCCAAATACAATCTCCAAAAGTCACGGTCTGAATACGAATAAATCCGAGATACTAGGAATCAAACTCTAATGTAAAATACTTAAGTAAAAAACAAGTAACTATAAGAAGACTCCCATAGTTGAATCTACCCCACCTACACCTCGGTTGTGTAATCTCTCAACTTCAGGTACCTGAAAATGGGGTGCCCCCAAAGGGGCTCAGCAAACAAGCTGGTATGGAAAAACGTGCAGCCCATCGTCTACCGGGCAACACCAACTACTTGTCGAACACATGCAGTTCATTTTTATAAAGCTGTAAACAAGTAATAGTTGATAATAACAAGTATCCATACAAGGACCATAATGTCACATAGAACAGACTCAGAAGGTCGAGTTAGCTGAACTGAATTATCTGATAAGCTGTCGGTCCACACAGTGGGACTGACAGATGTATCAAAGATATCAATATAGTGGAGGTATAGTGACCTCGTTAAGATTGAAAGGTTGGTATAAAAAACCCCAGGAGATAACGTAGTTAAACCCTGAACTGAGGCGTGGGGAATAGAAATACCACTAGAGGAATGAAGTCTTCTCAAACTGAACTGATGGGCCTTAGAAACCCGAGAGGAATAGAGTCTTCCTCAAACTGAAATGTTCCGTCGCGACGTAGATAGGAGAGACCTGAGACAGGTACAGCTCCTGTAGCATGCATGGCCAAGATCCAACTGGGCTCCTCGTTCTCGTAGTATAGAGTTGTTAAGTGTCATATAAGACGTTAAACAGAAACACAATGTGTGATTGTCAATTATCACGTTTAGGCTAATGACGTTTGTTATAAAGTGAAGTTGTGAGAGACTTGAGTACAGTCCTCGGTATACTGAAGCGCAGGTATTTAATCCACTGGTATAGTAGTGTTTGTATGCGTGGGACATACACGTGTAGTCAGATCATCACGCACATAAAATAATACAACAGTGCACAAGAGTAAAACAAAAGTTTAAATTAATTATCTTGGTCGGTATTTCAAACAACAGATAGCACACAAGCTGGTGTATCCTAAGTAGAAAACAGGTTGCAAGAATCCCATACCGTTCACCGTAGGTTGCAGTGATTATCCCTGGTCAACGTCTGGTCAAACAAGTCCTAGAATAGGATCAACTGAGAGGGTTAATTTATGTTACCCTTGTATAATAATTCTAGTGGATCTTTCAACAGATTTCGTATTGTTTTATTTCATGTGAGGTTATTTCCTTTAGTTACCTCATGATTTCATGTACAACTTATTTGTTACTCCTTTTTATCTATTTATAAATCCTTTATTGTACATATGTATTCATATATTCATGCACTATATTTGTTGTTTTTTTTAATTGTCTAAGTGACATAACAACTTATAATTTTCTTAACTATTTTAAATGTCTTACAATGACATAATATTCTTATAATCTCATTATTCACCTTTTAGTCATAAATAATATCTATGTTTTCCTTTAATCCTTATAACTATATATGCCATAGTTCTAATTCCATAATTCCTTTAATTAAAATTCTTTCTTATAATCCCTTCAAATATCCATATAGGACCTATACTTATTTAAATCAAATTATTACCCTTATATTTCGGTTATTTATAAATCAACCATATTAATTCATAAACTTTACATTTAAATTCTAATTTCTTTATATATCATAGTTTTAATTCCTTATTTAATTAAATCACAAAACTACTATAATATTTTGGTATATACTTTTAAAATATTGTAACTTTTGAAAACTACAACTTAGCCCCTCTTAAGTCTCGGCCTATATATATATTCCTTATAATTGCAATTTAGCCACACATCTTATAATCTTTACTAATGCCTTTAAACTATAGTTTTAATTTTAATTCTTCATAAATGCCGAATATATATATAAATTCTTAAATTACCAAACTAACCCCAAAGAATTTCGGCTTTGTCATTTATTCTCCTTAATTACATTTTCATCCCAAAACTTTATAATAATTTCTTAATAACTTAAACTATAGTCTAAATATTTAATTCCTAAAAATTTCGAAGGTGAACCTATTAAATCTCTTAATTATGAATCCGCCCACTAATAAGTTCCAAACTTTCATAACAACTTTTATAAATTACATAATAGCCCAAAACTTTATAAAATGTTACCTTAACACTTGTTTAAATTATCTAAATTCATAAACTTAATTCCTAACCTTATATATATTAAATAACACCAAACAGCCCCTTAAATCTCGGCTTTTATAAAAACACACTAAACTTTGTAAAAATTACCCTTAAGCCACATAACTTAATTAATTAGTCATTTAAGCACTAATAGAATATTTTTAACTCACCAAACTTTATGATATAAATTTATATACTTAAGTAGCTCATTAAAATCTATTTAACACTTAGAGCATTCGGCCCTAATTTATTAAGGACCATATAGTATAAAAGTGGATTTATATGTCAAAATAACTATACATAAATTCATATGAGTCATAACTTATGTAAAAATTATTGTAATGTCTTATATTGATTCTTAGCTTAAAAAAAAGCATTTTTGCCCTTGACATTTCGGCCTTAATTTATTTGTAACTTAAATAAATTTTGTGACACAAAAATGTGTCTTAAGGTAAATATTTTCTATATATGTTATAGATTATATTTTTGGCATATAAAACCATATAGTTTCGGTTTTAATTAACCTAGGAGATGTACATAATTTTGTATAATTTTTAGAAGCTTAACAAAGCTTATAACAAAGATTTACTTAGTAAACTTACTTCTTAACAAAGGTGGTTTAGTGCTTGAACTCTTCTTGAATCTCCAAGCTTTCTTCAAGGTAATATTGGTGCTCCACTTCGGTTATATGCAAGTGGTGAAGGTGTTTAGGAGTTAGATCTTCAATAAAGATCTTAAGTAGATTTGTAAGTAGTTTTACAAGAATTTACCTTAGACTTTTTCTCCTTATAAATCGGCACTCCTAAGGTAGATGAAGAACAAAGTTTCCTTCATGAAAATGAAGAAGAAAGAAACCTTAGAAGAAGTAGAACTTGGTTACACATAAAAATGTGCTTTAAGGATTTTCAAGCACATTAAAACTACCTTAAGATAACCTTGAAATGCTCCTTGGATTAATGTTGGTTTGGAAAACCTCCTTGGAGAACTAATTGATGCCGAATGCTTATTGATGTGCTAGGAAGAGTTTTGCTTCAAGGCTTGACAAGAAATACTAGGAAATTACCTTAAGATGAAGATAGAAGTTAAAACTCCATTAATGGACTTAAGAGCTTCAAAGGAAGAAGATGAAGCAAGAAGAGAGAGGAGGGAGCCTTACCAATTCGTTGATGAAGAGTGCAAGGAGGGAAATGAGACTAAACTCACGTATAAGGTAAGAGAATGCAATTTGGAATTGATTTTTGTTTTGTCAATTTTTAATGTCAAATGACTATTCTTTTCTTTAGTTTATTCCATGGGTTATTGGCTCAATAAATGCCCATGTTATCTGCATAATTTCGGACATGTGGGGTGACAAGGCAAGATGGAGAAAATAATGTGAGCTAGAAGACAAGGTAAGTTAGGTAAGGATATTCTTTTGATTTTTCTATGTTTTGTGCTTGTCTTCTTCTCCCTTTTAGATGAAAGAATTCAAGGGGTCAAATGAGGTGTCTCAATCGACATTGAAGAGCCAGGAGAGAGCAAAGGAAGGTCACATGGAGAAAAGAAATCAAAAGGTGGAATCTAGATCTACTTTTTACCTTTTTGCATTTGTTTTCTTCTTCTAGCTCACATGCCTTATTCCAATGCATAATTTCGACAGCTTGGTGGTCAAATGAGACCTACATACTTTGACATTAAGTAATATAACACATGGGAAGGTGAGTCACCATGTTCTATGCCTTGCCTTTTATAAACTTTAAATGCAAATTTATACTAGTTTTTGGGCATAACTTCGGCCCCTATAGAGAGCCTTGTTGACTAGTCTCTCCAACTTATTTAGAAGGTAATTTTAACCATATTTAAGATTACCAATTCGTGGCATGTCAAAAACTACAAGGCAATTGCGTAAAACGCGTTTTCGTGACACCTGAAGGTGTGTTTTTGTGCTCTAAGGAAATCTTTGGGAACCAAATTGTTTTTATGAGTTACAAGTGTTTGTAAACACTTATTATAGTAAATAAACATATATTAAGATGTTACATTGAGTTATATGGGGTTATATCAACCCATGACATAATTTACGGGCCATCGGGACACACCCGGGTAAAAAGGAGCGCTAAGAAATCCTCCTGTGGTTTTTGCTGAATTTTGATAAACCACTTCGTGGGTTCTCTTTATAATGGTTAATAATGATGTTAGGAACTCAAGTAATTAATTTTATAGGAGTTCGTGCCACCTCGGCACTCCTCCGGACTTTCGTGCTTTAAGGGGCGTGCGTGAGCACTCCCGAGCGTTTTGCGTTTTTGACTGAATATCTTAGGGAATATGTTTATATATTCATAATAATTGTATGACCATTTGGTTTGAATATTAGAGGGTCATACAAGGTCATGTTGACCATATGCTTCTAAGGCGTTTTAGCGTTTATGAAGAAACGACTGTTTTTACGTAACGTTCTCATGCATGGGTTTGCATGCGTACGTGAAATGATTTATATAGGATTATTTTCCATTAAATAATGGTTTTATAATGTTATTTAGATTTGGGGTATTTCATGTGTGCTCCTTGACAAACTTGAGATCGGCTTGCGAATAAGTATTGAGAAGAAATCAACAAGCTGCACGCGAGAATTATAAAAGCAATTAATTACACCATTTAAACTTATCCAAACATGCACAAATAGTTAAATCACCAATTCAAACACAAACGTACTTACAATACATACCTGAGAAGAAATTTCCAATTCACTAAGATAGTTGTTACCTCTGTTAAAGATGAAAGTACCGACGATCATGTTGATTCTTCTACTGATACAAAAGACACAGAAGAAGAAAAGCATGATACAAAAGAGATAGAGGCAGATACAGATGAAAGGATGAATGAGACCTCATAAATAGAGAGGTTGAAGAAATTGGCTAAAAAGTTAAGTGAGGCTGCCACGAAGTAGAGTCCGGTGGCGATTAACGAATTACTTGTCCACTTCATGACCTTGAATGAAGAAAACGGTTTTCTAGAATAGTTATATGAGGAGGAGAAGAGGAAACTTAGTCCATTATATGGTGGCATGGGGGACTATATGAAGATAAAGTGGTACCAGATCGCCCGGTTGATGAGTTTCATGACTTATGGATGGAGATGGAGATGGAGATGGAGATGGAGATGGAGATGGAGATGGAGATGGAGATGGAGATGGAGATGGAGATGGAGATGGAGATGAAGAAGCTAGGCACTTCTTCATCTCCAGTTTCGATTGGATTCGCATCTTCTTTCAGTTTTGAGCATCAATAGGTCTGAGAATCTTCAAATGCTTGGACATGAATGTCTGTAGATTGCATGCAGTCTATTGGATTACTAGCCACACACTGTTGATGTGGGGTGAATCGTACCTTTTAAAAAAACTAGATGAAGATCCCTTGGCAATTAAAAAGATTGAGAGATTCCCCCTAAGTAGGATTCCCCCTGAGTTTGCATGTTAAGTGTCTTTAACAAATGATAGCAATAAGTGACAGATTTTATGCACAATAAGTGACAACTGTTATGTTATACTGTAACCGTAGTAGAAAACTTTCTACTATGGTAATAGTATAACATAAAAGCTGTCACTTATTGTGCATAAAAGCTGTCACTTATTGCTATCAAGAAACAAATGATAGCAATAAGTGTTAGCTTCTATGCACAATAAGTGATAGCTTCTATGCACAATAAGTGACAGCTTTTATGTTATACTAGTTTTCTACTACGGTTACAGTATAACATAACAGCTATCACTTATTGTGCATAAAAGCCGTCACTTATTGTTATCATTTGTTAAAGACGCTTAACATGCAAACTCAGGAGGAATCCTACTTAGGGGGAATCTCTCAATCTTTTTAATTGCCAAGGGATCTTCATCTAGTTTTTTTTAAAAGGTACAATGCACCCCACATAAACAGTGTGTGGCTAGTATTCCAATTGACTGCATGCAATCTACAGACATTCATGTCCAAGTGTTTGAAGATTTCTCAGACCTATCGATGTTCAAAACTGAAAGAAGATGTGAATCCAATCGAAACTGGAGATGGAGAAGTGCCTAGCTTCTCCATCTTCATCTCCATCTGTAACACCCCAACTACAAACTGTACACTAAACCATTAATTGCAGCGGAAATCACCTCATAAACATTAATCAAAAAGGGGCGGTGTTACACGCCGTTAGCCACCCACATGGCTAACAAGGCTATTACTTACACAATGTACCGGTCTGATGGACAAGATTACCGAGCATTACACTTTACATTACCAACCGTTTCTAAACCGAAATACATACATTTACATTACAACTGCACCGAGTCTATACCTTCAGCTACCAATTATAAAACATCGGTCTTACATCTCTTACAACTACATAAACAACTAAATACTATCCATGTTATACAGCTACCCCGTCCTACTCTCGAATGGCTGCTAGCTCCATTGTACCTGTAATGTAATGGGGGCCCCCAAAGGGGTCAGCACCTTTGCTGGTATGGTAATCACGCAGCCCGCATGCTATCGGGCCACGCATAACTATTTGTCGAGTGAGCATGCATGTTATTTTATTTTAAGCATGCAAGAAATCTACAAACACATAACATACTTATAAGCACACACAACCAACCAATTGAAAACAACCAGGGGGTTAACACACGAACGCTTGTTAGACCAATTACTGTGTTCCTTGACCCTTGAGGGTTTCTACCTTAGTGGAACTAAGTTCTCGTTAGGCAACACCTACCCATTTGATCGGGTTACAATTAGTTACTTCTCCTATTAATATGGGGTTGCTTTCGGTTATCAACGTACACAACATCACCACACACATCCCATAACAACATGTACACAACACATCACCGTTCTTCTTAGAGAACGAACACTTTACTTAAGGTGTGTCGGATTAAATATAGGTCCGCACACCGTACATATTATACACATCAACTTTACTGATGCCCCAGTCTTGATATAGAACCGTACACATTATACACATCAACTTTACTGATGCCCTGGTCTTAATATAGAACCGTACACATTATACACATCAACTTTACTGATGCCCCGGTCTTAATATAGAACCGTACAGATTATACACATCAACTTTACTGATGCCCCGGTCTTAATATAGAACCGTACACATTATACACACCCTACGGTGTTATAACTGGGTTAATCGCTCACAAGGGAGGTAACATCCCATTCGACAAACATGGACAACAATATTCATTAACAACGATATATTAAACAAAGACAGCACACACACACACTACCACAATATACAACTAACGCACGGATAGCCATAGTTAGAACATTCCCGTAGGTTGGGACGTTTAAATCCGAATACCGATCTCTTATGTGATCCTAAGGTCGGATAACTACAGTTTAACACATATTCGAGGTTAAACGGTATCGGAATTCAATACGCCACATCAAGGAATTACTGTAAACTCATTACATGCTTTTATCTTATAAGGTGGCAACATTCAGAAAATCACATTGGCATACAAGCCGGTGTAACCCGGTAGGACACAGGTTGCAAGAAAACCATACCTGTCACCAAGGTCCACTCTATTGTGTCCTCTTGTGTTCCTCGAATAATTCTCGAACAACTGGTAACATTACAATTGCTTCCATTAACATCGGGGTAGTATGATTGTTTAACGACTAATGCGCCCATAATTAACCCCGCCATCCCGTTATACTTAATTTTACTTTTGTGATCTTAAGTTCACAACTCTCACATCAAACCTAACACTTGTTTACACATTTTAAGGCCTTTACATGTCACCAAACAAGGCCTAAACATCATCTAAAACCATTACCATACAATCCCCCATCATTAGAAGGCTTAAAACAATTTTTTTTTCTTCTCTGGTCTGGACCACCCCTCTGGGGCGGTCCGCAACAGAAGCTACACGGTTTTGCAGAATTCCACTGGACCTCCCCACAGGGGCGGTCCCTAGGGGCGGTCCGGAACAGACCCCATTTTTCAAAGTGCTTTTCTCCTCATTTTGAACTCCAAATTCACTCCAATATTTTCCTATGCATTACACATGTTTTCCCACATGTTTTAACATCTTTTTGGCACACTAAAACCCTCTATAATCATCCCAAAAACTCCTTAAACTTTTACTAAATCCTTAACACTTAGAACATTTTTCCTTACACTTGTGACTTGTAATTTTTTTGCCTAAGACTTCCACTAACCAAGTATTTCTTCACCACATGATAACCACTCCTAAAGCATCATTTTTGCATCACATTCATCCCATTTACACATACTCCTCAAGTCTTTCCCACAAGTTCATAATTAAACCTTAACAAGGCATTATACTTCCATTTTTCACCAAACTGTGCACAAGGCTAAGCCACACTCTTATCATTACTTTGGTATACTAAAAAATCACTCCTTTAAACTATAAATTTCCATGAACAATGTCTAAGTCATTCTAATACTTATGTACACTTAAATTCACTTTCTTTCACCAATATGACCTTTAATGGTTCCTAGTATTCCCTAGGTCGTTCCTACTTAGAAATGCACTTGAACCATTGGATTTCTATACAAATTTTGACATGGTCTCCCCATAATTCTAACATGTTGCCACACACTAGTTAGCTCACCAAAGCACTCCAACCATCAACTCATCCAAGGCACTAACCCACACATCAATTCCATCATTTTAACAACAATCACCTCAATGTACATAACTTTAAAATCTTGGCTCTTAGGCCCTTAAACAACATTAAATTGAAACACTGAATTTCCTCATACTATTAGCAACACCTGCATTACACTCAAGATTTATCTTTGCACCAAAATAAAACACAAATTCCTTATAACACTACATAAGCTTAAGGTAAGTTATTTACCTTGGATTTCTTTCAAAATTTTCCCTCCTCCTTACTCCTTGTTCCATAAACGATTTCCAATGGGGTTATTGGCTACACTAATGACCAAATACCATAAAGGGTAATGAGCACCAAGGAATTAAATATAGTTCTCGTAACAACCCTAAAACAAAAGGGTGTTTAATCATTGAAATGAAGAGAATTTACCTTCTACTTCATAATGGGCTGTTTGAGAATAAATATGGGCAAGCTCCAGCACTTGATGAGGATTCAAACAAGCTAAAATGAAGAACAAGAGTGGGGCTCAAAACAGAGCAAAAACCGGCCAAGGAAAATGGAGGAATGAAGAGATTTTTGAGTTGTCTCTTACCTTAAACCATCAAAGGGTTGATTGGCTTCAAGAATGGGTTATTTCCTTTTCAAAGTGAGCTACACCCATGGAAGTCAAATGTGGAGTTTGAAGATTTTGAAAAGTGAAAAATGATCTCCAAAGCAAGGTGAGTATTTTGGTGTAATTTGTTTTTGATTTTGACTTGATTTAGTGGTGGAACAAGGAAAGAAAAGGATGAAGTTGGAGAAGCTTCACCAAATCACCATGGAGGAGAAAAGAGCAGAGAAGAGAGCTGGGGAGGAAGAAAATCGAAAGAGGAGGGGAGAATAGAGGAAAGAGAAAATGTGTGAGAGAGAAATAAAGTAACATTGTACTTTATTACTTTTGTCCTTTAGCTAATAGAATGGAGTAATCAAAGCAAGAGAGGGGGGACCAAAACATGGGATATCCTCACACAAGGGGAAAATCTGATTTTTTTGATAAATTAGAGAGGAGGTGGCACATGGTCATTTAGCAGATAACACCCGTAAATCCCGAACTGTCAGTATTTAACAGTCCGGGTCCAGTTTTCGGATTTTTCACGTTTTAATCATTTTATTGGTCCTAGACCCTGACTAATGTTTAATTATAGTCATATGATTGACCATAAATTTTTATTAGTCCATTTAACCCGTTTAAAATCATATTTCCCGGGTTTCTCGAAAAACGTGCTTTAAAGCTCGTTTTGCATTTTTAATCCACCATTTGGATCCATTTCCTTCGGAAATTTCTCCCACATGTTCTTAGGGACTAAATAAGTCCTAGGAATCCATTTAGAACCCTATTTAGGTTATATACCTACTATAATTACATAACACGCGTTTTTATGTTTTATGACTTTTACGCGTTTTCTTTTTCTTTTTGGTTTCTCTTTCTTCACCAAGGTTCTTAAGGACTTAATTAGCCTTAAAATATTATACTTTCATAATTAATTAACATATTAAGGTTTGGGGTATTTCACACCAAGTCTAGAGCACACATTTGCTTAAACTGACTTTATGGTGTTTTCTTCAGTATAAATTATCTACCAATGTTTCTTAAGGATTTCTTTAGCCTTAGGAAAAATCATTATCTCATATTTAATTAACACTTAAAGTTTTGGGGTATTTCAATCTACCCCCCTTAAAAGAACTTCGTCCTCGAAGTTCACAGTTTTCCTCGTATCTTTTTAGTTAGAACACAGGAATTACTTGCAAGATAAAACTTCCATAACCAAACATACTTTTACATAACCACCTCGGACTTAACAGTCCGGGTAAAAACTCCACATCCAAACATAACATAACATAACATAACATACTTACATAATAACCTCAGACTCTTAGGTCTGGGTAACATAACAACATTTAGACTCGTAGGTCGGGATAATATTTATTACACATACCACACAACATGTCCTAGCATGTATAGCAATCAAAAATTCCTTTTCCATCTCTTTATGGGCTCGGTCTTAAGACTACAGGACATTACAGTCCTCGAGTCCCGTGTCGAGTACATATACACTGTGATCCCGCAGAAACCGGTTGCGATGGACACCTTCTGGTCCCCGTTCCATTGGGAGATCAAAACAATCACTTAATTTTTAACATACATACTTCTCATGTCACCGGTCCGAAGACAAAGGCTCATACGTCCTCAGCTCGTGAGCAAGTACTACAAAAATATTCTTTATGAGGTTAAGTATACGAGAATCCTTTATTAAAAGTATCAATCGAAAGTTTTGAAAATACCAATTGAAAATCCTTTTTGAAAATGCAATATAACTCCAAGTCTAATTTATGCTCATTGCATCTTTTCTTAGCGTGGTTATTTGTGACCACTTATAGGGAGCTTCAAGAATCATCCAATCCTGATGTGATCAGCATCAGTGTTGAACTATCCTTCCACCCCAATTTGTGTTTGGCTTCCCTTGATCACATGCAAATCAAGTTCCACCTCCCACTTCATTTTCAAGCATCAAATAATACACTCATTTCCAATTTTCTATCTTTTTTTTTGTCATTCTAGTCATAATCATTACATCTCCAAGGGATAGAACTCCGTCTATCAGTTATCTCCATTCACTTTTAATCAAGTTATCTAGGGAATCTTATTCTCATTAGGTTCTATGTCAATTTCTTTCCTCTTCATAAATCACAATACTGTATAAATATATATTTTATGAAAATACAATACACGGTTTACATTTAGTATTATGTGAATACTTACTGTCGGGGTTTTAGTTCCCCGAGAGTTTCTTTACTCCCTTACACTTGTACTCTCACACACCATAGTTAACAAGTGGATACACTTATCACAATGATATTTACCACAATTAAACCATGAATGAATGCGTATGTTTATGTAACGCACGCACCAATCATCCAAACAAATTATTTTGTGCTATGCACAACATACAACATAGTTCACGTACACTAGTACGGTAAAACACGTACACTAAGAGGTTTTACGCTCTACCCCCGTTAAGAGGGATTACGCCCACGTAATCAATCACTGAATATTGGTTTAAAATGTTTTGTCGCCGTGAAGTATTTTAACTTCCACGCGATCTGTTATACAATGCGTTCTGGTTAAAGGATCTTAACCATATTGGCGGTTTAGTTCCTAAACCAAGAATTCCCACTGGAGTTTGTTTTAACTCTTAACTGGTTTCGGTTCTAGCCTGTCAGAAATTAGCCATTTCTCGTATTCACCATGCACATTCAACATTTGAATCACTGGCTCATTAGTTTCTGCTGCGTGACCCTGATAACTTTAGAGGTTAGTTTGCCCCATTCGTTATTCTTAACGTATTGTACATCTCCCATTTATCACCTTTATCTTGGTAATAATGGTTTCTCAACCGATGCGTGGTATCTCTTACCGTGAGCGAATTCGGTGAGTTACAAACTTTCTATCCACTGTTCAGATAACCTACTGCATATGCAGTTGTGTATGTTCGTGATTATTCACTTGGTTTCTTCCGACTTACTGTCGGTTGAGATTGAGCTACTACTTAATGTGTAGTGCTCTCTCGGTTATTTCCCACACTTGAGATATATTCCATACCGATATTTGGTATTTAGTGCTATTGTAGTCACTTATTCCTAATCATGCCTCCATATTTGGTTCTGTACAAGTATTCTTTCATTGGTACGACCTTGCATTTCTTATGCCTCGGTCCTTATAGCATTATAAGCCTCTTTCTACTTCTACCACAATTAACATTTCCTCAAATCCTAGCTATCTCACTCGATCATTACTGCGCAAGAGCAATACCAAAACACTCAGTCATACAGAGTGCAGAGGCGTAAACTCTTGACAGCAAATCTCTTATGGGATTGCAATAGGAATGAACACTGTGTTTCACTGAGATCCTTATCTCATAATACTGGCTACTGGCTTACTACCTAGTTTATCTGCTATCACTTACCGTTGTATCTCCACTGAGTCTAATTCATAACTTTGCTTACCTGCCATATTATCGTTTAACCATACTTATACAACGGTCACTTACTGCGCACCGTGCTCTTACTCATGTGCAACACTAACTTACATGGCATCCACTGTCATATTAGCTTCCGCACACGTACTTTCATCATTCGTATTATGATTTGTCATTCATTTGGGTGACCACTGAACACCCTATTTTTCGAGTCTTTATGCTCCTTGAGCGTTGTTCACTTTACATTTAGCATCACACACCTATGGTGGTTGCTATTAGACTTATTACACTTCCGGTCTCCACAACTGGTACAAACACTTCTTTTCATATTATTCTTATTCAAATCATTCTTGGGTAATAACAGTATGGTCAATCCTTAACATATTTCTTGAACTTGGTTCACATAACTACCTCTCCCGCGGTCTCACAATATCGAGAGGTATCCCCACTCTTAAAGTAGTGGTTCGTTCCCCGCTCTATTTACTTGTATAACATAAACTCCTGCAATCGATCAAATTTACATGACACATTTTATTTGTGGCTTATAAGCCTTACTGCCTCGAGCTCTGCTCATTGCAGGCTGTTCACACACATTTACTTCTCTGTACAATATTGCATGGTTTGGAGGTAGTATTGACTCCATGACAAGGTCGTTGCGTCACGATTCCTTCCAAGTTGTCTCTTTGGCAACTTAGGGCCCTACTGTTAAGAGGGTTCCCTTCGGTGTTTAAACCGAGTAATTGCTTCAACTCTTGTGTTTCAATCTCTACATTTTATTCAACTTCAATTGACCCAAACACCCTTCAAGGACAGCTCCTGGGTGTTGCTAAGTTATGCCATCGCATCTGGCTTGCACTTATTGGTATGTTTAGTTGGCTACGCCGTTTTGCGTTCTTAGCTGGGTTTACTACCCTCTTCTGTGAAGATCGATATTCCCTAGTAGTCTAGGTGATCATTCTGGGGGTTTTGTCCCGTTCGTTACACATTAACATGTCCATATCAGGCATCTGCCTTGCCATGTATAGGTTAGGTCACCGTTCCAGCTATCATGTTTATTGTTGGGCAAAAACCTAACAGCAAGTATACCGGTCGATTGTAGCAAGTTTACCTTGAAGAATCCCTCCAGGTTATCGAATCCAAGGGAGGCAGCGTTTTAGTTTAATTAATATCTAAATCAAAATAATAAAATAACTCAAGTAACAGGGGGATTTTGTTTGTTGAATTACTAGGTAAAGAAATAAAACGTAAATAAGAACAAGAGTAATAAATGCAAGAGTAATAATGAGCAAAATAATGATATTTCTAAATTAATGAGAAGGGAAAATTCCGGTTTACTAATCCTCCTAATTCTTCGGTTCCTTTCTCGATGTGTTTACCAAAATTTAGATTAAAATCCTAGATCTGAAATATTCCACGTTCGGTCTCCCGCTTAGTGGAATCTAATTAACAGCTAATAAATCTTAACTCTCGTTACAAATTTACTAATTGCTAACAGCTTTAAGAATAATCCAGTTTATTGATCAGTTAATATCCTAGAGGAATTACTATCTCTAAATTAACCGGTGCCGTTCCTGTTGTCTATTATCTACCGCAGTTCTCACTTATAAGCAGATAAACTGATAAAATCCAGTAATTGGCCAAATCACAAGATTTATAAAAATAAATAAGGAACAACACTTTAATCTGTTAAAATGGTAAATCACAAAGATAATGGAACCTTGAATTTGGATTACATAGCAAACCAGAATTTATAAAAACTACTCAGCCATGGAAATAAAAGTACTGTCAAAATATGTAAATAACATTAAAGAGGAAGAGCAAGAAGAAACTCTGATTTAAGACTCTTTATGGAGTCTATGTGAGGTCCGCATTTCCTTCTGCTTGATCTCCCCAGAATATGGTGAAGTCTTCAGCTGCTTGTGCACTCCAGACTTCTATGGATGGACGTAAGTGTATAATGGGATGAGAGTGGAAAATGGATGTAATCAGATAGAGGGGGATATTGGATGGAATATGTGTGTATAAAATGTGTGAGAATGAGTTCTATTTATAGAACTCATGGATGAGTGCGTAGCAGCATGGTGTGGTGGACATGCTGCTGGAATTTGTAAGTGGATAGGAGAATGTTTAACGTGGGTGTTTTGCTGGAGCATAATTGTGCTGGAAAGGATGGTGATGTTGTGGGGCGGCGGTTTAACAAAATATTTAAACTTACTTTCTCACTTTGGCACTGCAGATTGTCGCTTCAACAACATGGTCCGGCACTTAGGTCCTGTATGAAGTCCTGGACCATGGTATAAAAACAGGCCGAGAGTTGGCGTCTTATGTGGTCCGGGACTTAAGGTCTGTATAAAGTCCCGGACCAAGCTTGAAATTAATTCGAGAAATCTGCCATGGTGTGGTCCGGGACTTAGGCCATGTATAAAGTCCCGGACCATGCTTGTATTCAATTCGAAAGTTGAGCTAGTTTGTGGTCCGGGACTTAAATTATGGAACAAGTCCCGGACCATGCCTGAAATTATGTCGATGATGAATTTCGTGACTCCATTTAGCTTGTTTGAAAAACTATGGTCTCCAACAATGATATGAACATGTTTCTTTTAAGATTAAATACCTGAAAAAGCACATAAAAACCATAAAGGAAGGCAATTGCAACAAGAAACATAAAAATACTCAAAAGACAGGAATTTAGCAGTAAATAGCAACAAATTCGGTATAAAAAGACCATGCATAAATAGGTAAATTCCTGACTTATCAACTTCCCCACACTTAATCTTTGCTTGTCCTCAAGCAATTACTGCAATCAAAATGTACTAGAATTTCAAAAGCGGGGATTTATCAGGTCACGAAAAATGTACAAGGAGATCTAATGCAGAACAACTGTCATAAGAAACAACGATTAGTACTGCAGGTTTTCTTAAACAGTGAAGTTAGGGTGTTCGACAAATGCATGAGACTATCATCATAACTATTTAATCCAAACTTTGCTCAGGGCTTTACTTTCCATTTGCTTTCCACAATTCATTGGACGACAAGGGGCAAGAAGTAATGTCATATTCCACATTACCTTTCATTGCCACATACTCATCATCAAGGAAGAATTTGCAATAAACTGTTTAGCATGAAAGAACTTTTCTTCCAATTTTTCTGAGTAAGCATTATTCATTTCATCCCCCCATACTTTTTCTCCCCATCCTTGTAGTGGTGTTGGGCCTTCTATCCCAGATCAGATGATCTTAGGTAGATAAGTGATGAGGCACTCCATGGGCTTAATTACCGAATGGGAGAGGTCTGTTCCGGTTCAGAATAGATTAGAGGAGTACCTTGCCTTTGTCCTTTCCTTCCATTCATTCCAAAACTTTCCCAAAGCCCCAAGATAGTTCAAACAAAATAGTCACAAAATGGTCTCACCTTTTATTGAAGGAAATAGATAAAAATTTTACCAAAAATTGAGAGTACAAGCAGTATAATCACAGTTTGTATGACTGAAGTCCGGATTCAATTTCAGAAATATTCGCTACTTGTACGGCATTCCCGATTGGCGTATCTAACCACAAATGAAAACCAAGTATGTCAAAATAATTTTTTTTTTGTTGAGGGTCAGCAAAGTTTAGTGAAGAGGGAATAAGTCTTGTCAGGAACCACAGAAAACAAACAAATAGACGTGCAACCCCTTTTCTACTTCCCCACACTTAGAAAATAGCAATGCCCTCATTGCTACTGGAATGTGATTATAGTGCAAAAAAAAGAAAGAATAGAACTCCCCTGAAAAATTGGTGAAGATGACGTCCCCACACTTCATGAAAAGGAACGGGAGACTTAAGGAGTGTTGGAAAAATTTTGGCAGAGTCTCCTTTGTATTCTTTCGATATTGCACACAAAATATGGCAGTCCTGTTTGAATATCGAGAAGCAACATACATCTCATAGGAACAAAATAGGAGAATCACAACAAAGTATTTGGAAGTAGCAAAAGTACCGAATTAACCAAAAAAACAATCCGAAGAGAAAACGAAGGGTACCGGAAGAAGCAACCTAACAAGCTAAAATACATTAAAACAGTCAGAGTCAGGAAATAAAAGAGAATCCGAAACAGCTATAACAAGATAAAGAGTCTGAAAAGAAAAGATCATAAACCAGCATAAGATCTACTAAGGTGGTGGGTGATCCCGAGGCAGACGCCAGGACTCCAGCTGAGCGAAATGGGCATCAAAATCAGTGAAACGTGCCTCATAGCGAGCCGCGTACTCCGCAAACCGTGCGTCCTGCCTAGCTTCATACTCCCTCTGTCGGGTCTCCAGAGCTGAGATCCGTGCTCCATAATCGTGCAGGCTCGTACTCATCCCATCTAAACAAATGTCCATCTGAGTCATATGAGCAGCAAGACCATCGACCCGTGCAGTGGTCATCCCCTGCCAATCAGAAAACTGACGAAGTAACTCGTCATATCCTGGTGTAGGAGCCGTGGTCATCGGTACGTCGGGGATGTCACCACCAGCGGCAACAGCAGGGGGCTCATCCTCAGCGGCTTCATCAGGTTTGGGGGCTCGGGCACCCGGCTGTGCGCGTCGGCGCTTCACCCACTGATCATCTATCTTCTCCCACTGATAGAAGCACATCATCGTCATGTCTATAGGAGACCGGGGGTACAGGGGCTTCTCATCCGAGAAGTCTACCCCAGCATCGATGAAGAAGGACTGCAGGAGGTGCGGGAATGGAATAGAGGAGCTACTGTCTACGTCAATCACCCGAAGCATTGAGTGAAAAATTATTCCATGCAAGGCAATGGGGAACGCTGTCCGTGCAAGCTCGTCATCCAGGAGATAGCGCAAAACATAACAGTCAATTGAATTTAGGTCCGCACACTCCCGGGGTCGGACATTATACATTAAAATCCCCAAGATCAGACGCTCAAGCGGTGTGGGCAGTTTATCACCGGTAACCACCTGCTTATCCCGGTGGTTGCGCCTCTGGCGGTTATGAACAGTAGGATCATTCACGATCAAATTAATATAATGCTCCTTAGCCTGTCTCTCACGGAGTTCTTGAGTCTCCCGTTCCTCCGCAGTCGGGAACCTAGCCCGAATAGGGATATGGAGAGCATGTCGAATACGGCTTTAATCGATGAGAATATCCTTCCCCTTAACCCTTGACTTAATTTCCGTACCATATCATCAGGTAGGTAGATTAGCATAGAACAATTTAACTAGTCGCGGGTAAAATGTACCACCGCGGTTCAGCAGACATACCCAACCCCTGTTGCTAAATATTCTCTCCAAATCGAATTCAGATATCAAAGTGGGACAAACTGTCCTCTTAGGAATTATCTTGCGCTCCTTAGCTTGGAACCAATCCCAAGCAGCGTCAGTGATGAATTCTGAATGGTCTGTCTCGCGTATCCGAAGTGGGGGAGCGTTGGAAGAGGAAGAGGCGCCGGCAGTGGTGGAGCGGCATGATCGTTTGGGTGCCATCGGGATTTTAGGTCAAGGATTGGTGAGTAGGGTTGCGCTTGGTGAACACGGTGGGTAGTCAGGTGGGAAGTTGGGATAGGATGTGGCGTGGAATTAGTGGGTTTTGGAGCAGGCGAACTCAACAGAGGAGGGGAGTGGAGTGCGGACGTGGAGCGAGGTGGAGATTGGGGCAGTGGTGCTTTGGGGTTTGGATTAAGGACTCGCGGTTGTGGTGCGGGCAAAATGTGGAGCAGGCGATTTGACGAACTCGATAAGGTGCTGGTGTGTGGTGGACTGGGGTCGAGTGATTATTGGAGCGGTGGTACGTGGGTTGCGATGAGAGTGGTGAGGGCAGGTTGGTACGGGAGTGGCGCTGGCGAAATTGGGAGGAGTGGATGGGGGGGGGTGGAGAAGGCGCGGGGGAGTGGCGGTACGGCTTGGGGTTAGGGGAGTGGCGCTCGCGTACAAGGTGGTTGTGGTTGGGGCGCTGGGTTTGGGTTTAGGGTTGTAGAGGGGAAAACGATGTTTGGGCGCGGAGGTTGGAAGACGACGCGTTGCGTCGTCATTATATTTTTTTTTCTGTTGTTGAATAGGTCGGACCTAGGGTATGGTTGAAGTCCCGGACCAAGGTATTAAATGGGCCGAGGACGAGAAGTTCAGTGATAACGGTGGGTTAGGCGGGTATGAGGTCCCGGACCATGCTTAATTTGGGTGTGAGAAGCATTGCACCACATGTTGGTCCGGGACTTAGGGTTTGTGTAAGGTCCCGGACCACCCCTATTTTGGTTCGAGAGTTTGCTGTTTGCATTGGTCCGGGACTTAATATATGTAACAGGTCCCGGACCATGTGGTGAATACTTCTCCTTTGTATTTTTGCAGTCTCCTCCTTTACATCTCGTTCAAATGCGTGTTCCCTTGCAATCTGTAGGTACACCTCTCAGTAGCTCCTGAATAAAATCAAAAATACCAAAGAAAACATAACTAAAAGAAAACATTAGCACCAAGAAAACTATAAAACCGAAGAAACTAAAAGAAGGTAAACTCATGCATTTGGGTTGCCTCCCAATCAGCTGCCCGTCTTTTCGGTCTTTGGTTAGACCTTGTTTTTGTTCTCTCAAGATATTCCAGAAGATTGAGCCGTCTTTGAAACCTGGTGACACGAACTCCGAGAAGCTTCCAAAACGTTTTTAGAAGACCTACTAGCATAAAACAGTAGCCGCTCACCTTCTGCATTCAAAGTGATCGTACCATGAGCAACTTCGATTCGAGCGTCGGCTGTTGCTAGGAAGGGTCTTCCAAAGATAATTGGGACCGTTGGATCTGCAGCCATGTCGAGTACGACAAAGTCACAGGGGAAATACAAATACAAGGGTAAACCATTGAGCGATCTGCTAGCTGAAGCGTCATTCGTGTAGGCTGTAAGTCTCCAATTCCAAGATTTTCAAATAAAGCGTATGGCATGAGACTAATCGACGCTCCTAAATCAGCAAGACAGTGGTCGAAGTCAATGTCCCCTACTCTACATGGAATTGTGAAGCTTCCAGGATCTTTGCATTTTTCTGGTAAGCACTTCTGTATGATCGCTGAACAAGTCTCTGTGAGCTGAATAGTTCCTGTGTCAACTAACTTTGCCTTATTAGATAAAAGCTTCCTTAAATACTTGGTATAGTTAGGCACCTTCACAACTAAATCCACAAAAGGGATATCAACAGATAGTTGACGAAGTAAAGTAAGAAACTTATCAAACTCACGATCCTCCTTGGAACGCTTGGTTCTGTTTGGAAATGGAACTGGAGGAGCAGCTTCAACTGTAGGTGGTGTAGGTGAAGGAGATTTGGTAATTTCACAATTCCGCTCATTCTCTAGCACCGGTTGCTCTATGCTTACCACCTGAGGCTCAGTAGCTTTACCTTTACTACTCCTAGTAGTTACCTTCTTCACTGTCTCCTTTTCCTGCAAAGGACATTTGTTAGCCAAGATATCATCCACCAGTGTAGCATAATTTGGAATTAACTTAAGCATATCAGAAAAAGGAATATCTTTAGTTGATTTCTTAAAAATTTTAAGAAATTTTCCAAGCTGTTCATCAAGATCCCTTTTCTTTAACCTGTCAGGAAAAGGAATAGGTTCTTCAAATTTGCGATTGAGTTTCAGGAGACTCCTTCTCCTTGGGTTTTTCAAAAACTTTAATGGAGTCCTTAACCTCTTGTTGAACAGGTAAAACTGTAGCGACAAGTGGAGTATCTTCTTCCACAGCAAAAATAGCTTTAGTATACTCTCTTGGATTCTGCTCTGACTGACTAGGCAAAGAACCCAAAGGACGCTGAGCCAACTGTTGCGATATCCGAGACAGCTGAGTCTCGACGTTCCTATTGAATGTCCTTTGATCAGTGTTGAAAGTCCTCTGCTCCTGATTGAAAGCTTCCAGCTCATTAAATTTCTTAGTGTTAACCGTGATGAAATCATTCATTCTGGTCAGAACTTCATCCATACTAGAGGACGCACCAGCACCCGTATTCTGCACTTGCTGACTCTGCAGTGGCTGCTTCTAATAAGAGGAATTATATTGCTGTTGGGGTCTCTGGTTGTAATTGCTGTTATCGCCAACTTGGTAACAATTCTGCTGCTGAGAATGGTATCCCGTGTTGCCTTGATTCCCGAAATAATTACCTGGTCTGTTATCAACATAGTTTGCTGCCTCTTCTTATGGTGGAGCACACTGGCACGTGTTAGAACCTCGACCACAATGTTCACAAGGTGGATAAACCTCAAGAGCAGCTGCTGCATTTGACTGCGGGTTCATCACTGCACACATACGCTCAAACTGCTTCGACATTGCTTCTATCTTGGCAGCCACAAAAGTATTCGAATCCACTTCATAAACTCCAGCAGTTTTCTTCGGTGCAGCTTCTCCGGTTCTCGCACCTCCCCACTGATTGGATGCATTAGCAATGGTCTCCAACAATTCCTTGATTCTAGCAATTGGTAACTCCATGAGGCTTCCTCCTGCACAAGTGTCTACCAACAAACGGCTTGAATGATCCAAATCTTTGTAAAAGGACTGCAAAATTACCTCCTCACCCAAGCCATGGTGTGGTTCTTTGCGCACAATCCCTTTGAAACGCTCCCAAGCCTTAGACAATGTCTCACCGGTGAACTGCTTAAAGTTGGTAATCTCTCCTCTCATAGTCAGCATTCGAGAAGGGTGGAAATACTTCGCTAAGAATGCATTTGCTAACTCCGTCCAGGTAGCGATACTGTTGGGCGTCAATGAGTTTAACCATTCTGCAGCTCTATCCCTCAGGGAGAATGGGAAGAGAGTCAATCTAGCAACCTCTTGTGAAGCTGGTGTAGAACATGCTCCTACCAATCTCAGGAAAGTGGTGAAATGGACATTGGGATCTTCGGTGACTGATCCGCTGAACTGAGGTGCATTCATGACCATAGTAACATAGTGTCTCTTGAACTGCCACTGCACTCCTGCTGGTAATGCAGGAATTACTATCGGTGAAATAAGCCCTTCGACACTTGGGCGGGCATAATCCCTGATGTGCCTCTCCGGATCCGAATTCTCCATATTGGTTCCTGAGGGGTTGTTTTGAATCTCTTCTTCAACTAGTAACTCAGAAACAATCTCCTCTACTGGTGAATCTTTTAGAGGCACCTCCTGCTCAAGTAGAGGATCCAGCACTAACCTTTTTCGAATCCTTCTTGTTACTCTGTCTATTTCTGGTTCAATTTCGAATTCAGGGTTTCCTTCAGAACGAGTTTTAACCATAAACCAAAATCAGATAACTGACAGTAATGTAGTTGTAAAAGTAAACTCAATCGGATATTACCATAACCGATAATAAGAACAATTCGCACAAAGCTAACAAAATGAACAAAATAAAATAAAGAAGGATAAACTAAAAAGAACAAAAACAAAACAAAATTAAATAAAAATAAATATTAAACTAAGCAACTGTGCCTCCCTGGCAACGGCGCCATTAACTTGTTGGGCAAAAACCTAACGGCAAGTATACCGGTCGATTGTAGCAAGTTTACCTAGAAGAATCCCTCCAGGTTATCGAATCCAAGGGAGGCAGCATTTTAGTTTAATTAATATCTAAATCGAAATAATAAAATAACTCAAGTAACAGGGGGATTTTGTTTGTTGAATTACTAGGTAAAGAAACAAAACATAAATAAGAACAAGAGTAATAAATGCAAGAGCAATAATGAGCAAAATAATGATATTTCTGAATTAATGAGAAGGGAAAATTCCGGTTTACTAATCCTCCTAATTCTTCGGTTCCTTTCTCGATGTGTTTACCAAAATTTAGATTAAAATCCCAAATCTGAATTATTCCACGTTCGGTCTCCCACTCGGTGGAATCTAATTAACAGCTAATAAATCTTAACTCTCGTTACAAATTTACTAATTGCTAACAGCTTTAAGAATAATCCAGTTTATTGATCAGTTAATATCCTAGAGGAATTACCATCTCTAAATTAACCGGTGTCGTTCCTGTTGTCTATTATCTACCGCAGTTCTCACTTATAAGCAGATAAACTGATAAAAATCCAGTAATTGGCCAAATCACAAGATTTATAAAAATAAATAAGGAACAACACTTTAATCTGTTAAAATGGTAAATCACAAAGATAATGGAACCTTGAATTTGGATTACATAGCAAACTAGAATTTATAAAAACTACTCAGCCATGGAAATAAAAGTACTGTCAAAATATGTAAATAACATTAAAGAGGAAGAACAAGAAGAAACTCTGATTTTAGACTCTTTATGGAGTCTATGTGAGGTCCGCATTTCCTTCTGCTTGATCTCCCCCAGAATATGGTGAAGTCTTCAGCTGCTTGTGCACTCCAGACTTCTGTGGATGAACGTAAGTGTATAATGGGATGAGAGTGGAAAATGGATGTAATCAGATAGAGGGGGATATTGGATGGAATGTGTGTGTATAAAATGTGTGAGAATGAGTTCTATTTATAGAACTCATGGATGAGAGCGTAGCAGCATGGTGTGGTGGACATGATGCTGGAATTTGTAAGTGGAAAGGAGAATGTTTAATGTGGGTGTTTTGCTGGAGCATAATTGTGCTGGAAAGGATGGTGATGTTGTGGGGCGGCGGTTTAACAAAATATTGAAACTTACTTTCTCACATTGGCGCTGCAGATTGTCGCTTCAACAACATGGTCCGGGACTTAGGTCCTGTATGAAGTCCCGGACCATGGTATAAAAACAGGTCGAGAGTCGGCGTCTTATGTGGTCTGGGACTTAAGGTCTGTATAAAGTCCCGGACCAAGCTTGAAATTAATTCGAGAGTTCTGCCATGGTGTGGTCCGGGACTTAGGCCATGTATAAAGTCCCGGACCATGCCTGTATTCAATTCGAAAGTTGAGCTAGTTTGTGGTTCGGGACTTAAGTTATGGAACAAGTCCCAGACCATGCCTGAAATTAGGTCGATGATGAATTTCTTGACTCCATTTAGCTTGTTTGAAAAACTATGGTCTCCAACAATGATATGAACATGTTTCTTTTGAGATTAAATACCTGAAAAAGCACATAAAAACCATAAAAGAAGACAATTGCAACAAGAAACATAAAAATACTCAAAAGACAGGAATTTAGCAGTAAATAGCAACGAATTCGGTATCAAAAGACCATGCAGAAATAGGTAAATTCCTAACTTATCATTTATCCCTCAGGATTCTTGAGACATATGCGATGTCTTTACTTACTAGTCAGTGCACTTCGCACTTTTCGACTCTTAAACATTTCCTTAAATGGGTTCACTAATTCCTTTAGTCTCGTTAACTTAACTGGGTTCCTTCACTTAAATCATTCGATGGTAATCCGTTGCTCTTGTTTGACTTTTACTACTGACCGTAGTATGGAGTTGACTACTTCCCGTGTTCCCGACTCTACTCATATACCTATGTGGGGTACCCTACTGATACATCACTACTTACCCGACTAACCTATAAGTAGGTCTGTCAGGCCCACAAGCTCCTATCGGAGTGCGGTCGTCCCACATTTCAGTTGGTACACTCGTAGAGTCTGTCACACGCCTAAGTGAAGTATTCTTTGTCAACTTCCCTTCTAACGTCCTATGACAATGCACCTTGGTGCTTTCTGAACTTAATTAAGGGAAATTTGTCCACTGTCTGTATTAAGTACGAATTGGATTCCTTCCCTCGGGTGAATACCCTCGGGTTGTAGGATTGTTCTGAGGTTGCTCAAATATAACTAGGTGTAACTTACCTACTGCATGGCGCTGAGGCCGGTGTAGGTCTTCTGGTATTGGTTTTAAAGAAAATCTACAGTTTGAGAGAATTTTAGGCTTGAAAGGAAGGTTTGAAATAGGTATGGGTTTGAAAGAAAATTGCTTTTGAAAGAAAAGAGTTTGAAATAAACCTGAGTTTGAAAGAAGAAAGTAATCCTCGTGGCTTCACAACGTCTTCTTGCCTTAACCAAGTCTAGCTTCTTGCTGACTGGTGTATTTCCAATTACAAAGGTCAGGCTGTTAAGCCCTTCCACGGTTATGATGATCTCACTTAACTTAGTGGTACTTTATCAGGTACGTTGTAGTTGCTAAAAATTTCCCGAAAAGCCCTGTTATAGCAGCACTTGCCATGGCAAGTGCGCCATGCTAACTGGCTTATCGGCTTAACATGTATTGGCTGCGGTACTATTTTTACCCGCATTGTCATCAGTGGCCTTGTTGGCCCTTACTTTGATACTCTAATTTGGTAAACAATCTTCTGCACAACTTCTCATTGGTCTTCACATGACAGTCATTAACTAGGGTGTTTCCCATCCTTGAAGACCCCTATTTACTTAACACTATATCTTCTTCGTAGCCCGTTCCACGCATTCGTCGTGGTTACTGAGATTTGTCTCTTGTTTGGGTACTACGTTATAGTTCCTTAATCGGTTAGTATACCGTTGGTGAAAATATTTAATAATCATGGTCCCGTAGACACGCGTCTCGGGTTCCATTACTCCACTTCTTGACTGTTGCACAGTTGGTGCGTTGCAAGCTGGTTGTTCTCGACTGCTCGGCATGTCGACCCAGGTTGCCGGAAATTCTATTCTCCTATGCATAGGATCCTTCATTCTTCGCTATTAAATGCAGTTAACGTTGTTCACATGGAAACCGTCTCCGGGATTCCTAGTTTTCGGAATCTCCCGTATGATAGGTTCTCTGTACTTACAGTGGTACTTAATAACAGCCAGATCGGGTATTCCCGAGTAAGAGAGGACTTTCATCTCTCTGGCGTTGTTTCCCAAGTTATAAAATAGGGATTGTGGAGGGCGGGAAGGATGTTGTAGGTTTCCAGTACTCACTGGCAATTCCTAACTAGCGTATCTCTCACGTTATCACTTAACCCTTAACCCCAAGTACTAATATCCTAACTCGGTAATTCATAAGCTCGGTATTCCAGTCATCAGAGCGAATACCTCTTTTTGTAACACCCCAACTACAAACTGTACACTTAACCATTAATTGCAGCGGAAATAACCTCATAAACATTAATCAAAAAGGGGCAGTGTTACACGTCGTTAGCCACCCACATGGCTAACAAGGCTATTACTTACACAATGTACCGGTCTGATGGACAAGATTACCGAGCATTACACTTTACATTACCAACCGTTTCTAAACCAAAATACATACATTTACATTACAACTGTACCGAGTCTATACCTTCAGCTACCGATTATAAAACTACGGTCTTACGTCTCTTACAACTACATAAACAACTAAATACTATCCATGTTATATAGCTACCCCGTCCTACTCTCGAACGGCTGCCAGCTCCATTGTACCTGTAAAGTAATGGGGGCCCCCAAAGGGGGTCAGCACCTTTGCTGGTATGGTAATCACGCAGCCCGCATGCTACCGGGCCACGCACAACTATTAGTCGAGTGAGCATGCAGGTTATTTTATTTTAAGCATGCAAGAAAACTACAAACACGTAACATACTTATAAGCATTCACAACCAACCAATAGAAAACAACCAGGGGGTTAACACACGAACGCTTGTTAGACCAATTACTGTGTTCCTTGACCCTTGAGGGTTTCTACCTTAGTGGAACTAAGTTCTCGTTAGGCAACACCTACCCATTTGATCGGGTTACAATTAGTTACTTCTTCTATTAATATGGGGTTGCTTTCGGTTATCAACATACACAACATCACCACACACATCCCATAACAACATGTACACAACACATCACCGTTCTTCTTAGAGAGCGAACACTTTACTTAAGGCGTGTCGGATTAAGTATAGGTCCGCACACCGTACATATTATACACATCAACTTTACTGATGCCCCGGTCTTGATATAGAACCGTACACATTATACACATCAACTTTACTGATGCCCCGGTCTTAATATAGAACCGTACACATTATACACATCAACTTTACTGATGCCCCGGTCTTAATATAGTACCGTACAGATTATACACATCAACTTTACTGATGCCCCGGTCTTAATATAGAACCGTACACATTATACACATCAACTTTATTGATGCCCCGGTCTTAATATAGAACCGTACACATTATACATAGTCAGGGGTTCCCTTTTGGGACCTACCACAAATACACACCCTACGGTGTTACAACTGGGTTAATCGCTCACAAGGGAGGTAACATCCCATTCGACAAACACGGACAACAATATTCATTAACAACGATATATTAAACAAAGGCAGCACACACACACTACCACAATATACAACTAACGCACGGATAGCCGTAGTTAGAACGTTCCCGTAGGTTGAGACGTTTAAATCCGAATACCGATCTCTTATGTGATTCTAAGGTCGGATAACTACAGTTTAACATATATTCGAGGTTAAACGGTATCGGAATTTAATACGCCACATCAATTAATTACTGTAAACTCATTACATGCTTTTATCTTATAAGGTGGCAACATTCAGAAAATCACATTGGCATACAAGCAGGTGTAACCCGGTAGGACACAGGCTGCAAGAAAACCATACCTGTCACCAAGGTCCACTCTATTGTGTCCTCTTGTGTTCCTCGAATAATTCTCGAACAACTGGTAACATTACAATTGCTTCCATTAACATCGGGGTAGTATGATTGTTTAACGAATAATGCTCCCATAATTAACCCCGTCATCCCGTTATACTTAATTTTACTCTTGTGATCTTAAGTTCACAACTCTCACATCAAACCTAACACTTGTTTACACATTTTAAGGCCTTTACATGTCACCAAACAAGGCCTAAACATCATCTAAAACCATTACCATACAATCCCCCATCATTAGAAGGCTTAAAACAATTTTTTTTTCTTCTCTGGTCTGGACCGGTCCCAGGGGCGGTCCACAACAGAAGCTACACGGTTTTACAGAATTCCACAGGACCGCCCCTGGGCGGTCCCTAGGGGTGGTCCGGAACAGACCCTATTTTTTAATGTGTTTTTCTCCTCATTTTGAACTCCAAATTCACCCTAATCTTTTCCTAGGCATTACACATGTGTTTCCCACATGTTTTAACATCTTTTTGGCACACTAAAACCCTCTATAATCATCCCAAAAACTCTATAAACTTTTACTCAAACTTTTACTAAATCCATAACACTTAGAACATTTTTCCTTACACTTGTGACTTGTAATTTTTTTGCCTAAGACTTCCACTAACCAAGTATTTGTTCACCACATGATAACCACTCCTAAAGCATCATTTTTGCATCATATTCATCCCCTTTACACATACTCCTCAAGTCTTTCCCAAAAGTTCATAATTAAACCTTAACAAGGCATTATACTTCCATTGTTCACCAAACTTTGCACAAGGCTAAGCCACACTCTTATCATTACTTTGGTATACTAAAAAATCACTCCTTTAAACTCTAAATTTCCATGAACAATGTCTAAGTCATTCTAATACTTATGTACACTTAAATTCACTTTCTTTCCCCAATATGACCTTTAATGGTTCCTAGTATTCCCTAGGTTGTTCCTACATAGAAATGCACTTTAACCATTGGATTTCTATACAAATTTTGACATGGTCTCCCCATAATTCTAACATGTTGCCACACACTAGTTAGCTCACCAAAGCACACCAACCATCAACTCATCCAAGGCACTAACCCACACATCAATTCCATCATTTTAACAACAATCACCTCAATGTACATAGCTTTAAAAGCTTGGCTCTTAGGCCCTTAAACAACATTAAATGTAAACACTGAATTTCCTCATACTATTAGCAACACCTGCATTACACTCAACATTTATCTTTGCACCAAAATAAAACACAAATTCCTTAAAACACCACATAAGCTTAAGGTAAGTTATTTACCTTGGATTTCTTTCAAAATTTTCCCTCCTCCTTACTCCTTGTTCCACAACCGATTTCCAATGGGGTTATTTGCTACACTAATGACCAAATACCATAAAGGGTAATGAGCACCAAGGAATTAAATAAAGTTCTCGTAACAACCCTAAAACAAGAGGGTGTTTAATCATTGAAATGAAGAGAATTTACCTTCTACTTCACAATGGGCTGTTTGAGAATAAATATGGGCAAGCTCCAACACTTGATGAGGATTCAAACAAGCTAAAATGAAGAACAAGAGTGGGGCTCAAAACAGAGCAAAAACCGGCCAAGGAAAATGGAGGAATAAAGAGATTTTTGGCTACAAGAATGGGTGATTTCCTCTTCAAAGTGAGCTACACCCCTGGAATTCTAATGTGGAGTTTGAAGATGTAACACCCCATCCTAAGCCAATCGTGGTTACCGTAAACTTAACAACTGAAACATAAACATCGTAACGGAAATAAACCAACACCAGGACCTTGCCACGGTCTGAACAACAAGAAATACCGTTTCTTAAATATCAACAGACGGATGCACAGGCGCAACCCGTACTCAAAATAAAGTCCCACCTAAGTCTACCCGCTCCTACTCTCATGGTGTGACTTCATGGGCCACTTACCTGCAAGTGTAAAATAAGCCCCCAAAGAGGGTCAGCACGAATGCTGGTATGACCCTCTCATGGCCCCCAAGCTAACGGGGCTACGACAACTACTTGTTGATAGCATGGAAGTTGATTAGAATCACAATCATAATATGAAATGCAATAAATCAACAAACCACAAATGAACATACATGGTTCACACACAAATGAACATCTCAAGCGTTCCCTTAACAAGTGGGTTAGTAATAACCTCCTCCAGATCTGATTCCACTTATCCTCAGTTCACCTTAACTTACCTCAGTCTTATCCTTATCTTAATCTCAGTATACAAACCGTTCATAGCTAGAATGGATGTATTTCACCTTAATGTTTATTTGTGTCGGGTCAAAGCAACCCTAGCCAATGAGCTATTAACTCCATTGGTTGAATAAACAACTTATCTTAGTCTTAGGATTTAGGTGATCCTACCGCACCATCTTAATGCCACCTACCTTGGACGGGAAGTCCAGTGTAGCCGAGCCGGCAACCGACCCTAGGCAACAAGTCCGAAGACAAGTCCTTAAGCGGAGGACAGATCTGATTCAGATACCGACCCCCTTTTCCTTAGCATGCATGACCGGAGTTAGTCCCGGGTTCCTCACTCCCCCCTTAAGTTCCACACTAGTAGAAAAAAGTTTTTAAATGACGCACTTTAAACCGCGGTTAAACAAACAACCGTCGTTTAAACATTATAAACCACGGTTCAAGGAAGAACCGTCATTTATGTTGCACGCTTCATCAAATAAATGATGGTTTTATAAAGAACCGTCGTTTATAATTACACCGCTTAGAAGAAAAAACGACGGTTCCAATACAACCGTCGTATAAAGTCCTTATAAACCACGGTTCTCAATGAACCGTCGTTTTATACTATGCGCCAAAAATTTAAAACCACGGTTATTCTTATAACCGTTGTTTATTGTTCTCGTCGCATAAGCTTTAAACGACGGTTCCTAAATTAACCATCGTTTAAAAGTATTTTACTAATACCCCCGATGCCCTCATTTTCTTCTTCCTCCCGGCTTCTCTCTCGATTTCCTGTGCGATTCGTCTTCCCCGTCGAGCCATTCTCCTCCGCCGTCGCCACTGCTGCTAGCCTTGTCGCTGTCGACTTCTCCTCCGCCGCCCTGTGCGATTCCCGTCTTCCCACAGCCCAAGCTCGACATCGTCGTCACCTGAAGCCGCGCGCAGACTCCATTAAAGCCGCCGTCTTTCCCCCACCGCCCCAACCGCTCTCGGTGTCGTTGATGAGTCTGAAGCCGCGCCAGAGCTCCACCAGCGCCGCGAGCCACCACCTGCCAACGCCGCCGCCAAGCGCGAAGGTATATGCTTCTTATTTTTTTTCTTCATTTCTCTAACTGCCGATACTGTTACTGGCATTAATCGATGTTAATATGTCTTGCTCCTTTGGATTTGGTTAGGAAATTATGATAAACCACCTTTGCTTATGCTGGTTTGGTTTGAATCTGCCATGTGCTATACATTGGACTACCTCGATATTTTTTTTGGAATGTCAGTTTGATTGGTGATGATGTTATCGAGGAAATCAAACAATATCTGCACACCAATTTGGATTGGTCCCGCATTGGGTTGTTGGTATTGGCTCAAAATGATGGTTAACCTGTTTTCGCTTAAATCCAAGATCGACATATACAACGCTATTGTAAACAAAAGAGGAATATTAGTAACTAATGAAACAGGTCAGTCAAATCCCCATTACGCCATTGTTTTTACTCCTTATATCGAATTTGACTTGACCGAGGTACTCATACTGCTGTCTTGGACCAAAGCATGACTTGAGGGTGGCATCTTGGATTCGATATTGGGCCCGGTGTTTGGATCAGACTTGTGGATTCATGTTCAGTATCTATTATTTATGGGCTTGGAAATATTATCCTTCAACCTACACTATTAATTCAACTGCCTTTGGTACTTAATTGCCCCTTGCGCATTAATCGAAGATTGGATTCATTCTGAGTGAGTTTGTTACTGCAGTCTTTTTCTAAAAAATGTTACTAGTAGTGTGTGATGTAGGATGCACCTCTTAGCTTGCTATTATGCTGCTATTATGTTTGTTTCTGCTTAAAAAAGTGTGGAGTCTCTAGCAATACGCAAAGGTCATGCCCATTTTTTTCCAGAATTAAACCTTATTCTTATTTTATTGGATAGGTATTACTACGGTTGAAAAATTCCTCTTCCATCCCATTTCCGAGTTGACCATCACTACTCACTAGGTTAGTATTTTAAGAATGATTCAAAAACATGGTTTGTTCAAAATTTATTCGTTTGTTCAATTATTCATGTTTTTTTTAATTATAACCTTATCATAATATCATTAGGTGTTACTACATCCCGTTTCTTCTTCCTCTACCTCCCGCCAGCTGACCATCAGTACTCATCAGGTTGGTTTAAATGTTTCAAATTTATTCTTGTTTTTCTATTAAACAATGGAAAATCAATTCAAACATAGAATTACTCACAGTTTTAATTTTTTTCTTCTATTGCACAATACCATTTTTGATTTTTTTATAACTTTTAAGATGAACTTATCATTTCTTGATTGAAGTCACAGTCTTGAATTTCTGACGAGACCGGTTGTCGCCCTAACTGCTGCCACGCACGTCAACCTCTACCACCGACTTGCCTGATCTGAACCCACGGTAGTATTCTGGCATAGCGCTAGCAATTAATTTCCTTTTTCTTGTGAACTAAAACTTACTTATTTTAGATTCAATTGATTAATTATCTTGACCTAAACCAAAACATTCCAATTGATTATTTTTTTATATATCTAAAGCTACATTTTGCTGTAGTTGTTACCTAGCGACATCGCTGCGACAATTCAAGCATCGGTTGGTAGATGGTTGGATTACCAAACCGGGCTCCAAGAGGTCACCGCCGTGGGTAGTGTATGATGGTATGATCACGGAGGAGGACTGGAAGATATTCTACGACCATCGCCAGACTGAAGAGTTTAAGGTACTTTTACAATTATTCTTTCTTAATTATTTAAGGAATAAAATTTAAAAAATTTTTTTATTATGTATAACTTATAAATATACAAATTTTGTAACAGTTACGTCAAGAACAAGCGAGACGTAACCGGGCGAAGAATATATAGCACTACATGGGGCGAGCTGGATATACGGGGCGGTTGGAGAAGTGGAAGAGCGAGGGCTTACTGACGAAAACTAATGAAGACGGCACTCAGTCAGTTGTTGATAATGTTGACGATGCAAGTAGGGTGCAGACATTTATGCTGGGTCGCATGAAGAAAAATGACGAGGGAGTATATGTGTTCCCGCAGAGCGAGACTGCTGAGTTGGCTTCAAAGATTGTAAGTATATATTTTTAAAAGTTGTTGTTTACTAATTAGTAACTTCATTTCTAATATTTTTGTAATTTAAAATAGTCTGGATCTACTGAGCGATGGGAGATGGTTCCGGCCCCTCCGTTTCAGGATGATCCACTAAATAAGGCCCTTGGGCAAAAGAATCATCCAGGGCGAGTGCGGGGGCTTGGAGGGGAAGTTCGCCAAAAGACGTGTTTTCTACGTCTCGATCGAGAGTACAGCAGGCTGAAATGATAGAGAGAATGGTGGATGAATGGGTGCACGACCGGTTAGAGGAGTCGGAAAGACGTCACACTGAGTCGGAAAGACGTCACGCTGAGGAGCGTCAAGCCTACGAGGAGCGCCTGCGAAGACTTGAGGCTTTAGTATTGGGCCAGGTGCATGCTCCTACACTGACTCCTACTCCTACACCGGTGTCTGCTCCTACCGCGACGGCGGATACATCGACAGTGGCCGCGTCTCCTACACCGGCACCTACTACTAGACCGACGTCTGCTCCGGATCCTACCACGACGGTGGATCATATGATGGTCGATGATCCTACACCGACGTCTGCTCCTACCACAACGGCGGATACTCCGATGGTGGATCATCCTGCACCTTCTTTTACCAGAGACACATTTCCTTATCAAAACCTTCCGGTTTGTTCTTTTTTCCTCCTTAGTTATTTTAACATTACTTTTAAACAATATAATTTTATTACCTTGCTTACTGTTGTGAGTGGATGTAGGTGGCTAAATCATGCCATCTGTTTCAAGTGTTGGATGGTGAGACTGTGCATGTTGCATACGGTCGAGTTTTAGCGACCGGACCGAACAGTATAGTACATTTCAAGCTCATCCCACCTCTTCACGCTCGTGTGATGGTAGACGACATTATGCGAGGCCATGAGGACTCTCCGCTTCCATTGGAGTGGAATCAGTGGAGTAAAATAGGTCAAGCACAATCTTTAGTTGTTCCATGGCCATATTCTCTCATTGATGTCAGTGACAAGGTAAACTATTTACATGCTTACTGTTTAGTTTTTAACTTGACTGTTGACTGATATGTTTATTATTTAAATTTTATACTATTAGATTGATAAGGAATTAAGACGGTTAAGAAGAGGAAAGTGGATAAGGGGAAGGAAGTTGTGAAATCAAATGAGGAGAGTCAGAGTGTGAGAAAGGAAGTGGTGAAACCTTTCGATATGACTCCTAGGAGATCCTCCATTCTAACACCCAAGTATCTAAAGAAGCTGACAGCCAAACAAAAAATGTTGTATGACTTTTTCATGACGAGGCCGCAGTCTGTCACCAACTTCAACATGAAAGTGTCTAAGCATGTTTTTCACTCCCCTAAGCCTAGAGATCTGATGATTACCGTGAGCGATCTAAGAGAATTTTTTATGGGAGACCTGCTTAACATCTCTGTGATTCAGGCCTATTGTGTGTAAGTATCTTTTAAATTATTACATTATCATTCATTTTTTTAAGCTATTTAACATATCTTATTAAAAAATGTTGTTTAGGTGTTTGACTAGTAGACTGCTTGCGAACAAGAGATTATTAGCCCTCTCTTTCTTGTGTCCGCAATTGATGTCAGCAAGTCAGGCCGCATTGGATGAGCAAGGATGTGCAGAGCACGTGAGGCAGAGATTTTGTACTGCGATGCAAAGAAAAAGAAAATATTTGCTGATCCCATATCATCAGATGTAAGTACACAATAACTGGAATTTTTTGCTTCCTAATTACATTATGTGATAAATTAAAAATATTGTTCTACAAAACATTCTTTGTTTTACATGTGGTAACAATCATTGGATGTTGATGGTGGTGTGTATCAACACCTCATGCTTATTGATACTAGACCCATTGGGCGCTGATGACCTTCGAGAGATCGCTGTAGAGAAATATTTGAAGGAGTGAGTATTTAAAATTTTAATGCATTTTGTATTTATTTTAAGCTTGTCCTGGATTATTGGCAATAAATGACTTCATTTTGAAATGCTGTATTTATGGAGGGGTCATAAGCTTGGTTTGAGTGATGGGAAGAAACCATTCTCCATCTTGGACTTCCATTACATACGTGTAAGTAATCATTTAATTTATGCATGCATTTTTGTATTAAAGTTAAAACGTTTAATTTTTTGATCTGTCTAAAGTTGGTAATCCATTGATGGTGTGATGACAGTGTCCTAAACAGCCTGATTCACGAAGCTGTGGCTATTATGTGATGCGGTACATGTTCGAGATTGTACAAAATATTGACACGCTTGATGAGGATGACAAGGTAACCCATACCAATCAAAGTTTTAGTTAAAGTTATTGCATTTTAAATAAAATTGTGTGTACTAATGATGATCAGTTTCTTTTTATGGACAAATCGTTTCTTTTTTCACAAAAGCAGGGAGCACGTATTCCAAGATGGATCTCGACTTTGTAAGAGATCATTTATCGCAGTTTTGGTGTAAAAATTACTTGAGCGTTTCTTAGATCTTATCCTAGTGTAGTTAGACTTAGACTTTTGTTTGTGCTGAAGCAACGTAGACTCTCAAAGTTTGTAAAGTTCAACTCTCTCTTATTTTTGAAAGTTTGAATGGGTTTGTTTGCAATTCGTTTTCGATGTTGCAATTCAAATTGGCAATGGTTTATGGTCATATATAGTATGGTTGGTTACCAAAGGGCAATACCAGTTGGATGCCCTGTACAGGTTGTATATGTGATTGTAAATTGGGTTGTGTTGGAAAACACATGGTAGATGCTAAAAAAAAAGAAAAACTAAAAAAAAAGAAAAAAACCACGGTTATGTAAAAACCGTGGTTTAAAATTCAGTGGAACGACGTTCTAAACCACGGTTGGTTAGAGAACCGTCGTATAAAAGAGTCATATACCACGGTTATGTAGATGAACCGTCGTATAAAAGCCTTATATACCACGGTTATAAAGCCAAACCGTAGTATAAAATCGGTCTGATCCCGCGACAAAATCGGCTTTAAACGATGGTTTTAGCCCAACCGTGGTTTATAATCCGTCTTTTAAACGACGGTTTCAAACCGTGGTTTATTGCGATTTTCCGATATACCACGCGAGTATAAACCACGGTTTATAACCGTGGTATATAGGCAAAATAACCGTGGTAAAAAACATTTTCTGCACTAGTGCTAGTTAGTGAAAATCTTACAACCATGTGTTAGTTAAACCTTAACAGGTATTAACCAACAGATACCAATATATAACTCCTCTTCTTACCTCAATACGTACTAAGCTTAGTTAGTAGCAAACTCCAGTCTCGTGGGTTAGTGTAAAGAAAACACATTCACAACGAGAACAAGTATAACCGGTTGCATGCTTTATCTTGTCTTAGTCATAGCAAATAAACAGATAGCACACAAGCCGAGGGACACCTCGTTAGCAAGCACGTCACAAGAAAGACTGTACCGTTCACCGTCGATTGTCCCGGTTGTTTAATTCTCCTCGGGTTCCAAACCTCCCAACCCTAAAACATTCATCCAACTTAGTTTATAAATTACTTATACATTACTTAACTTCCTAACTTACTAAACCCTTATTGATCCCCTCTTAACACCTCTTAAGTCCTTACCACTTAATCTTATAACTTTATTTTAAACAAAGGTTTATACTTAACTTAACTTAATTCCTTAGGTCCCTAAGTTCCTAATCATCATTACCCTCTTAATGGCACACCCTAATACCAATGGACATTTTTGGAACTTAAAAGTTTTTTTTATAAGCTTTTTGGCTCAACCGACCTTACCGGCCGACCTTGCCCAAGGTCGGTCCATTCCAGTACCTATTTCCATCAGAGAGTTCTACCCCGACCGACCTTGCAAGTCCGGTCCCCAAGGTCGGTCCATTCCCGAGAGTTTTTCCCTTTGAAAATTTTAGCCTGACTGACCTTGTCAAGGTCGGTCCCAAGTTCGGTCGATTCCAGAGACCAATTCCCGTACAAAATTTTAGACACGACCGACCTTGCAAGTCCGGTCCCAAGGTCGGTCCGTTCCAGAGACTCAATTCGTACCTAAAATTCAAGCCCGACCGACCTTGCAAGTCCGGTCCCCAAGGTCGGTCCATTCCAGAAAGTTTTCCCGGTAGTGTAAACTGGGCTCGACCGACCTTGCAGGTCCAGTCCCTAAGGTCGGTCGGCTCTAGACCTTTGTTTTTAAATTCCCATTTGACTCCAAACTTCACCCCATATACCCTAGTATGTTCTAACCTCATTTGGAAACTTCAAACACACCTTTATTGCCTTCCATTAACCTCATTAAACCACTCACCAAAATCCACTTTAGTCATTATGCATTTTTCTTGTAATAATGCCAACACTTGTAATGTTTTTCACTAGGCTTCTAAGTGGTGTTTCATACCTATTATAACCACTATGCCAAAATGTTTCCTCACCACTATAACATCATCTCCCAAGCATCTCTCACCATCTAAAATTCCTTTACACCACCACTTGAAGTTCCTTCACAAGTTTATGCCTCCTTTTCCCAACTCATTACTTTCTTCCTACTTGTTAACCAATATTTGCCTAAGTCCTAAATACACAAGTATATCCCAAGACACTCATTTGGTTCCTAAATCCTCCATGGTAATGCCCCAGTCATTCTAATTCTCAAGAACACCTTAAACTCACTCTTTTTTCATCAAGACAACTCCTAAAATTTCCTACTACTTTCCTAAATCATGAAATCTCCTTAAAACATCTTAAACACTTAGGTTCTCCACCAAATTTTGCCATGGATTCTCTAGTATATTGTTACACTTAAACACTTAGTTTTTCACCATTAAACAACCATGAACACCTAAATTCACATTACACCATCTTAACACACATCATACACCAAAACTACACTACATCACAATATAGTGCATAAACTTAAATTGCTTGGCACTTAAGCCCTTAAATGACTTGGCTCTTAGGCCCTTAAATGCATAAATCTTAAACACTGAATTTCCTCAATATATAAAGCCTTTGACCTGCAAATATACACAACAAGGCTCCCATTGCAATATAAATGTTCTTATAATTCACCTTGTCATTCTTAAACTACCTCCTTTCTCATTTGCTAAATAGTCACAAGTTCACAAATATAATCCTTGTTTCTCCTAGGTTTTTTTATATCTCTTTCCCAATGTAAACTCTACACTACACTCATCACATATCTAAATCCCATTCCCTTAAACAATAAAAGACCTTAGGGTAAGTAATTTACCTTGTTCTTTCACAAGCTCTCAAACTTTTCTCCTTAGGTTTTTCCCTTGCTCAATCTTGGTCACCAAACAATTCTCCTTGCCAATGTTCAAACCAATATCCAATGACTCTAATGAGTGCTAGATAATACATTAACCTTAAGCAACAAACCCTAGGTTAAAAATGTGCTTTATGGTATTAAATTGATTGTTTTACCTTGGAGTCTTAGAATGGGCTTGGATATGAAGCAAGAAGGACATCCTCTAGCCCCTGGAGAATAGAAAACAAGCTAGAACAAGGCATAACAATGAAGCCCCATGAGTAGAGATTTTCGGTAATGGAGAAAAATGGTGGAAACCTAGTTTTTCTTACATATTCCTTACCTTAAGAGAATGGAGAAGCCAATGAACTCCTTAAACTTATATTTCCTCCTCTAATGGCGGTTTGTTTTGGCACCAAAATGAAGCTCTTGAAGTTTTGGAAAGATAGAAAGAGAGAGCTTGAGCTAACTAAGAAGAATATGTATTTAGTTTTGGTTTTAGAGCTAAGATGAGTAAGTAGTGGTCAAAGGAAGATGGAGCTAGCATGGGGTTGCTTCTTACGTGAATGGAGAAGGGAAGAAGATGGTGAAACCGGTGGGAATGAGAAGATAATGAAGAGATGAGGAGAGAGGTAAGCAAAGGTAGGATATTTATGTTAAAAGCAAATAGTAACCTTTACTTTATCTCTTCTTTTTCAATAAGCTAACTTACTTATTTGGTGACTCATCCCCTTAGAAACTGGCCCCCCTTATTTATTTAAGGTTGGTCATGGTCTTGTTTGACCATCTAATTAGACTCACTTGGCTAAAGACTAAACTAGTCACTATTTGGTTACTATTCACAAATTAGTGCACATATTTGTGAAATTTTTGATTTCCCATTGTTTTAGACTTCCTAATGTGATACTAATTAGTACACAAGTTAATTAAGGAGTAATCATGGCCATTTAGCCACTTAAAACCCCTTTCTAAGACAATTTTTCAAAAATGTGCTTTAAGAGTCCTTAAAGCACAATTTGTGTTTTAACTTGTTTTTGAGCTTGGATTTCTTTGGTAATTGATTTAACATGACCATTAGGATATTACTAAGGTATAAGAATAATATTTGGGTGCTCACACAAGTCTCTCCAAGCTTAGAGCACGTTTTTGCTTAAACTGCTCTTATGGTGTTTCCTTATGTTCTCTCCGGTTAAAATTGTTTCCCAAAGTTTCTAAGGCCTTATTTAGCCTTCTTATACCTTAGTTTATCACTTAAACACCATATCTAAGTTTGGGGTATTTCAATCTTCCCCCCTTAAAAGAACTTTGTCCCCAAAGTTCACATATGTACTTAATCATCCACGGTACTCAATTTCCTTAATCTTAATACCATATCTTACATTCATTTCACACACCTCAAGACTCAAAGGTCTTCCACAAGTACAATACATAAGTACTATACATATCTTAAACTTACCACAAGTGTAAACTTACATAAACTTACACAAACCACATCTTACACCAACCAAACAAAACGACAAACATGGTCGTTTACTAACTCAAAAGCGAGGAAGCTCTACCCCCCTTAAAAAGGGGTACGCCCCGTACCCTATACAGACGATCTAGTCGGTAAACAAAGAAGGGTACTTCGACCTCATCTTATCCTCTAATTCCCACGTGGCCTCTTCGACATCTTGGTTAGACCAGAGAACCTTCACCAGTCGTACCGACTTATGGCGAGTGTCCCTAGTCTTACTATCCAAGATCCTCTAAGGAATCTCCACTGATCTCATATTCGGTTCTAAAGTCAATCTCTCAGGCTCTAACACATGGGAGGGGTGGTGCATGTATTTCTTTAACTGTGAAACATGAAAAACATCATGCACTTTACCCAGCTCAGCAGGTAAATTCAACCTGTAAGCGACTGGGCCCACCCGCTCTGTAATCTCATAAGGACCAACAAACTTCGGGCTCAATTTGCCCTTCTGCCCAAACCTGAATACACCCTTCATCGGTGAAACTCGCAGAAATACCCGGTCGCCCACTACGAACTCTAGGTCTCGTCGTCAAACATCAGCATACGACTTCTGCCTATCTTAAGCAGCTTTCATATTCTCCCTAATGTGCTGAACTTCAGCCTTTACTTGTTCTAAGTACTCTGGTCCTATAATGACCGTCTCACTCGACTCATCCCAGCAGAGCGGTGTACAACATGGTCTACCGTAAAACGCTTGAAAAGGTGCCATCTTGATCAAACCATGATAGCTTTTGTTGTAAGAAAACTCGATCAGATGCAACTTGTCGACCCAACTGCCCTGGAAGTCTAAGGCACATGCTCTCAGCATGTCCTCGAGTGTCTGAATCGTACGCTCAGTCTGACCATCTGTCTGAGGATGAAACGCGGTACTCAGTTTCAGTTCTGTACCCAACGCTTCTCTGGTAGCTCTCCAGTATCTCGAAAGGAATTTGGTATCTCTATCCGACACTATGGTCTTCGGTATCCCGTGGTGCCTCATAATTTCCTTCTCAAATAACTCAGCTAATTTTGTTACCTTCCAAGTATCCTTCATCGGTATGAATCGGGTTACTTTGGTAAGGCGATCCACCACCACCCATATCATGTTGAGACCTCCCCTAGCAGGTGGAAGTCCAACTACGAAGTCCATGGAGATATCATGAAACTTCCACTCCGGAACTGGCATCGACTGTACCATTCTGCCCGGTCGTCGGTGCTCGAATTTCACCTTCTGGCACGTGAGACACCTCAAGACGAACTCGGTAACATCTATCTTCATTCCCGACCACCAGAAGTATCTCTCCATGTCTTTATACATCTTAGAGGCTCCCGGATGGATGGAAACTGAAGAACAGTGAGATTCTCTAAGTATACGGTCTTTCAGATCAGTGTTGCCCCGTGGTATGCATAACCGGCCCTTTAGTCTGATTAGATCATCATCATAAAGTCTAAAGTCATATTTATGACTCTCAAAGGTACCATCTGTCAGCTTCTGTCTGACCTCTCTCATGTACTCATCTGTCCTCTGAGCCTCTCGCACCTCATCAACCAAGCTGGAGAAAGAAACTAGCGAATGGAGTGAGTGTGCTCGACGGCTCAGGGCGTCCGCTATAACATTGGCCTTCCCTTCTTTGTATTGGAGGTCAATATCATAGTCTTTCAAGAATTCTAACCATCTCCTCTGTCGAAGATTCAACTCCTTCTGAGTGAATATGTATCTCAAGCTCTTGTGATCGGTGTAGATCGTCACACTAACCCCGTATAAGTAGTGGTGCCATATCTTCAAAGCGAAGACTACAGCTCCCAGCTCTAAATCATGTGTGGGGTAGTTCTCCTCATGTTTCTTCAACTGGCGTGAGGCATATGCCACCACCTTGTCATGTTGCATGAGTACGCAGCCTAGCCCTCTGCCGGATGCGTCATAGTAAACCTCAAAGCCCTCCGTACCGTCTGGAATGGTCAGAACCGGTGCAGTGGTCAGTGAGTCCTTCAACTCTGAAACGATAACTCACAATCATCCGTCCAAACAAACGGTGCATCTTTCTTCATCTGACTGGTCATCGGCTTTGCGACCTTGCTGAAATCCTTAACAAACCTCCGGTAGTAACCTGCCGGACCGAGGAAGCTCCGGATGTCGGTAACAGTCTTCGGTCTTGGCCAAGTACGTACGGCATCAATCTTTTCTGGATCCACTGAGATCCCAGCATCCGAGATGACATGACCTAGGAAAGAGACCTAATCAAGCCACAACTCACATTTGGAGAACTTAGCATATAGCTGGTTCTCGCTCAGTATCTCTAACACCCTCCTCAAATGTTCCTCGTGTTCAGCTCTCGATTTTGAATATATCAGAATGTCGTCGATGAGTACCACAACCGACTTGTCCAGCTGCTCCCGGAACAAGCGGTTCATCAGATCCATAAATTTCTCCGGTGAGTTCGACAAACCGAACGACATCACTGTAAACTCATAGTGGTCGTATCGTGTCCGGAATGCCGTCTTCTCAATATCTCCCTCCTTAATGGCTATCTGATGGTACCCTGATCTAAGATCAATCTTGGAAAACACAGATGCTCCCTTCAACTGATCGAACAGATCATCAATGCGGGGTAGTGGATATTTATTCTTCACAGTTACTGCATTCAACTCCCTGTAGTCGATGCAGAGGCGGAGACTACCATCCTTCTTCTTCACGAAGAGAACTGGCACTCCCCAAGGTGATACACTCGGTCTGATAAATCCCTTATCTAACAAGTCTTTTAAATGATCCTTTAACTCATTCATTTCTGCAGGAGCCATGCGGTATGGTGCCTTGGCTATCGGTCCGGTTCCTGGTAGCAGCTCAATGGTGAACTCTACCTCCCGAGTGGGTAGCATGCCGGGCAGTTCCCGTGGAAACAGATCGGGGAACTCCGACACTACCAGTAAGTCGGGGTCGAACTCGGGGTCCCTCTCTATGTCCTGGACATAGCAGAGATATACTTCTTCCTTCCTCCTCAACTCCTTATACTTTGCCATAGCGGTGATGATCTTAGTCGAAGGCTCTCTGGGCCTCTGGCGGTATGATATTGTTACCCCAGATGGACTCCTGAGCAGCAGCCTGTGCTCGGCGCAGAGGATACGACCCTTGTGCCGCTCCAACCAATTCATCCCGAAAATCACATCAAATCCCAATTCCTTAAACTCAATACAACTGACTGGAAAATCTTCCCCTTTAATTCTGACGATGGCTCCTCGGTAGTAACGAGTGCAACGAACCTTCTCTTTAGACGGGAGCGTAACTGTGAAGTCGGGTAGCTCATCAGCGTCTAGCCCCAACCTTCTCGCAAAAGATGTCAAGATAAAGGTATGCGAGGCCAATGAGTCGAAGAGAACTGATGCCTCAATTCCATTAATCGGAAAGGTGCCGGCGAGGATAGTGCCGCTGGCGTCGGCCTGTGTCTCTGTAAGTATGCTTAGCGCACCTTCCGTACCGAGTCCATAACCTAATTGTATTCACAAGCTTCATGAGTAATGATGGTATAACAAGAGTCGTAACAATTAATATGAACAACATTGTTAATTTATTCATTACCATCCTGTTTACAACATGTGCTTCTTTCTTACATCTCAATCCTTACTTCATACTTAATACGTTACATGGCTAATATTGTCTAAAGGTTAGGTTTAACCGTCCTGGTCTCATATGTGTCGCATTGATTACTGCTGACGGTGCTGTATTCAGCTTGATTCTCTTAATCCCATGTTACAACATCCTTGATTTTCCTCCTAGTACTAATACATCCCCTGACTTAAGTATTAACTTATTAGCACGGTCCGCATGCTTCTGCTCGCCGTACAAAAATTCAGCGTCATCTCCAATGGACTAAGACACTACGGGCATCCCCCTTTCAAGAGACTCCGTTGTCTCGTCCTTATCCTGATGTAGTCCAAGTCGCCCATCATTCTCATAGAAGTTTACAATGCAGATGTCCTCTTGTATGTCTGGAATCGGGTCAGTTTCCAACTGCTGAGCGATCTCCACGACTTGTGTAATAACCGGATGGAACTCTTCGGGTATTCCCGGTGGTGAGACTCCATCTTGTATCCTTGTGGTCTGGTAGGTCTTGGCATACGGATTCCGATCCTTGCCTAAGCTCATCATCTTTAACTTCATCCTTGCTCCTCCTGGGTACTCCGGTGTATAAAAACCTCCCGGTCCCACTCCTAGTTGACTGCATCTCCTGATGATGGCTATTTGTGCTGCTGGTGTCAGGTATTCCCTTAAGAAAAATCATACCTGGGCGGATAACCTGACATTGTTCGGTTGGAAAGTCTCGGGTTGGGATGTCGGTGTCTTCCAGGTTAGGTGTTGAAGGTATTGGATAGCATATGTTGAAGCTTCCTAAGGTGGTAATTGGTCATATCTTACTCAAGGTCTAATCTTATTGTATTCTTATTTAACTCATTTATTCACCATACATGCATGATAATGCGGTAAGCAGGTAATTATATCACTTAACAGTTCATAGCGGTACCTGGCCTCGATGAGGGTTCAGGCTCATCGTCCCGGTCTACCATGTGTAGGGTGGGTCCCGACTTCTGGACTACCCGTGGGTTCTTATCTGCAGCTTGCTGCACTCTTCTCTGACCGTCAGATCCAGCTCCCTGATCGGTCTTGCCCTTGCCCTTCATCTCGGGCCTAAAGGCTCTACTAGCGGGGCTCCGGAAACACTCGTATGCTCGGTGCCCATACACCCCACAATAGTTGCACTCAACCTTGTTCCCCTTACAATCGAGCCTGGGGTGGTCCTTGTGACACCACTGACAGATGTAGCGTCGCTGGTAGCCACCACCGGCTCCCTTATTGGTCTCAGATCCTGATCATTCACAATATTAGTACTCATATCTTAAACGGTTGCTAATTGTCTCTTAACTCACTCAATATTAACTTCTTTACCCTTTGGCGCCCTTGAGCGCAGGGGCTTAGCTGCATATGCATATGTCAACTTCAGTGGCTCTTCTGGAGCCTTCTCCTTTTCCTCCTTCCCTTTTTGGTTCTGACTTTTCTGGGCTTGAGGCTGGTACTTCTGTTTCTTGTACCCTCCTTGCCCTTGATGCTCAGTGCTCTTCCCGGTGTTCTTTCTCTTAGCATTGTCCTCGTCCCTCAGCTGGACGGTTATCTCAACCTTAGCAGCGGCATGATAGCACTCCTGCTTTCCAAATTATTAGTTTCTCTTATTTCTCACAATCTATATCTTACTCATTTACTTACTCATATCTCAACCATTCTCATTAACTGCAAGGTAGTATAGCTCGTCGGCTCCATGTCGTAGCAGAGTCGATGGCTAAGCCCGCCATAGAAGCAGTCCACCAGTATCTGGTCTGAATATCCAAGACCTGGCAGAAGACGGAGCAAGGCGGTGAACTCTGAGTAATACTCGTCCACCGTCATCTTGTCGGTCTGCTTAGCGCATCCAACTGTAGGCGCTTCTTCGTCTGGACATGGGCGGGATAGTACTTAGCTCGTAGCAATGTGGTGTACTGCTCCCAGCCGAACTCTGGATTGGCCACATGCTCGGCCCTCACCAGCTTCCACCAATCGTCTGCTGCCCCTTTTAGGTAGAATGTAGCCAGACGTGCCTTGATCCCAGCAGGGACGTCAAGGGTCTCGAAGGCGGTCTCCAACTCGGAGATGTACGCCTCAAGCTTGGCAGGATCAGTCTCCCCCTTAAAGTGTGCGGGTCGAAGGTCGGCCAGACTCTTCACCCAGTTTGGTTCCCGGGGCTGTGGCGGTGGAGGTGGGGGTGCACCAGGCTGATAGCCTATGTGCCCCAATGCGGCAGCCACGATCTCTATGATCGTCTGCCCTTTCGGTATCTCAGCCTCGTCGCCTCGACACGGCCTCGGCCTCCTCTCCTTCCTGACATCTAAATAAGCACAACTCACATTAGGTTCAAATCCATAACGGTTTCGGTTCAAGGATTTGTATCGTCCGTAGACGGTAAAGACGATCCACACTTAATAGTGGTCATCTGACTCTACTCACTCTAACAGCTCACACCCTTAACCCAATACTTATGTCTTAACTCATAACCTAACTCGGTGGTCACTTACGTCCGGTATCTCCTTGATCAGAGCGTAACTACGCTCTGATACCACTTTTGTAACACCCCGTCCTAAGCCAATCCTGGTTACCGTAAACTTAACAACTGAAACATAAACATCGCAGCGGAAATAAACCAACACCAGGACCTTGCCACGGTCTGAACAACAAGAAATACCGTTTCTTAAACATTTACCACTGACAATCAAAAATACATACACCAACCGAGTTATAAGTATCTCCATAAACCACATAACATTTCTCAAGTTTAAATATCAACAGACTGGTGCACAGGCACAACCCGTACTCAAAATAAAGTCCCACCTAAGTCTACCCGCTCCTACTCTCATGGTGTGACTTCATGGGCCGCTTACCTGCAAGTGTAAAAACAGCCCCCAAAGGGGGTCAGCACGAATGCTGGAACGACCCTCTCATGGCCCCCAAGCTAACGGGGCTACGGCGACTACTTGTCGATTGCATGGAAGTTGATTAGAATCACAATCATAATTTGAAATGCAATAAATCAACAAACCACAAATGAACATACATGGTTCACACACAAATGAACGTCTCAAGCGTTCCCTTAACAAGTGGGTTAGTAATAACCTCCTCCAGATCTGATTCCACTTATCCTCAGTTCACCTTAACTTACCTCAGTCTTATCCTTATCATAATCTCAGTATACAAACCGTTCATAGTTAGAATGGATGTATTTCACCTCAATGTTTATTTGTGTCGGGTCAAAGCAACCCTAGCCAATGAGCTATTAACTCCATTGGTTAAATAAACAACTTATCTTAGTCTTAGGATTTAGGTGATCCTACCGCACCATCTTAATGCCACCTACCTTGGACGAGAAGTCCAGTGTAGCCGAGCCGGCAACCGACCCTAGGCTACAAGTCCTTAAGCGGAGGACGGATCTGATTCAGATACCGACCCCCTTTTCCTTAGCATGCATGACCGGAGTCAGTCCAGGGTTCCTCACTCCCCCCTTAAGTTCCAGTTAATGAAAATCTTACAACCATGTGTTAGTTAAACCTTAATGGGTATTAACCAACAGATACCAATATATAACTCCTCTTCTTACCTCAATACGTACTAAGCTTAGTTAGTAGCAAACTCCAGTCTCGTGGGTTAGTGTAAAGAAAGCATATTCACAATGAGAACAAGTATAACCGGTTGCATGCTTTATCTTGTCTTAGTCATAGCAAATAAACAGATAGCACACAAGCCGAGGGACACCTCGTTAGCAAGCACGTCACAAGAAAGACTGTACCGTTCACTGTCGATTGTCCCGGTTGTTTAATTCTCCTCGGGTTCCAAACCTCCCAACCCTAAAACATTCATCCAACTTAGCTTATAAATTACTTATACATTACTTAACTTCCTAACTTACTTAACCCTTATTGATCCCCTCTTAACACCTCTTAAGTCCTTACCACTTAATCTTATAACTTAATTTTAAACATTAAGGTTTATACTTAACTTAACTTAATTCCTTAGGTCCCTAAGTTCCTAATCATCATTACCCTCTTAATGGCATACCCTAATACCAATGGACATTTTTGGAACTTAAAAGTTTTTTTTATAAGCTTTTTGGCTCGACCGACCTTACCGACCGACCTTGTCCAAGGTCGGTCCATTCCAGTACCTATTTCCGTCAGAGAGTTCTACCCCGACCGACCTTGCAAGTCCGGTCCCCAAGGTCGGTCCATTCCTGAGAGTTTTTCCCTTTGAAAATTTTAGCCCGACTGACCTCGTCAAGGTCGGTCCTAAGTTCGGTCGATTCCAGAGACCAATTCCCGTACAAAATTTTAGACACGACCAACCTTGCAAGTCCGGTCCCAAGGTCGGTCCGTTCCAGAGACTTAATTCGTACCTAAAATTCAAGCCTGACCGACCTTGCAAGTCCGGTCCCCAAGGTCGGTCCATTCCAGAAAGTTTTCCCGGGAGTGTAAACTGGGCTCGACCGACCTTGCAGGTCCGGTCTCTAAGGTCGGTCGGCTCTAGACCTTTGTTTTTAAATTCCCATTTGACTCCAAACTTCACCCCATATACCCTAGTATGTTCTAACCTCATTTGGGCACTTCAAACACACCTTTATCCTTCCATTAACCTCATTAAACCACTCACCAAAATCCACTTTAGTCATTATGCATTTTCCTTGTAATAATGCCAACACTTGTAATGTTTTTCACTAGCCTTCTAAGTGGTGTTTCATACCTATTATAACCACTATGCCAAAATGTTTCCTCACCACTATAACATCATCTCTCAATCATCTCTCACCATCTAAAATTCCTTTACACCACCACTTGAAGTTCCTTCACAAGTTTATGCCTCATTTTCCCAACTCATTACTTTCTTCCTACTTGTTTACCAATATTTGCCTAAGTCCTAAATACATAAGTATATCCCAAGACACTAATTTGGTTCCTAAATCCTCCATGGTAATGCCCAAGTCATTCTAATTCTCAAGAACACCTTAACTCACTCTTTTTTCATCAAGACAACTCCTAAAATTCCTAGTACTTTCCTAAATCATGAAATCTCCTTAAACATCTTAAAACACTTAGGTTCTCCACCAAATTTGCCATGGTTCTCTAGTATATTGTTACACTAACACTTAGTTTTTCACCATCAAACAACCATGAACACCTAAATTCTCATTACACCATCTTAACACACATCATACACCAAACTACACTACATCACAATATAGTGCATAAACTTTAAATTGCTTGGCACTTAGGCCCTTAAATGAACTTTGCTCTTAGGCCCTTAATGGATAATCTTAAACACTGAATTTCCTCAATATATAAAGCCTTTGACCTGCAAATACACACCACAAGGCTCCCATTGCAATATAAATGTTCTTATAATCACCTTGTCATTCTTAAACTACCTCCTTTCTCATTGCTCCTTAGTCACAAGTCACAAATATAATTTGTTTCTCCTAGGTTTTTTATAACTCTTTCCCAATATAAACTCTACACTACAATCATCACATATCCAATTCCCATTCCCTTAAACAATAAAACACCTTCAGGTAAGTAATTTACCTTGTTCTTTTACAGCTCTCAAACGTTTCTCCTTAGGGTTTTTCCCTTGCTCAATCTCGGTCACCAAACAATTCTCCTTGCCAATGTTCTAACCAATATCCAATGACTCTAATGAGTGCTAGATAATACATTAACCTTAAGGAACAAACCTAGGTTTAAAAATGTGCTTTAAGGTATTAAATTGATTGTTTTACCTTGGAGTCTTAGAATGGGCTTGGATATGAAGCAAGAAGGACCTCCTCTAGCCCTTGGAGAATAGAAAATAAGCTAGAACAAGGCATAACAATGAAGCCCCATGAGTAGAGATTTTCGGTAATGGAGAAAAATGGTGGAAACCTAGATTTTCTTACATATTCCTTACCTTAAGAGAATGAAGAAGCCAATGAACTCCTTAAACTTATATTTCCTCCTCTAATGGTGGTTTGGCATGGCACCAAAATTAAGCTCTTGAAGTTTTGGAAAGAAAGAAAGAGAGAGCTTGAGCTAATTAAGAAGAATATGTATTTAGTTTTGGTTTTGGAGCTAAGATGAGTAAGTAGTGGTCAAAGGAAGATGGAGCTAGCATGGGGTTGCTTCTTACGTGAATGGAGAAGGGAAGAAGATGGTGAAACCGGTGGGAAAGAGAAGAGAATGAAGAGATGAGGAGAGAGGTAAGCAAAGGTAGGATATTTATGTTAAAAGCAAATAGTAACCTTTACTTTATCTCTTCTTTTTCAATAAGCTAACTGTAACACCCCTACCGCTAATACCATCGTTACCGTACAATACTTACCTTCACAGCGGATATTACTACCTCAATGGCGGGTGTACAATGCCGTTAGTCACCCACGTGACTAACAAGGTGAGTTACATTCCAACATACTATCGGTCTGATGAATATGAACAAACCAAGCACTCTACACAATACATTACTTTCCCTTTCATACTCAACAATAATTCAAATACAACTCCAATACAATACTATACCGAGTCTACTACAAATTCTTAAATTTCCGATACAGTTTGAACTTCCCAAATTCACAATACAGTACAAATACAATCTCTATTATACAACTACCCATGCTTACATAGCAGTCCCCGTCCTACTCCCTCGAACGGTGGTCAGCTTCGAATACCTGCACACTAAAAACGTTCTCCCTAGGGGGTCAGCTTACGCTGCATATGAAATTCCCATATACCGCGTGCTAAACGCGGTACGCCGACTACTTTTGGTCGGATATACATGGAGTTCATTTTACATGCATACATACATACTCATGCTACAACAATACAATCAACAATACCTACATACGCATACAAGGTTCAATACTTACTAAGGAAGACAATTCGATAGTCAACCGTTCATATTAGTTATTTATTCATTACTCTTTCGTTGCGTTACTCACTACTCTGTTCATACTGTGTTCGATATTCGCTACTCTACTCATACTCACTCCTTACTCTTGCATACTCATCACTCCATGTCCAATACCTTACTCGCACACGAACCCTACTCTGTGCTCGTTACTATACTTGTGCATACTCACTACTCAATACTCCATGCGTACTCATACGTACTCAATACTCAATACTTACTCATACATACTCAATACTCGGTACTCATTACATACTCATACTCACTTCTTACTCAATACTCATTACTTTACTCATACATACGCAATACTCAATGCTCATTACTTTGGCCTCTGGGCGGAGTCATACTCCAGACTCGCCGCCGGACCTACAATACGAGGGCTATATGCTTAGCTCCTCAAATACTCAAATGTTCGTTTTTACCGGACTACTCAAATTCCCAACACTCTTCTCTCAGAGTATATTACAATCTCATGGATTAGCCTAGAAGTATCTCTCTTGATAGCCTCCACTAGCTTAGGGAATTACCACCGTCTAGTATCCTCAGATTTAAGGGTTTCCCCAACGTATCGAATACTCTCATGTTCGGGACATTACTTACATCAGTCGGGTCCTCTCATAATGGGTCGACTAATTGCTAAGGGGTTTGGAGATCCCTCATCATTCTTTACTACTCTCATGGTTCATGTCTTGCACCAAGATTAATTCCTCTAATAGAGGTTACTTATATACTTCCACTACTTATTATTTGTGGATTATTCATTTCGGTTCTCCTACCGTTATGGGAAGGTTATTACTCCCGTACACTCTCTCACATTGTAGCGAGTTCATCAGTTTGCGTTATCGTTTATTGATCCGTTAGTTTAGTGCGTTGCTACTGTTCCATTAGTTTACAACATGACTCTTACTACGAGTCGCTACACAACAAGACTCATCTATGAGTCGGTCTATGCACTAAGTGAAGCCACACAATCAGTCAAAAAGGGTTAGCTCATACAACATACAGCAAGACATACAATGAAAGGCAATAAACCGTTTTCATGCTTTAGTCTTGATTAGCCGGCATACAGCACACAAATCAACGTAACTCGGTTAGCATACGGGGCATGAGAAAATCATACCTTTCACCGGGGTTAGCTTTACCATGTGTTCCCTTGTTCCTTGATTCACACTTTTTCCACTGATAATGTTTCAAACATTGTTATTAATGCTAAGTATTACCATGCATGCTTAATTACTACTCCCGTATTTACCCCGTTGTCCCGTTGGTTCGGTTTAACTTAATGTTCATATACTTACAACTTTCTTACTAACTTCTCAAACTTGTTTATACCTTTCATGACCCTTAAACGTCATTAATTAAGTACCAATCATCTTATACTATCATTAACTTTCACTTCTTTACCTTAAAAGCCATTTAATAAGCTTAATTTTACAATTTTTTGTTGGTCCGGGACCTTGTCCGGGTCTTAAGTCCCGGACAAACATGTGGTCGTAATCCTCGACCTGTTTTCAAATATGGTCCGGGACCTTATACATAAGGTAAGTCCCGGACCCAAGGCTTTGTAACTCTCGAATGGATTTTGGTACTGGTCCGGGTCTTCATGCTTAACCCAAGTCCCGGACCTTGAACTTATAAAACTCACGGCCATTTTTCAAGGGGTGGTCCGGGTCCTTGTATGGGACCTAAGTCCCGGACCACCCACTGCTATCTACACTTGGTCAGTTTTTACATGTTGGTCCGGGACTTAGTCCTGGACTTAAGTCCCGGACCATGCTACAATTTCTACAGATTTTGACATTTTCCAAATCTGTTACAATCCTCACTTTGCCTAAATACTTCCCGAATGTTCCTACCCTTAATCCCACATGTTTAAGCACCTAATTAAACTTCTAAACATGTCTAAATCCATTACCAATTCATTACTCCTCTTCATACTAATTCACACATACATTTTCTACATCTTCCTTTCAACACTTATACACATCCTTCCTAGTTTTGTTTTGCTACAGATTTTAGTTCCTATTTCCCCCATGCATATTCCCATCTCCTAATGTCGTTTCCAAGGCCTACAATGCATTACCTTACCTCTTCAAGTTCGACACTCATTCACTAGGTCTTGTACATAAGTTCTCCTAGTCTCTCCATTGCATTTTCAACACTCTTTGCTACAGCTTTTACATTCTTTCATTCTCATACTATAACTACTACTCCATGGTCATTAAAAATCCCTACAATCCCTAATACACACATTGGTTCTCCCATTCACCAAGTCATCCATAAATGCACAATTCCTACCAAAATTTTACCATAGTTCACCTACTTTCCTTACTTCCTCAAATACACATTCTCTCTTCAAATTCAACCTAAAGCTAGCCACACCCAACAAGGGTCCTACCAGCACACAAGGTTCATACAAAATTTCCTCCAAAGCGTATACACAATTTTCCAAGCCCAATACAATGCATTAACATAAATACATGGCACTTTGGCCCTTACTTTGCAATTCAACTTCAAAACTTCCCCCAATATCAAACAAGCAAATTTCCTCACATGTTTTGGGTTCATTGATTCATTTACCCATCCCATTATCCTAATACATATAGATAGTGCATTAAGATAGGTTTTCCTTACCTTGAGATCACAATTCTTCTTTTAAGTTCTCCACCTCTCCTTTTCTTCATTCTCGGTCAAGTTGAGCCATGGGGTTACCAAACCCCAAGCCAACATTCAAGAACACAAAATAGATACAATTAAACTCCTTAACCCATTGGATAACTCTAATTCAATGAAAGGCTTAAATGCCATTAGTTAGGGTTTTACCTTGGAGTTTCAAGAGAGGTTTTTACGCCTTGAATACAAAGGAGAGTTCCTCCACCATTAGAGAGTTGAACCAAGCTCAAACAAGGAAGAAAACAAGGCATTACAAGAGGGGGCAAAATTGGCCACTATAGAGAGTGAAGAAAAATGGATTTTTCTTGAAACTTTTTACCTTAGGAGGAAGAGGAGACTCCAAGCTTCGATTTGGTACTATTTCCTCTTCAAATGGGCAAAACCCATGGAGATTAAGTTGCTCATTTTTGAATTTTGAAAAGATAGAAATGTAGAGCTTGAAGAGGGGAGTTCAAATATGTATTTTATTTTACATTTGGAGCTCAAATGGAGCTAGAGCATGGAGAGAAAGAAGGGAAGCCATGGATGGTGTTGGAGCTTCTCAAAAATCACCAGCAAGGGGGATGGGGGAGCTGAAGTCGGCTGGGAAGGAGGAGAAGGAAAGAGGAAAGAGAGAGAGGGGAAAAGAAAATAAGGAGGAGAGAGAGGGTCCCCCTTTACTTTTGTACTTTTTACTTTTAGCTTTTTGATTTACTTATTGTTAGTTGTGTGTGTGTGAGAGGGCTGTTTACACCATTAAAACCGGCCCCCACTGTTATACTAGCTGGAGCGTTTTTCGTCTTTTACACTAACCGGGCCCGTTTTCCGGAATTTTCTCGTTTCTTTATTTTTACTGATTATTAAGCTTCCGTTAATGCTTAATAATAGTTATTTAATGATTTATAATTTTTACGGGTTCGTTTGACCACTTAAAATCAGGTTTTTCGAGTTTTCTCGAAAAACATGCGCTAAAGCTATATTAGCGTTTTAATACATTATTTGGTTCTGTTTCCTTCGGGAATCATTCCTGTATACTAATTAGGCATGATTAAGCCTCGTGAATCCTTATAATACTCTAACCGAGGTCTCGTACCTCCTATGGTTATTTAACGCTTATTTTTACGTTTTCTGCTTTCCAAGCGTTTTCTCATTTCTTTTGGATTTATTTTCTTTACCAAAATTACTTAGGCACTATTAGGCCCTTAAATACCATATTAAAATAATCTAATCACCATATTTAAGTTCGGGGTGTTTCAATCTACCCCCCTTAAAGAACTTTGCCCTCAAAGTTGGTGAGTCTAATATTGTTACTTGTATAAATACTCTATGCTAAGGTTATGACCTCTACATATAACGTGTCAAACTCCAAACGTCTGACATGATGCATACTACGCATCCAAACAGCATGTCACTGCATGCATAGCAATCAAAAATATCCGTTTTACTTCTCTCCAAGGGGGTCCATTCACAGATAATTAGGTACCATCCTCCCCCAAGTCGAGTGATCCCTCAGGTATCGGTCACTTTGAACACTTACGCTTTCTGGTTCACGGCCTCATGACTTGAGCACTTACACTTTCTGGCTCTACGGTCCTTTGGTTCAGATCAAATTCATTTGCACATATAGAGATCCTCAGGCACTTACTCATACTTACTTACTCATACTTATGCATACTTACTCGGGACTACGCTGCCCCAGTGCCCTTGGAAAAATACAAAACACACACTGTCACCGTACGATCGGTGTAGTGGTTTCAAAACTAATCAACACTCCCACCGACTCAAAACTAGCTTCTCCTCCTATGGTTTCGACCGGATACCCGTGCCTAGGCATGGAAGATCCACTAGCGCCCGTGGGAGCGGTTTCAAAACCGATCCTCATTCTCAAGTTTGAAGAAAACATTGTACCAAATTAGTTTTGGAATTCATTTTGAAAACTTGCATACATCTCCCAAATTCCATTTATGATGATTATACCTATTACTAGTGTTATTTCTGTGACCACTTAAGGGGAGCTTCCAGAGTCCTTCAACCCCAATGTGATCAGCATTGGTGTTGAATTATCCTTCCACCCCAATTTGTGTTCGGTTTCCCTTGATCGCTAGCAAATCAAGTTCCACCTCCCACCTCCATTCCAAACAGACAAATCGTCAAACATTATATTTCATTTTCTATCTTCTTAGTTTTGCTAGTCATAATCACACACATACATTTTCCAATTTATATACTTCACTTACTTACTTACTAATGATCTCATCAATCATTACTACATCTTCTCCAACTACTATACTTAGGAAATTCATGGGTAATATCCCATTAATTTACTATACTCTAATTTATACTCATAAAATGGTTTTTATACCGATTTATACTCATTACATACATCGGTTCCATACCGATTTATACTCCTCAAGTCTCCCATACGTACTCATTCCTCATACTATTACCAATGGGGTTCTCATTCCCCTGGAGTTTCTCTACTCCTTTTTCCTATACTTATTTCTCAAATACCTGCAATTACACGATGAGTGAATACAAATGTTTATGTAACATAAGTATCAACCATCAAAACGAATTCTCTTGCGCTATGCGCATTGTAGTTTACGCACCTATCACGTAAAACATACATTTCGCGGTTTTCGCTCTACCCCCCTTAAAAGGGATTACGCCCACGTAATCTACCATGTGTCAATGTTGAACATTGGTCGAAGGCATTCAGCCGTCATGGAGTGGTTCAGCTTCCATGCGGTTTATTATACAATGTTCCTTGATCAATGGGTATTAACCGTATTATTGGTTAGTCCCAGCATCAAGAATTTTCATCGGAGTTTATTTAACTCTTAATCGGGTTCGGTTCTAGCCTTAGAGGCTTCATGGCATTGGTGATTAACCCTTTTATTCACCAGGTGTATTTTACTTAGAATTCTGGGCCCACTAGCTTCTGCTGCGCGACCCTGATAACTTGGGTTATTCGCCCTTTTGTTATTAAGTGTATACTTCACCTTTTATCCCTCTTATTGTGGGAATAAGGTTTATTACCAGTGTGGTGTCTTTTACCGTGCACAAACTCAATGAGTTTTAGATTCATAACCAGCTCTTTGGGAATCTATATTCATACTGTTGTGTTTTAGTGATCATTTACTTGGTTCCTCCGACTTATTGTCGGTTGAGGTTGAGCCACTACTTAGTTGTAGTGCTTCCTCTGTTGTCAGTGGTTTCTGAATTCTGCTCAATATTTTGTTTGGTACAAGTGTTCTTTACTTGTATGACCTTGCATTTTCTATGCGTCGGTCCTTGTGACTTTCTTAAGTCTCCTTCACCTTTATTCCAATGGAATTCACATCTTGTGATTGTGGTGTGTTTCACACACTTCGTGCTTCTTTGGCCTTAGGCCGCACAGTTTGTTTCTAAGCTTTTGCTTAACTCGCTTATGCCATGTTTGTTGGTGAAAGGAAGGATTTACCATGATTTACATTTTCCATATTCCTAGCTATCCCACTTGATCATTAACTGCACAAATGCAATACCAAAACACTCAGTCCTACAGAGTGCAGAGGCGTAAACTCTTGGCAGTAACTCTCTTATGAGATCGTAATAGGAATGATCGTTACTCCTTCAGGTGGTGCTTCATCATTTGGTGTAGACTCCTGGCTTTTGCCCGGTCTGTCTACCATCTTGTATTAACTACTTCATAGCATCGGGTGATCATTCACATACATTGGTCGCCTGCTGCGCACCATGTTCTTACTGATTCTACAGTATTGGTTTACATGGCATCCACTGTTGCTAGCTTCAGCTCATGCATTTCCACCAGCATGGTTCGGTGTTTATACTTCTGAGCTCCTTGAGCGTCATTCTTATACTTTATGTTCCCCCATATCGTGTTCCTTTTAACCGATTACTTCTTGGTTGTCAACAGTTGCTATTTAAGCTTATTTGACATCGCTTGGCAGTAATTGTTTGCTCAAGCTTCACTACATTAGTAGTTCTGAAAGGGATATATTTTCAGACATTTATTGCTGGAATCCTCTCCTTGGGATCTGTATGTTCACCGCTCTTGCGGTATCACAATAACGAGGGGTATCCTTTCTCGTTAGTTATTTAACTATCTCACTGGTGCCGTTCTTGGCAACTTCATACCGTTCACATTGGTTTTTGCAACCTTTGGGTTGTGTCCTGTAGTAGGTTTATGGAATTCTAGCCATGTGCAGAGCTATGCTCACTCTTCAGGCGGTTCACAAGCTTGTCTCTTCTTTATACCTTCAATTGGTTTGGAGGTAAGTAATTTGATTGTTGATTGTTATCACTGTTAATTTAGGGTATCCCCTAGTGAGTGGGATCCCTTCGGTGTGTTCTAACCGAGTGTCCAATCTAGCTCTTGTACTTTTATCACGCTTCCGACACCCTTCAAGGATGCTCATGGGTGTTGTAAGTGGTGCCATATATCTGGCTGACATCTATGAGTATATCCAGTTGTGATCCTACCTTGCGGTTCTGGATCCGAGTTATCCTATTGAGGGTTATACAGTCTCCCGTTCTTAGAGTAGACCGTTGGTTTTTTTCCTTATGTTATAGCGGGTTTGATATTCCCTTCGGTGATGAATGGTATTTCTTGCTACCTTATGTGATCACCCTGTGTGTTTGTGGTAGTTGTCCTGGGAATTCCATCCCGTTCATTGAACACTGATGCGTTAATGTTAGGCATTTGCCTTATAGTGTTTAGACTGGGTATTCCTTCCAGTCGTCATGCTTTACTTTAATATATTCAAGACATATCCAATGTCTTTATTCAGTTGTTGGTGCTTCTCGCACTTTTAACCCTTAATGGTTCTCCTGGAGTGAGTTCTTGACTCCTTTAGCTTGTATGCTTATCTGAGTTCCCTTTTTGCTCGTTTAAGGTATCCCACTGTTCTGCTTTGAATTACTTATGGTCCGTAGAACGGAGTTGACTACTTCCCGTGTTTCGTACACTACATGTATACATACGTGGGGTACCTTGTTGGTACGTTACCACTTACCTGACTATCTGTCGGGCCCGCAAGCTCCTTCGGAGTGTGGTCGTCCCACATCCCGTATTTGGGTACACTCGAAGTGTTCGTCACACGCCTAGGTGAAGTATTCTATTGTCAACTCTTCTTGTATCATTCTATGATACTCACCGAAATTCCGTCGGTTTGGTTTTAAATATCCAAGGTTTAAAAGAAGGATTTGTGGTTTTGAAAGAAAATTTTGAATTTGGCAATAACAGTTCGGTGTGAAAAGAAATTCTTCATGGCATTTCCATGTCTGAGGTCTTGTCCAAGTCCAGCTCCTCGCTGACTGGTATGTTCTTAGTACAATGGTCAGACCGTTAGGCCTTTCCAAGGTTTCGTTATATAAAATCCTTAGGATTTATGATCCTACATTTACTCGATTCGTCGTAGTGGTACTTTAGCAAGTATTTGCGGGTTGTTAAAAGTCTCCCAACTGTCTTGTAGTTGCTGCACTTGCCCTGGGCAAGTGCGCGGGTAGGTTGTTTTTCGGTTAACGTATACCGGTTACGGTATCGTTTCCATCCATATTTGGTGGTCTTATTAGATCTTCCTTTGGTCTTTTGACCTTGGTGATCAATCTCTTGAGTCAATTCTCAGCGTTCTTGACATGATTGTTGTCAACCCGGGTGTCTCACACCTTCCCTGTGGTTAACGAGACTTGGCTTATCCTTAGGAACCACGTTGTAGTCCTATAAGTGTATGTTCTATAATACTTTAATTGTTATCTGAACTTTGTCGTTCGATTATTACAGCCTCTTGGCGGGTAGGTTTGGTATTAGTCCAACCTCGACTAATTCCTTAGTCGGTTTGTATACCATAGTTGGTATTATCAAACATTACAGTCCGTAGACTCTCTTGTCTCGGGCTTGCTACTCTATCTTCCTTGCTTCATTGTGCGATTGTGCTTCTCTTCTTGCTGGCTACTCATGGTTCTCGCGACTGCGAAGCATGTCGCCCCATGGTGCCATAAATTCCATTATCCTTCATTTAGGATCTTCAATCCTCCGCCATTAAGTGCGGTCATCATCATCCAACGGGAACCGTCTTCGGGACTTCCAGTTCTTGGACTCTACCGTATGACAGGTTCTTTTTCTAATAAGGTTCGTTTTTGCAACTGCCAGATCGGGTTTTACCCGAGTGTGAGAGGTCCTTCCAACTCTCTGGCGTTTCTGTCCCAACATTACAATGGGGGATGTGGAGGGCGGGTATGGTTATTGTAGGTTTCCGGTTCACGCGGAAGTTCCTATCTAGCGTACCTCACACGCTAACCCTCAACCCTTAGCCCTAAGTCTCTAATTCCTAACTCGGTATTTCCCTAAACTCGGTATTTCATCCATCAGAGCGACACTTCGCTCTGATACCACTTTTTGTAACACCCCTACCGCTAATACCGTCGTTACCGTACAATACTTACCTTCGCAGCGAATATTACTTCCTCAACGGCGGGTGTACAATGCCGTTAGTCACCCACGTGACTAACAAGGCGAGTTACATCCCTACATACTATCGGTCTGATGAATATGAACATACCAAGTACTCTACACAATACATTACTTTCCCTTGCATACTAAACCATAATTCAAATACAACTCCAATACAATACTATATCGAGTCTACTATAAATTCTTAAATTACCGATACAGTTTGAACTTCCCAAATTCACAATACAGTACAAATACAATCTCTATTATACAACTACCCATGCTTACATAGCAGTCCCCGTCCTACTCTCTCGAACGGTGGTCAGCTTCAAATACATGCACACTAAAAACGTTCCCCCTAGGGGGTCAGCTTACGCTGCATATGAAATTCGCATATACCGCGTGCTAAACGCGGTACGCCGACTACTTTTGGTCGGATATACATGGAGTTCATTTTACATGCATACATACATACTTATGCTACAACAATACAATCAACAATACCTACATACGCATACAAGGTTCAATACTTACTAAGGAAGACAATTCGATAGTCAACCGTTCGTATTAGTTATTTATTCATTACTCTTTCGTTGCGTCACTCACTACTCTGTTCATACTGTGTTCGATATTCGCTACTCTACTCATACTCACTCCTTACTCTTTCATACTCATCACTCCATGTCCAATACCTTACTCACACACGATCCCTACTCTGTGCTCGTTACTATACTTGTGCATACTCTCTACTCAATACTCCATGCGTACTCATACGTACTCAATACTCAATACTTACTCATACATACTCAATACTCGGTACTCATTACATACTCATACTCACTTCTTACTCAATACTCATTACTTTACTCATGCATACGCAATACTCAATGCTCATTACTTTGGCCTCTGGGCGGAGTCATACACAAGACTCGCCGCCGGACCTACAATACGAGGGCTATATGCTTAGCTCCTCAAATACTCAAATGTCCATTTTTACCGGACTACTCAAATTCCCAACACTCTTCTCTCAGAGTATATTACAATCTCATAAATTAGCCTAGAAGTATCTCTCTTGATAGCCTCCACTAGCTTAGGGAATTACCACCGTCTAGTATCCTCAGATTTAAGGGTTTCCCCAACGTATCGAATACTCTCATGTTCGGGACATTACTTACATCAGTCGGGTCCTCTCATAATGGGTCGACTAATTGCTAAGGGGTTTGGAGATCCCTCATCATTCTTTACTACTCTCATGGTTCATGTCTTGCACCAAGATTAATTCCTCTAATAGAGGTTACTTATATACTTCCACTACTTATTATTTGTGGATTATTCATTTCGGTTCTCCTACCATTATCAGAAGGTTATTACTCCCGTACACTCTCTCACATTCTAGTGAGTTCATCAGTTTGCGTTATCGTTTATTGATCCGTTAGTTTAGTGCGTTGCTACTATTCCTTTAGTTTACAACATGACTCTTACTACGAGTCACTACACAACAAGACTCATCTATGAGTCGGTCTACGCACTAAGTGAAGCCACACAATCAGTCAAAACGGGTTAGCTCATACAACATACAGCAAGACATACAATGAAAGGCAATAAACCGTTTTCATGCTTTAGTCTTGATTAGCCGGCATACAGCACACAAATCAACGTAACTCGGTTAGCATACGGGGCATGAGAAAATCATACCTTTCACCGGGGTTAGCTTTACCATGTGTTCCCTTGTTCCTTGATTCACACTTGTTCCACTGATAATGTTTCAAACATTGTTATTAATGCTAAGTATTACCATGCATGCTTAATTACTACTCCTGTATTTACCCCGTTGTCCCGTTGGTTCGGTTTAACTTAATGTTCATATACTTACAACTTTCTTACTTACTTCTCAAACTTGTTTATACCTTTCATGACCCTTAAACGTCATTAATTAAGTACCAATCATCTTATACTATCATTACCTTTCACTTCCTTACCTTAAAAGCCATTTAATAAGCTTAATTTTACAATTTTTGGTTGGTCCGGGACCTTGTCCGGGTCTTAAGTCCCGGACCAACATGTGGTCGTAATCCTCGGCCTGTTTTCAAATATGGTCCGGGACCTTATACATAAGGTAAGTCCCGAACCCAAGGCTTTGTAACTCTCGAATGGATTTTGGTACTGGTCCGGGTCTTCATGCTTAACCCAAGTCCCGGACCTTGAACTTACAAAACTCACGGCCATTTTTCAAGGGGTGGTCCGGGTCCATGAATGGGACCTAAGTCCCGGACCACCCACTGCTATCTACACTCGGTCAGTTTTTACATGTTGGTCCGGGACTTAGTCCTGGACTTAAGTCCCGGACCCTGCTACAATTTCTACAGATTTTGACATTTTCCAAATCTGTTACAATCCTCACTTTGCCTAAATACTTCCCAAATGTTCCTACCCTTAATCCCACATGTTTAAGCACCTAATTAAACTTCTAAACATGTCTAAATCCATTACCAATTCATTACTCCTCTTCATACTAATTCACACATACATTTTCTACATCTTGCTTTCAACACTTATACACATCCTTCCTAGTTTTGTTTTGCTACAGATTTTAGTTCCTATTTCCCCCATGCATATTCTCATCTCCTAATGTCGTTTCTATGGCCTAAAATGCATTACCTTACCTCTTCAAGTTCGACACTCATTCACAAGGTCTTGTACATAAGTTCTCCTAGTCTCTCCATTGCATTTTCAACACTCTTTGCTACAGCTTTTACATTCTTTCATTCTCATACTATAACTACTACTCCATGGTCATTAAACATCCCTACAATCCCCAATACACACCTTAGTTCTCCCATTCACCAAGTCATCCATAAATGCACAATTCCTACCAAAATTTTGCCATAGTTCACCTACTTTCCTTACTTCCTCAAATACACATTCTCTCATCAAATTCAACCTAAAGATAGCCACACCCAACAAGGGTCCTACCAGCACACAAGGTTCATATGAAATTTCCTTCAAAGCATATACACAATTTTCCAAGCCCAATACAATGCATTAACATAAATACATGGCACTTTGGCCCTTACTTTGTAATTCAACTTCACAACTTCCCCCAATATCAAACAAGCAAATTTCCTCACATGTTTTGGGTTCATTGATTCATTTACCCATCCCATTATCCTAATACATATAGATAGTGCATTAAGATAGTTTTCCTTACCTTGAGATCAAATTCTTCTTTAAGTTCTCCACCTCTCCTCTTCTTCATTCTCGGTCAAGTTGAGCCATGGGGTTACCAAACCCCAAGCCAACATTCAGAACACAAAATAGATACAATTAAACTCCTTAACCCATTGGATAACTCTAATTCAATGAAAGGCTTAAATGCCATTAGTTAGGGTTTTACCTTGGAGTTTCAAGAGAGGGTTTTACGCCTTGAATACAAAGGAGAGTTCCTCCACCATTGGAGAGTTGAACCAAGCTCAAACAAGGAAGAAAACAAGGCATTACAAGAGGGGGCAAAATCGGCACTATAGAGAGTGAAGAAAAATGGATTTTTCTTGAAACTTTTTACCTTAGGAGGAAGAGGAGACTCCAAGCTTCGATTTGGTACTATTTCCTATTCAAATGGGCAAAACCCATGGAGATGAAGTTGCTCATTTTCGGATTTTGAAAAGAGAAATGTAGAGCTTGAAGAGGGGATTCAAATATGTATTTATTTTACATTTGGAGCTCAAATGGAGCTAGAGCATGGAGAGAATGAAGGGAAGCCATGGATGGTGTTAGAGCTTCTCAAAAATCGCCAGCAAGGGGGAAGGGGGAGCTGCAGTCGGCTGGGAAGGAGGAGAAGGAAGGAGGAAAGAGAGAGAGGGGAAAAGAAAATAAGGAGGAGAGAGAGGGTCCCCCTTACTTTTGTACTTTTACTTTTAGCTTTTTGATTTACTTATGTTAGTTGTGTGTGTGTGAGAGGGCTGTTTACACCAGTAAAACTGGCCCCCACTGTTATACTAGCTGGAGCGTTTTTCGTCTTTTACAGAAAACGCTCGTTATTTTACCCGGTTTTAGTACTATTCACTAACCAGGCCCGTTTTCCGGAATTTTCTTGTTCTTTATTTTACTGATTATTAAGCTTCGTTAATGCTTAATAATAGTTATTTAATGATTTATAATTTTTACGGGTTCGTTTGACCACTTAAATCACGTTTTCGAGTTTTCTCGAAAAACGTGCGCTAAAGCTATATTAGCGTTTTAATACATTATTTGGTTCCGTTTCCTTCGGGAATCATTCCCGTATACTAATTAGGCATGATTAAGCCTCATGAATCCTTATAATACTCTAACCGAGGTCTCGTACCTCCTATGGTTATTTAACGCTTATTTTAGCGTTTTCCGCTTTCCAAGCGTTTTCTCATTTCTTTTGGATTTATTTTCTTTACCAAAATTACTTAAGCACTATTAGGCCCTTAAATACCATATTAAAATAATCTAATCTCCATATTTAAGTTCGGGGTGTTTCACTAACTTACTTATTTGGTGACTCATCCCCTTAGAAACCGGCCCCCCTTATTTATTTAAGGTTGGTCATGGTCTTGTTTGACCATCTAATTAGACTCACTTGATTAAAGACTAAACTAGTCACTATTTGGTTACTATTCACAAATTAGTGCACATATTTCTGAAATTTTTTATTACCCATTGATTTAGACTTCCTAATGTGATACTAATTAGTACACAAGTTAATTAAGGAGTAATCATGGGCATTTAGCCACTTAAAACCCCTTTCTAAGACAATTTTTCAAAAATGTGCTTTAAGAGTCCTTAAAGCACAATTTGTGTTTTAACTTGTTTTTGAGCTTGGATTTCTTTGGTAATTGATTTAACATGACCATTAGGATATTACTAAGGTCTAAGAATAATATTTGGGTGCTCACCCAAGTCTCTCCAAGCTTAGAGCACGTTTTTGCTTAAACTGCTCTTATGGTGTTTCCTTGTGTTCTCTCTGGTTAAAATTGTTTCCCAAAGTTTCTAAGGCCTTATTTAGCCTTCTTATACCTTAGTTTATCACTTAAACACCATATCTAAGTTTGGGGTATTTCAGAAGATTTTGAAAAGTGCAAAATGATCTCCAAAGCAAGGTGAGTATTTTGGTGTAATTTCTTTTTGATTTTGACTTGATTTAGTGGTGGAACAAGGAAGGAAAAGGATGAAGTTGGAGAAGCTTCACCAAATGTGTGAGAGAGAAATAAAGTAACATTGTACTTTATTACTTTTGTCCCTTAGCAAATAGAATGGAGTAATCAAAGCAAGAGAGGGGGGACCAAAACGTGGGATATCCTCACACAAGGGGAAAATCTGATTTTTTGATAAAGTATAGAGGAGGTGGCACATGGTCATTTAGCAGATAACACCTGTAAATCCCGAACTGTTAGTATTTAGTAGTCCGGGTCCGGTTTTCGGATTTTTCTCGTTTTAATCATTTTAATGTTCCTAGACCCTGACTAATGTTTAATTATAGTCATATGATTGACCATAAATTTTTATTAGTCCATTAATCCCGTTTAAAATCACATTTCCCGGGTTTCTTGAAAAACGTGCTTTAAAGCTCGTTTTGCGTTTTTAATCCACCATTTGGATCCATTTCCTTCGGAAATTTCTCCCACATGTTCTTAGGGACTAACTAAGTCCTAGGACTCCATTTAGGACCCTATTTAGGTTATATACCTACTATAATTACATAACACGCGTTTTTGCGTTTTGTGACTTTACACGTTTTCTTTTTCTTTTTGGTTTCTCTTTCTTCACCAAGGTTCTTAAGGACTTAATTAGCCTTAAAATATTATACTTTCATAATTAATTAAGATATTAAGGTTTAGGGTATTTCACACCAAGTCTAGAGCACACATTTTATTAAACTGACTTTATGGTGTTTTCTTCGGTATAAATTATCTACCAATGTTTCTTAAGGATTTCTTTAGCCTTAGGAAAAATCATAATCACATATTTAATTAACACTTAGAGGTTTGGGGTATTTCACCATCCATAAGACATGAAACTCATCAACCGGGCGATTTGGTACCACTTTATCTTCATATAGTCCCCCATGCCACCATATAATGGACTAAGTTTCCTCTTCTCCTCCTCATATAACTATTCTAGAAAACCGTTTTCTTCATTCAAGATCATGAAGTGGACAAGTAATTCGTTAATCGCCACCGGACTCTACTTCGTGGCAGCCTCACTTAACTTTTTAGCCAATTTCTTCAACCTCTCTATTTATGAGTTCTCATTCATCCTTTCATCTGTATCTGCCTCTGTCTCTTTTGTATCATGCTTTTCTTCTTCTGTCTCTTTTGTATCAGTAGAAGAATCATCATGATTGTCGGTACTTTGATCTTCAACAGAGGCAGCAACTGTCTCCATCGGCCAAATTCGCCTGGCTTTTTATCCGATTTTCTCTGTGATGTTTCTGAAGATCAATACCACTCGGTCTCTGCTGTGTCATCCCCAAAGTTTTTAGTGCTGTCCATTTCTGATTATTCGATCTACTGAAGCTTCCACTGTATATATACTAGTCAGAGGTGACTAAAGGAAAATGAGAGAAGGAAGGTCATGAAGGAAAATAAAGTTGGTGGCCTCGGCCCGTCCGAGTTCAATTTTTTTTAAACAGGTGGATGACGATCGAAGGTGCATAGGCGCTAGCCAAAAAATGTAGAGGGATACTAAAATAATAACTACAAGAACTTAAGAAGCTGTAAGTAGAGGTCTCTAATATGACCAATAGTGGTCATATAGATTTCCAAAACATTAGAGGGTTAATATGAATGCCTAGCTTGACCGGATAACAAATGTGAGAAGAATGTGAAGGAACTTAAAAGTTTGATGTTGGTATTGGTAGAAACGTAGATAAACTTCTGGGTGGATGTTAAGGTAAAAGCAATATGGGGAAGGGGACGTCAGGTAAGCTGACGATGCCGTAATGCTATGTCAGTATAATTAATTAATACACCATATAGTCATCTAATATTTGCACCCTATGTTATACTATAATATAATATAACATTAATACACCCTATAGTCATCTTACCAAATTAATTTCACCATAACTACGTGGCTATATTTGTATGCATGCCGAAACGCATTATATTTGACACCTAATAAACACATTAATTCCCAAGTCCATTGTACAACCAGCAAGTAAAAATCAGCACATAGTACAAATAGATGCCCGCGACAGTTTGATTTGCATGCAAAATTATTCCCAAACACACGTACACTTTATTTCACGCCTTTAATCCCAAACAAACAGAGTATATATGTTCCTGATTAACAAGTTTGGTTAGTAAAATTACCTCATTGCAGATTAGAGGCGATAAAAATCAGCACACAGTACAACAATAGATAGATGCGCGTGACACAGTTTGGTTTGCATGCAAAATTATTCCCAAACACACACTTTATTTCATCACGCCTTTTAATCCCAAACAAACAGAGCATATATGTTCCTGATTAACAAGTTTGGTTTGCAAAATTACCTCATCAGCAGAAGAATAGAGGCGATACATCTAGCGCGCATGTATGTTCCTTTCGCTAGTTGGGGTTGTAAAATATTTCTAGGTAGAGTGAATCCAGAGGCGCCATGCGTGCGATAGGGCATGTATGTCCTGTTCGTGCGATTTTGCAAACATTAATTACCGATCTAAAGAGTATATGAAAAATAAGGATAGGCATGCATATATATATATATATATATATATATCTATTCGCAGATTCAGTGCCAAATTACCGATAGCGAGAGGCGTCGATCGATATCGACGCATGCATGTGGCCTGCCTTCATCACTAGTTTTGCTGGAAGATAGAATATTGAAGATCGCGAGCACAGTATCGGGAGAAAGGAAGAGAAGAGAGGCGCCGCGGCGGTAATATTGGTAATTTATGGGCTGAGTGGCTTCGATTGAGAAGAGATAGAGCGTAGGGAGAGCGAGGTTTACATAGAGTGGGTAGGGGAACAGTCGCGATTAGATTGATGAGAAGACTGGGCGGGAGGGCGAAAAATGTTTATAATTTAGGTAACATAAAGAATGCTTCACTTAAGAAGCGTTCTTTATGCTGACCGTAAGTAGCATAAAGAACGCTTCTTAACTGAAGTGTTTTTATGTTATCGCGCCTAAAGACATAAAAATCACTTCCTTGGTGAAGCATTTTTTATACATATCTCTTAAAGAATGCTTTGCTTACAAAGCGTTGCTTTTGTCTCTGGGCGCGATAACATAAACAACGCTTTGTAGGCAAAGCGTTTATTAAGATGTCCCGCCTATGATAAAAAACGATTTACAATATAACCATTTTTAAAGGGGCGTTGTTTATTCTTTTTTTTCCAGCAGTGTCTCGCGTGCAGCTTGTTGATTTCTTCTCAATACAATGACATACTTATTCACAAGCCGAACTCAAGTTTGTCAAGGAGCACACATGTGTTGAAAGCACTAAATTGATCAGAAGAAGTCATGAGTTGTAGCTATCTTTTCTTTTTTCAAATGGTTGTATTGTTATGAACTTGAACAATTTTTAGTAGTTTGGTTAACTAGTTAATTACAAATGTTGTAGTTGATTGTCACTACACTTAAGCCTGTGTGCTGGTATAATGCAAACAAAGTACTATTATTGCATATCTATTAAAATTCACCATTTTGGTTGATCTGTGGTATATATAATGCAAACAGGTTGTGAATGGCAATTTGTGATCTGTGTAGCGTGCATTTTGTGTTATGCGCAGGGTAATAAATTGTATAAAAATAAAAATATATAAAAAAGGACTACATAAGAAATGCTTATATGTAGAAGAATTTCTTATACTCTCGCACCAAATATCATAAAGAACGCTTATATTGAAAAGTGTTTTTTATGTTCAAACATAAAGAACGCTTCAAGATGAAAGCGTTCTTTATGCCTCGTAGATTCCCGCCGCCTTACACACCTTAAAAAACGCTTTAGCAACAAGTGTTCTTTTAAAGTTATGTATAAAAAATGCTTACAACGCGTTCTTTAAGAGAATCGAACATTTGCGTCGCTAGTATAAAAAACGTTTATAAAACGTTCCATAAGATAAATATAAACGTTGTTTATTCTTTTTTTCCAGTAGTGAAGTCTGGTTGGAAATATTATATATATAAAACAATTTTCATTTTTGTTGTATTTTCAACATTTGATTGAGTAGATGTTTGTATTAACCTTGTTAATTATTGATTATTTTTCAGATTACTGATCTTGACGATAGAGTCGAGGAGGATGTACTGTTGGGGTTAGATGATATTGACGATGACGTCCCAGCCGTAGAACAACCAGCTACATCTACTTCACAAAACACTCGGAAAGGAGGTGGACTGACCCATGGGTTGAAGGTTAAGAAGATTCTCCCATCGATTTGGTCTGGGACAAGTACCTCGGACATTCTGGTGGGTCGAAGCACCAGTTTGCTTCTTACTTGGGATTGATGGTAAAATCCCATTGCACGATTAATAAGGATTGGAAGGACCAAGAAAAGGCGGACAAAGACATCATGTGGCAGATGGTGCAGAAGAGGTACAAAGTCACGGATGATCTTCGAACTAAGATTGAATCACTTCTAGCGACATCACTGCGACAGTTCAAGCATCGGTTGGTAGATGGTTGGATTAACAAACCGGGCTCTAAAAAGTCACCACCGTGGGTAGTGTATGATGGTATGATCACAGAGAAGGACTGGAAGATATTCTACGACCGATGCCAGACTGAAGAGTTTAAGGTACTTCTATAATTCTTTATTCTTAATTATTTAAGAAACAAATTTTATGAATATTTTTATTTTTATAAATAACTTACAAATGTACAAATTTTGTAATAGATGCATCAAGAACAAGCGAGACGTAACCGGGCAAAGAATATATATATAAGCATTACATGGGACGAGCTGGGTATACGGGGCGGTTGGAGAAGTGGAAGAGTGAGGGTTTGCTGGCGAAAGTTAATGAAGATGGCACTCAGTCAGTTATTGAGAATGTTGAAGATGCAAATAGGGTGCAGACATATATGCTGGGTCGCATGAAGAAAAATGACGAGGGAGTATATGTGTTCCCGCAGAGCGAGACTGCTGAGTTGGCTTCAAAGATTGTAAGTATATATGTTTAAAAGTTGTTGTTTACTAATTAGTAAGTTCATTTCTAATATTTTTGTAATTTAAAATAGTTTGGAT
>CM041782.1:224178970-224495764 GCA_023374045.1 Limonium bicolor
TTGAGCTGAGTGTCATTCCTCTTGACATGACTGCGTTCATTTACTGAGCTCCTCCCTCTCGGAGTTCCTTAATTATTAGTGCTTTGTTCTACCTTCTACCCGTTGCTCGTTCCCACATCTTTACTGTTGTTACCGAGGTTAAAGTCATTTAGGCACTACTTCTGTAGTCCCATTCGGGTATATCCCGTAGCTATGCTCGTATTTTAGCTTATCAGTTTAAGTTTGCAAACCTCTTCGGGTGTGCAGGGTGGGTGTCTCACGCTTGACTAGATTCTGTCGGTTAGTGTACCGTTGAATGGTATTATTTAGTTATGGCGGTCCGTAGACATGTGTCCGGTTTTTTTTACTATCATTGCTCTCATTAATCCGCCTTCTTGCACGGTTAGTGCTTTCTTCTCTGCTACTCTGCTCGCTAGCCAGGTTCTCTCGCGACTGCTAAGCATGTCGCCCCCAGCTGCCACACAGATTCCAGTCTCCTTGGATTAGGATTTCTCGATCTCCCCCGCCATTAAGTGCGGTTATTATCGTTCCAGCGGGATCCTCTCCGGGATTCTCGGTTCTCCTCGGGATCTACCGCATGACAGTTCTAGTTCATATTGAAATATTAAATAACTGCCAGTTTGGGTTTCCCCGTCTCTCTGGCGTTCTTCCCCAAGCTTTCATACGGGGTTGTGGAGGGCGGGTTTGGTATTGTAGGTATCCAGAACATACTGGAAGTTCCTCTCTAGCGCATCTCTCACGCTACCACTCAACCATAGCCCTAAGTCTCTAATTCCTAACTCGGTATCTCCTACTCGTTATTTCCAGTCATCAGAGCGATACTACTCGCTCTGATACCATTTTTGTAACACACCCCAACCGTTAATCTCGTCATTACCTCTTAAACTGTACTAATTACTCCTACTCACGCAGCGGAATCTAATTCAATGATGGAAACAACGCCGTTAGCCACCCATGTGGCTAACCAGGCCTTTCTTACATACCGTAACGGTCTGATGAACTGGAACAACCGAGTACTTCATACAAATACAATACTCAATTCATATCTCTACTATACCGAGTCTACAATATACGGATGCCGATAACATACTCGGACTTACACCTCATTCAAACGCATAAGTAATTACAATCTAACTACCCATGCTCACAGCATCCCCGTCCTACTCTCTCGAACGGTGGTCAGCTTCAAGTACCTGCACACTAAAAACGTTCCCCCTAGGGGTCAGCTTACGCTGAATATGAAATTCGCATATACCGCGTGCTAACCGCGGTACGCCGACTACTTTGGGTCGGATATACATGGAGTTCATTTTAATCAAACATGCATCATGGCAATACAATATATGTATATCACACAAGGAATCTCCCTCACGGAACACGATTCCTAACTAACATAACAATGTTGTTAGTGGTAACTGGTTACTCTTAGGCATTGAGGGTTATTCCTCACTATGCCTTGTTTACTTATTCAATACCTCACCCGCTCTCTCGGGTTACTTATTCGTATACACACCCATTCTCTTGGGCTACTCATTCTTATACTTACCCATCCTCTCGGGTCACTCATACATATACTCACCCCTTTCTCTCGGGTTATTTATACTCATTATCTCACCCACACTCTTGGGTTATTCATACTCAAGCTCTTGTAGATTCTCGAGACACTACAGGTCTCCTACGTCACGCTTGTTACTCTCTTACATACTTAAGCCAAAACTCATGGCTCTCTAGCATAGTCTTACTTCCCCGGTTTCGACCCTACTCTGGGTCTAGCATGGTGGGAAGGTTCAACTAGCTCACGGAACTCTCTCTTAGTTCCTATCTCTTTTACTTAGGTCCGACTACTCTCGGACTACTCTCGTCCCCATACACTCCTCTCTCGGAGTTATAATAATATCATGTATATTAGTCTAGAAGCATCATTCTCGATGTTTCTAATGACTTTGGGAACTTTCCTTAAATTCGGGTAATCTTAGGTTTAAGGGTTACCCTCACAATCATATGCTTGTACATTCGGATATTTTCTTATACCGGGTAAAATCCTCATTTAGGAGGTCGACCGTGTCTCAAGGGAACCACATAGTCCCTTAGGTCTCTTTTACCTTTCTTATATATTCACATCATTGGACTAACTTCAATCCTCTCGATGGAGGTTCATTTATCTCTCCACTCATATTTATTTCGTGGATTGTTTCAATAAGGTTTCTAACCGTTATCGGGTATTTACTCAACCCGTACATCTCCTCTCATTCTAGGGAGTTCATATGTTTACGATATCGTTATACTTTAATCGATAGTTTATGTGTGTTTGCATATTTCCATTGCTTATGAGACTACCCGTACTACGGGTTATTAGTCAATCAATACTCACTATGAGTCGGTCTAGGCACTCTGTTAGACCACACCGGCATACAAGTATGTTAGCTCATACAACATACATCAAGGCATACATAATCAAACAAGGGATTATTTTCATGCTTTAATCTTGATTAAGCCGGCACACAACACACAAATCAGAGTAACTCGGTTAGCATACGGGGCATGAGAAAATCATACCTTTCACCGGGGTTTTTACTTTTACCGTGTCATCTCACCAAGCTCGGGTCACGCACGGTTCTCTGATAATGTTTCAACATTATTATTAATACTAATATCATACGGAACATAATAAAATGTTACTCCCGTAGTTACCCCGTTATCCGTTTTCTCGGTTTTACTTTTATTAATTTGAGTTCTCACTTCTCAATCACTTCTAACACTTTCTCACACTTCCTAGGGCCTTTACATGTCACCAAACAAGGCCTTAACATCTTATAACATCATTAACATTCAAACCCCCATCATTTAAAACCTTTAAAATACTCTCTGTAGGTTTCTGGGGGTGGTCCGGGACTTGGTCCTTACCCTAAGTCCCGGACCAATACTCATCACAACTCTCGGGTGGAATTTCAACACTGGTCCGGGACCTTGTCCCTATCCCAAGTCCCGACCAAACGCAGCCTGCACTCTCGGCCTAAATAAATGGGGTGGTCCGGGACCTTGTCCTTACCCCAAGTCCCGGACCAACTGCAGGATAAAATCTCGGCATGATTTAAGGGGGTGGTCCGGGTCCTTGTCCATGGACTAGGTCCCGGACCCTGCTAAAACCTGCAACTCACATTATTTTTCAACCCCATTTCAATCCTTAATCCACACCCAATCTTCCTCTAATCTTTCCACAAGATTCCTACATGTTTAACCACCTTAAAACATGCCCTAAACCTCTTCAAATCATGGGTTAAACCCTTACTCAATTTCTTACTCAGAATCACAAATTTTTGCATTCTTGTTTCAACAACTTGCACACTTGTGCATTTTCTAACTTCTCCTCAACTCTTTGCATTATGTTCTCTTTCATTTTGACCATTCCTTATCTTCCAACATAATGCACATCTCATACCAAGTTCCAAGACTCACTCTTAAAGCCTTAAATCTTCTTTGTTTTCTAGAAACTCCTAAGGCACTAAACCACTCTTTTGCTACAGATTTTTGCATCATTTTCCTCCCTTGAACAAGCCTTCCTAAAGTGGTTAACTAACTCAAATAAGTCTCCATCCACACCTAGTTTCTCTAGGTCATTCCTCACACACAACAATGCTCAAACCACTCAAATTTCTACACAAATTTTGCCATAACTTGGCCACTTTTCTAACTTTGCCCAAAACTCATTTCTTCACATAAATCATCCTAAAACTAGCCAAACCTCAAGGGTTCTACCAGCACACACATAAAACCTAAAACTCATCAATTCTTCAAATGCAACACAATGCATAATCCAAAAGGTGCATGGCTCATAATTCAAACATTTTATTTCACAAATGTTCCCTCACTTGTATTATTTCTATACAAGCACATTATTATCACAACTCTCCTCATCTCAACAAATCACATTCCAATACACATTTAGGTTCATTCATTCTTTTATTTCCCTTCCCAAATTCTAAAAGCATTACACTAGGCTCCAAGGTAGATTATTTACCTTATGTTCTCAAGCCTTCTCTTTTCAATCCTCTTGTTTTCTCTTGTCTTCTCTTCCTCCCATCTCCTCTCTTGAAAACCGGCCAAGGGTATGGAGTTGCCCCACTCCACATTGACACCCATGAGGAATGAGACCAATCAAGACACTTAGAATTATTATTTGTTCTAAGATTACAAAAAGGGAAGTGTTTAAAGCTCCAAAATTGGTGATTACCGTTAAACCCTAGAATGGGGTTTTGCCCATGAATCAAGAAAGAGCTCCCACCAAGCTTTTGTGGATTGAAACAATGCTCATACAAGGGAAAGACAAGGCTCCATTAGAGGCTAAAATCGGCCAAGGGTAAAAATGGGGAAAAAGGTGAGATTTTCCTTGAAATTTTTACCTTAAGTGGAAGAGGAGACCCCAAGCTTCAAGATGGTGTAGTTTACTCTTCAAATGCCCAAAACCCATGGAGATCAAACTCCTCCATTTGAGATTTTGAAAAGATAGAAATGTTGCCCATGGTGAGAGGAGTTCGAATATGTGGTTATTTTCTCATTTGGAGCCTTAACAAGGCTTGGGCAAGAGGAAGAAAGGAGAGGAGGCATGGAAGCCATGGTGGAGCTGCTGAAATCGCCCATGGAGCAGAGAGGGGAGAGCTCACGGTGGGGAGGAGGAATTGGTGAGAGAGGAGGGAAAAGTGAGAGGAGAGAGGTATTTTACTTTATGTACTTTTTTTTTTCTTTTTGACTTTTCAACTCTTTTAGTTACTAGTTACTCATGTGTGAGAGGGAGGCTGTTTTGAATAATAAAAACCGGCCCCACTAAGTACATAAGAGCTGGAGCGTTTTTCGTCTTTTACCGGAAACGCTCGTTATTTTACCCGGTTTGGCACTATTCACTAACCGGGCCCGTTTTTCGGATTTTTCTCGTTTCTTTATTTTTAATGGCTATTAAGCTTCCATTAATACTTAATTATAGTTATATAATCAACTATAATTTTTACGGGTCCATTTGACCACTTAAAGTCACGTTTTCGGGTTTTCTCGAAAAAACGTGCTTTAAACTCCGTTAGCGTTTTAATCCATTATTTGGATCCGTTTTCTTCGGGAATCATTCCCGTATACTTATTAGGCCTAACTAAGCCTTAGGAATCCATCTCGGACCCTCTCGAGATCATATATCTCTTATACTCATTTAACGCGCATTTTAGCGTTTTTCGCTTTTCAAGCGTTTTCTCTTTTCTTTTGGTTTTATTCTTTTTTTTTTACCAATACTCTTTAGGCACCATTAGGCCCTTAATAATTTTATTAGAGTAATTTAATCACCATTTTTAGATCCGGGGTATTTTAATCTACCCCCCTTAGGAACTTTGTCCTCAAAGTTGGTGAATCTAGATGGTTACTCTCATGGCGTACTATGCCAAGGTTATAATACATGTATAACCTTACAGACTCCACAAGCCTGTCTCATTCCATACTACACATACCACACACATATCACAGCATGTATAGCAATCAAAAATACATTTTGTTCTCTCTCCATGGAATCGGTCCGAAGACAAGAAGGCACTACAGTCCTCGAATCCATGTTGAGTAATATACTACTGATCCCTCAGGTACCGGTCACGTTGAACACTTACTCTTTCTGTTCACGGCCGTTTCATGACAAATGGGCACTTACTCTCTCTGGCCCACGGTCCCTTCGGTTCTGATCAAAACATTACACATATACATATCCTCAGGCACTCTGGTTGACTCACTCAACACAGGAACATCTCAGGGTACCCTCCTCGTCCTGCTGCCTTTGGAAAAATCACACACTGACACCGCCCCAACCGGTCACTTAGGACCGCCGCACGTACGGTGCAATGGTTTCAAAACCAATACACGCCCACCGTTCTACCGGTCATCAAGACTTAAGGCCACAGCCATCGGCGGGTGATAGCGGTTTCAAAACCAATTTCATTTCCATCTTCATACTTGAAGAAAATCCATTTTCAAATTCTGTTTGAAAATTCTTTTTAAAACATCACACAACTCCAAATCCGGTTTATGGTAGTTGTATCCTTCCTTAGCGTGATTACTTGTGACCGCTTATAGGGAGCTTCAAGAATCATCCAACCCTGATGTGATCAGCATCAGTGTTGGACTGTCCTTCCACCCCAATTTGTGTTCGGTTTCCCTTGATCGCTAGCAGATCAAGTTCCACCTCCCACGTCAGTTTCAAACAATCAGATAGTCAAACATTTTCGTTTTCTATCTTTTACTCTTTCTAGTCGTATTCATAAAACAATCTGTTTCAATTTATCTTTATCATGGAACTTAAGTCATCCATTATTCTCTATTTGTTTCACTTACCTTGCCTAGGCATTCCATACTTGTGGCCTCTTTTACTCAAATTGTTGCTCAATTTAAAACACATAACATACAACTCCAAAGGATGGAACTCACTCCATCTATCATTCTCAAATAAAATCACCTAGGGGACTCACTCCCTCTTAGGTTACACATCGGTTTCATGCCGATTCATACTCATCATAACTCATGTCTAATCTCACTAGACATATACTATAGGGATTCTCATTCCCCAGGAGTTTCTCTACTCCTCTTTTCATATTTATTACATACACATTACTCTCATCTCTCATGCACAATACTCATACTTACGAGATGAATGGGTAGACATGTTTATGTAACATGAGTTCCAATCATCAAAACAATTTCTTTTTGTGCTATGCACATAGTAGTTTACGCACCAATACGTAAAACATACTCTAAGCGGTTTCTCGCCCTACCCCCCTTAAAAGGGGTTACGCCCGCGTAACCAACCATATGTTATCACTGAACATTGGTTCATTAATTCGAGTATTATGAAGTGTTTTAACTTCAGTACGGTTAATTAACTCATAACCGGGTTCGGTTTTAGCCTCTAAGGCTTCAAGGGGTTTATGACATAGGTATATTTAACCCTGAATCACGGTCCACAAGCTTCTGCTGCGTGACCTGATAACTAGAGCTTAATTTGCTCTTTGGTATTCTCCATGTATTTCAATCGTCGCTTGGTATCTCTTACCGTATGCGAATTCGATGAATTTTAGATTGTCTCTCCAGTTCTCTGGGAATCTACTTCGTATAACGCTGTATACCTTTGTGATTATTCACTTATTTTTCCCGACTTGTTGTCGGTTGAGTTCAAGCTACTACTTAGCATGTAGTGCTTCCTCGTTTAATAGTGGCTCATGGATTATGTTTGTTTCTTGGTTCTGTACCAGAGTTCTTCATTCATACTACTCTGCATTTTTTCCACATATCGATCCTGGGCCCTGTGGGTTACTGCCCACGTTCTTTGTGCATCTTTGGCCAATGGCCGCACGGTTATCTCTCTAGATTCTCACTCAACAGGCTTCGTTGACATTTCTCAATTCCTGGCTCTCCCACTTGATCATTACCGCACAAGTGCAATACCAAAACACTCAGTCATACAGAGTGCAGAAGCGTAAACCCTTGACAGTAAATCTCTCATGAGATAGGAATGAACATGCCTCCTTTACCACATTTCTTCATCAGCCCTAATCACTATCCGAATATACTCTTACAATGGTCGCTTACTGCGTACCTTGTTCTGCGCGTTACAACATTCGCTTATATGGCATCCGCTACTACTTTAGCTTCCGCTCATGTGTTCTCGCCATTTACACTATGGCTTGCCATTCACTTGGCTCAACAATATACGCTATTCTTTAAATCTCTCTGCGCGCTTGCGCACTGCTTACTCTGCAGTTCATACTGTACACATACAATGTTTACTACTCATCCGATTACTCTACCGGTTTCCTTTTACTGCCATCAAGCCTTCCTACAGACTATTTGATTTCAAATACTCCTTGGCAATATACACATGCTCAGGTTTTAGTACACCGCTTTAATGGTTTCACATTATATACATAGGCGGTAGCCTTTCTCTGGAGGATTCACGTAATTACCGCTCCGTAGGCTCCACAATAACAAGTGGTGTCCCCACTCTAAGGTAGTGGTTCGTGCTCCACAGTAACTCGTATGCCTTTATGCATATGTTTTACAACGTTTGGATCTACGTATTGTAGTTGGTTTTATCGGCTTACAAGCCACCTTGCCTCGAGTCATGCTCCATGCGGGCTATTTATATAGGTTTTGTTTCTCCGTATACCATTAAATGGTTTGGAGGTATTACTGGGTTTTTCGATAAGGTTGTCTCAACACTCTTCCATACATGGAAGGCCCTTTAAATAACTTGATATTTGTTGATTCCCTCTAGCAATCTAGGGTATCCCGTGTTACGTGGGATCCCTTCGGGTTTTACCCGAGTGTTTGCTTAAACACTTGTGTTTTCAACACGATGTTTCGTTCAACTACTGTTGACTCCGGCACCCTTCTCGGATTGCTCCTGGGTGTTACTGAGCAATGCCATTACATCTGGCTTGTACTTATGGTTATGTTTAGTTGCGACTTCGCCTTGCGGCTATGTATAACTCAAACTATCCCGTTTAGGGTTGTAATGTCTCCCGTTATTGGGTAGAGTATTAGTGCTTTTCCTTTACCTACCTAATTAGGTCGTTATTCTCTTAGTGAGATATACTGTGGGAATTCTATCCCGTTCATCAAACATGGATATGATCATTTAAGGCATTTGCCATATTACTTACGCTGGTATATATTCCAGTTATTAGGTATTTCCTAAGGCATATCCAGTGTCTATACTTAATACTTTGTGCTTCTCGCACTTCTTAACGTTATGTTCTTAGATCCATCATCTTACTGGATTCTTGACTCCCTTAACTTTGTAAGCTTCCTTGTATTCTTCGATCATTCGAGACATCCAACTGTCTTGGTTTGAATTGGCTCTTTCGTCCGTAGTATGGAGTGGCTACTTCCCGTGCTTCGTACTCTACTTGTATACATACATGGAGTATCTTATTGATACGTTACCACCTACCCGACTAACTCATAATTGGTCTGTCAGGCCCGCAAGCTCCTTCGGAGTGCGGTCGTTCCATGTCTCGTTTAGTATACCGTAGTGTCGGTCACACGCCTAAGTGAAGTATTCTGTTGCCAACTCTTATATCGTCCTATGATAACTTACCGTCATTCTCTGGTTTGGTTTAAAAATTCGGGGGTTTTTGGAAAATTTTATGTTTGAAAGAAAATTCGGTTTTAAAAGTAAGCTCTTCATGGCATTTCAATGCCGGCTGATTCTTACCCAGTCCAGCTTCTTGCTGGCCAGTATGTTCTTTATACAGTGATTAGGCTGTTAGGCCTTTTCAAGGTTTCATTTCAGAATTCTTAAGGTTCGAGTTGCTATATTGGCTTCATTCGCCATCCTGGTACTTTGCTAAGTACTGATAGCTTGTCAAAGCTCCTCTTAGCTGTCCGTTATACTGCACTTGCCGAGGCAAGTGCGCGGTACAGGCGGTTTTTGGGTTAACTCATACCGGCCACGGTATTGTTCACATTATATTTGGTAGCCTCGTTGGCTCTTCCTTGATCCCCTAGTTGGATAACTGCTCCTTGGAGCTGATTGTCATTCCTCTTGACATGACTGTCGTTCATTTAGGAGCTCCTCCACTCTCGGAGTTCCTTAATTACTTAGTGCTTTGTTCTACCTCGTTGCTCGTTCCCACATCTTTACTGTGGTTACCGAGGTTAAAGTCATTTAGGCACTACTTCTGTAGTCCCATTCGGGTATATCCCGTAGCTATGCTCGTAGCTGTTTAAGCTGTATCAGTTAAGTATTGCAACCTCTTCGGGTGTGGCAGGGTGGGTGTATCTACTCTTGACTAGATTCTTAGTCGGTTAGTGTACCGTTGATGGTATTATTTAGTTATGGCGGTCCGTAGACATGTGTCTCGGTTTTTGTTACTATCATTGCTTCTCATTAATCCGCCTTCTTGCACGGTTAGTGCTTTCTTCTTGCTACTGCTCGGCTAGCCAGGTTCTCGCGACTGCTAAGCATGTCGCCCCAAGCTGCCACAGATTCCAGTCTCCTTGGATTAGGATTTCTCGATCTCCCGCCATTAAGTGCGGTTATTATCGTTCCAGCGGGATCCGTCTCCGGGATTCTCGGTTCTCGGGATCTACCGCATGACAGGTTCTAGTTCATATTGAAATATTAAATAACTGCCAGTTTGGGTTTCCCCGTCTCTCTGGCGTTCTTCCCCAAGCTTTCAATACGGGGGTTGTGGAGGGCGGGTTTGGTATTGTAGGTATCCAGAACATACTGGAAGTTCCTATCTAGCGCATCTCTCACGCTACCACTCAACCCATAGCCCTAAGTCTCTAATTCCTAACTCGGTATCTCCTAAGCTCGGTATTTCCAGTCATCAGAGCGAACACCCCAACCGTTAATCTCGTCATTACCTCTTAAACTGTTACTAATTACTCCTACTCACGCAGCGGAACTCTAATTACAACGAGGGGTGAAACAACGCCGTTAGCCACCCATGTGGCTAACCAGGCCTTTCTTACATACCGTAACGGTCTGATGAACTGGAACAACCGAGTACTTCATACAAATACAATACTCAATTCATATCTCTACTATACCGAGTCTACAATATACGGATGCCGATAACATACTCGGACTTACACCTCATTCAAACGCATAAGTAATTACAATCTAACTACCCATGCTCACAGCAGTCCCCGTCCTACTCTCTCGAACGGTGGTCAGCTTCAAGTACCTGCACACTAAAAACGTTCCCCCTAGGGGGTCAGCTTACGCTGAATATGAAATTCGCATATACCGCGTGCTAACCGCGGTACGCCGACTACTTTGGGTCGGATATACATGGAGTTCATTTTAATCAAACAACATGCATCATGGCAATACAATATATATGTATATCACACAAGGAATCTACATCCACTCACGGAACACGATTCCTAACTAACATAACAATGTTGTTAGTGGTAACTGGTTACTCTTAGGCATTGAGGGTTATTCCTCACTATGCCTTGTTTACTTATTCAATACCTCACCCGCTCTCTCGGGTTACTTATTCGTATACACACCCATTCTCTTGGGCTACTCATTCTTATACTTACCCATCCTCTCGGGTCACTCATACATATACTCACCCCTTTCTCTCGGGTTATTTATACTCATTATCTCACCCACACTCTTGGGTTATTCATACTCAAGCTCTTGTAGATTCTCGAGACACTACAGGTCTCCTACGTCACGCTTGTTACTCTCTTACATACTTAAGCCAAAACTCATGGCTCTCTAGCATAGTCTTACTTCCCCGGTTTCGACCCTACTCTGGGTCTAGCATGGTGGGAAGGTTCAACTAGCTCACGGAACTCTCTCTTAGTTCCTATCTCTTTTACTTAGGTCCGACTACTCTCGGACTACTCTCGTCCCCATACACTCCTCTCTCGGAGTTATAATAATATCATGTATATTAGTCTAGAAGCATCATTCTCGATGTTTCTAATGACTTTGGGAACTTTCCTTAAATTCGGGTAATCTTAGGTTTAAGGGTTACCCTCACAATCATATGCTTGTACATTCGGATATTTTCTTATACCGGGTAAAATCCTCATTTAGGAGGTCGACCGTGTCTCAAGGGAACCACATAGACCCTTAGGTCTCTTTTACCTTCTTATATATTCACATCATTGACTGCTAACTGTCAATCCTCTCGATGGATATGGAGGTTCATTATCTCTCCACTCATATTTATTTCGTGGATTGTTTCAATAAGGTTTCCTAACCGTTATCGGGTATTTACTCAACCGTACATCTCCTCACATTCTAGGGAGTTCATATGTTTACGATATCGTTATACTTTAATCGATAGTTTATGTGTGTTTGCATTTCTATTGCTTATGAGCTACCCGTACTACGGGTTATTAGTCAATCAATACTCACTATAGTCGGTCTAGGCACTCTGTTAGACCACACCGGCATACAAGTATGTTAGCTCATACAACATACATCAAGGCATACATAATCAAACAAGGGATTATTTTCATGCTTAATCTTGATTAAGCCGGCACACAAACACACAAATCAGAGTAACTCGGTTAGCATACGGGGCATGAGAAAATCATACCTTTCACACCGGGGTTTTTACTTTTACCGTGTCATCTCACCAAGCTCGGGTCACGCACGGTTCTCTGATAATGTTTCAACATTATTATAATACTAATATCATACGGAACATAATAAAATGTTACTCCCATAGTTACCCCGTTATCCCGTTTTCTCTTCGGTTTTACTTTTATTAATTTGAGTTCTCACTTCTCAATCACTTCTAAACTTTCTCACACTTCCTAGGGCCTTTACATTCACCCAACAAGGCCTTAACATCTTATAACATCATTAACATTCAAACCCCCATCATTTAAAACCTTTAAAATACTCTCTGTAGGTTTCTGGGGGTGGTCCGGGACTTGGTCCTTACCCTAAGTCCCGGACCAATACTCATCACAACTCTCGGGTGGAATTTCAACACTGGTCCGGGACCTTGTCCCTATCCCAAGTCCCGGACCAAACGCAACCTGCACTCTCGGCCTAAATAATGGGGTGGTCCGGGACCTTGTCCTTACCCCAAGTCCCGGACCAACTGCAGGATAAAATTCTCGACATGATTTAAGGGGGTGGTCCGGGTCCTTGTCCATGGACTAGGTCCCGGACCCTGCTAAAACCTGCAACTCACATTATTTTTCAACCCCATTTCAATCCTTAATCCACACCCAATCTTCCTCTAATCTTTCCACAAGATTTCCTACATGTTTAACCACCTTAAAACATGCCCTAAACCTCTTCAAATCATGGGTTAAACCCTTACTCAATTTCTTACTCAAAATCACAAATTTTTGCATTCTTGTTTCAACAACTTGCACACTTGTGCATTTTTCTAACTTCTCCTCAACTCTTTGCATTATGTTCTCTTTCATTTTGACCATTCCTTATCTTCCAACATAATGCACATCTCATACCAAGTTCCAAGACTCACTCTTAAAGCCTTAATCTTCTTGTTTTCTAGAAACTCCTAAGGCACTAAACCACTCTTTTGCTACAGATTTTTGCATCATTTTCCTCCCTTGAACAAGCCTTCCTAAAGTGGTTAACTAACTCAAATAAGTCTCCATCCACACCTAGTTCTCTAGGTCATTCCTCACACACAACAATGCTCAAACCACTCAAATTTCTACACAAATTTTGCCATAACTTGGCCACTTTTCTAACTTTGCCCAAAATCATTTCTTCACATAAATCATCCTAAAACTAGCCAAACCTCAAGGGTTCTACCAGCACACACATAAAACCTAAAACTCATCAATTCTTCAAATGCAACACAATGCATAATCCAAAAGGTGCATGGCTCATAATTCAAACATTTTATTTCACAAATGTTCCCTCACTTGTATTATTTCTATACAAGCACATTATTATCACAACTCTCCTCATCTCAACAAATCACATTCCAATACACATTTAGGTTCATTTCATTCTTTATTTCCCTTCCCAAATTCTAAAAGCATTACACTAGGCTCCAAGGTAGATTATTTACCTTATGTTCTCAAGCCTTCTCTTTTCAATCCTCTTGTTTCTCTTGTCTTCTCTTCCTCCTCCCATCTCCTCTCTTGAAAACCGGCCAAGGGTATGGAGTTGCCCCACTCCACATTGACACCCATGAGGAATGAGACCAATCAAGACACTTAGAATTATTATTTGTTCTAAGATTACAAAAGGGAAGTGTTTAAAGCTCCAAATTGGTGATTACCGTTAAACCCTAGAATGGGGTTTTGCCCATGAATCAAGAAAGAGCTCCCACCAAGCTTTTGTGGATTGAAACAATGCTCATACAAGGGAAAGACAAGGCTCCATTAGAGGCTAAAATCGGCCAAGGGTAAAATGGGGAAAAAGGTGAGATTTTCCTTGAAATTTTTACCTTAAGTGGAAGAGGAGACCCCAAGCTTCAAGATGGTGTAGTTTACTCTTCAAATGCCCAAAACCCATGGAGATCAAACTCCTCCATTTGAGATTTTGAAAAGATAGAAATGTTGCCCATGGTGAGAGGAGTTCGAATATGTGGTTATTTTCTCATTTGGAGCCTTAACAAGGCTTGGGCAAGAGGAAGAAAGGAGAGGAGGCATGGAAGCCATGGTGGAGCTGCTGAAATCGCCCATGGAGCAGAGAGGGGGAGAGCTCACGGTGGGAGGAGGAGGAATTGGTGAGAGAGGAGGAAAAGTGAGAGGAGAGAGGTATATTTTACTTTATGTACTTTTTTGTTCTTTTTGACTTTTCAACTCTTTTAGTTACTAGTTACTCATGTGTGAGAGGGAGGCTGTTTTGAATAATAAAACCGGCCCCACTAAGTACATAAGAGCTGGAGCGTTTTTCGTCTTTTACCGGAAACGCTCGTTATTTTACCCGGTTTGGCACATTCACTAACCGGGCCCGTTTTTCGGATTTTTCTCGTTTCTTTATTTTTAATGGCTATTAAGCTTCCATTAATACTTAATTATAGTTATATAATCAACTATAATTTTTACGGGTCCATTTGACCACTTAAAGTCACGTTTTCGGGTTTTCTCGAAAAAACGTGCTTTAACTCCGTTAGCGTTTTAATCCATTATTTGGATCCGTTTTCTTCGGGAATCATTCCCTTATACTTATTAGGCCTAACTAAGCCTTAGGAATCCATCTCGGACCTCTCGAGATCATATATCTCTTATACTCATTTAACGCGCATTTTAGCGTTTTTCACTTTTCAAGCGTTTTCTCTTTTCTTTTGGTTTTATTCTTTTTTTTTTTACCAATACTCTTTAGGCACCATTAGGCCCTTAATAATTTTATTAGAGTAATTTAATCACCATTTTTAGATCCGGGGTATTTTAATATAACTTTTTTTTATTGAAATGAACTGTTTACGATAAAGAATAATTAATAACGACTATACTTAGTTTTTAGTACTTATAATATAGTCATTTATTTCATATAGTTAGTAAGTTTTTCAAAAGTTTTATGGTATAGTTTTAAATCTAATAATTTAAAAAATTTGTTTTAAATATTATATATGTAGTATTTAATATATATACATATATTTATATTAAATAGAAGTATTTAGTATATAAATATAGAACTAAATAAATCATCGTAAATATTTTATTTAATATATACCACATCTAACAAATTTGCTCATAAGTAAATGGTTCACTTTTAATTTTTATTGAAGTATATGTTACTCATAATTAATTTATAGTTTAATATATTTATGTTAATTAATTATAATTAAGTGGTAGGGATAATGATGGAAAATGAAGGAAAGAGAAAACTATTCCCATGATTTTAGGGGAATGGGTAAGAAGGGTAGGGGTTTTCCAAGCTGAGAAATGGATAAATTTAATCATTAAAAGTTTTAAACAAACCAACACAAAGGGAATGATTCCCTTTCTCTTTCTTAAATACCCCAAGTGAACACACCCTAATAGTATTTGATAGCATATAACCAAAATAATTTAATTTCTTTCTAATGTTGTTCATCCAACTAATTAGAGACCTAGAGGCTCTAATAATAGGTTTCCCTTATCTCACATCTATAGTATTTGATAGCATACAATGCAAAAAAAATCACTTACAAAAACATATTGCTACTGACCAAACGTGAAAAAAGGTTCAGAAAATATAAGATAACAATAATTATGAAACAAAATTGCTGCCGTAAAAATTTGTAGTTGCATATCACTTTACAGTTCATAAACAATATGGTTGCTCTATTAAATGAAATCAATCAGTGAGAACTGGAATTCATAGGTAACTTTCGATATTACTTTACTTCCTTCAAATTTATCACAATAGAGTACGGAATAACTTTTAAGCAAATGAGCAACAAGACTTAAAAAAATAGCGCTAAATTTCTAATACAACAATTAAATTTCTAAGCTCCACATCTCTGTATATGGAGGATAATACCTACTGGGAAAATTTCCCGGGAACGGGCCTTTCCCCTACTCATTTCCCATCCCCGGTTGCTATTGTGTGAATTGCTGTAGAACGAGTTTTTTTTTTTGTCTGTACAGAAGCCGATAACGGCAGTAGCGGCTTCCGGATGCCGATAACGAGGGTATCGGCTTCTTCACACATCGACACAGATGCCGATATCGGTGGTATCGGCTTCTTTGCAATTCCTCCCAAAACCGAAATCTATAAAGCAACACACATGCCGATACTCCCACTACCTCATTCTCATTTCTTAAAATTCCACTATCTCCCAACCTTTCTAAACCAACAAATCCTCTCTTTTCCCCTGGACCAAAATGAGCAGAGACGAATACCAGATTAGCCAACAAGGTCCATTGGAGTCGACGCCTTTCAGCCTGCAGACGACCCTATATCTGCAGCATATGCTTCTAATGATCCGGTTAGTACATTCAATAATTATAAACCTGTACATTGTTTTATTAATGTGTTAATAATAGTAGTAATAATTGTACAGTTGACGGTTTGGCTAGGTTAGTTAGTAATAGTTTTTGTACTGTTGCACATTAATAAATCTTAGTAATTATTATATTCAAAAGTTTAGTCATTTGTGAATGGTTTATTTATAACACATAGATTTGGTACATTATTTAATTAATAGTTGTCCAACTAAATGTTAATTACAGTAGGAAGATTTAGGGTAATTAGTCAATTTTATTTTAAATTATGTAACACACAATATTATACATTATTTTTGTAGGTAATATTTGTTAAACTAACCGTCACTTCTTGCACATTAAAAATCTTTGTAATTATTATATGCAAAGTTTAGTCATTTGCAAATGGTTTATTTGTAACAGATATATTTGGTACATTATTTAATTAATAGTTGTGTAACTAATTGTTAATTACCGTAGGATGATTAATGGTAATTAGTTTATTTTATTTTTAAGTTATGTAACACACAATATATACATTATTAATAAAATGCTATATTTTAATAGATGATTGTGCTACGTTTAATTTATTATTATCCACTGACTGTTTTTATGATTATCTTATAGTATTATTAACGGTAACATGTATGTGTATGAAATGTAGAGATATGCACAGTACAGAAATAGGATCTTGAAAACCAGATCTTGTTGGAAGGGTGCGACAGAGCTTCATGATTCTATCTTACCATATGTTGTTAGAGCTGGTTTCTTTGGGCCAGCGAGTCTGAGGTTGAACAACTGCACGGGTATCATTAGTGCCTTGGTTGATAGATGGCGTCCTGAGACGCATACCTTTTTGATGCCCTTTGGAGAGGTCAGCATTATGTTGGAGGATGTGAATGTGTTATTTGGGCTCTCTACTAATGGGATCCCCGTTTGTGCATCTACTAGTGTGATGGACGTGGATGCTGTATGTCGGCAGCTTCTGGGTGATGCCCCCCTTCTCGGAAGGGGAACCAGATACCTATGGCTTGGCTAGCTGAGAGATTCGTAGAGACAGATGCTGATTTTGGTCAGCGAGATGAGATCATACATCAGCAGCATGCCAGAGCGTACATTCTCAGACTCATTGGAGGGCTACTCTTCCCCAACTCTAATGGGGACAAAGTCGATGTCTCCTATTTGAGGCTGCTACAGGACTTCGACTACAGCGGTTCCCTGAGCTGGGGGTCTGCACTACTTGCACATTTCTATAGGGAGATGTGCAATGCTATGAAATTTGATACGAAATATCTGAATGGCTGTAGTAAGCTGCTTACAGTGTGGACGTATTAGCGGTTTCCTGCGTTCAGACCACGACTCTCCCCCGATCGAATAAATCTGTCACCCCACCTTTCTCTTGCCCACAGGTAACAATAATGTGCCATATGGTATATAATTTAAAAAATTGTTGAACTGTGGTACAAACCTCACCTGAATTGTGTTACAGATACAATGGTAAGCTGAATACCATTTCTGTAACCATGGCCCGACAAACGCTGGATTCAATTAGCATTTCTCCCACTGATGGAGAGGTAAGTTGCCACTAAAGTTTATTACAATTTCATTTTTCATAATTTGTATTCTAAATTTTAATATTTATTTGGAATATATGTAGTGGATATGGCAGCCATATGGTGATCGATCACTAGACCCTCAGCCCTTCGTTGTAGTGGTATTTAATTATAATCCACTTCAACGTGATCGAGGGTCATCAACCGGACCGCGTACTTCGCCAGTTTGGGGTCGATCAGCCCATCCCTGCCCCACCACTCGACTGTGACATGCTGCATGTAGTCACAAGAACTGGCAGGACAGATGCACCATGGTGTGAGATTTTTTGTGACCACATCCAGATGTGGAATAACAAACACTTTACCAGATCCAAATCTCACAATTACCAAGAAGGGTTCCCCTGGACAGGATGAGTGCATATATGGTATGGTACCTGCAGCATACTGTGTCATGGTTCACCGAGCAGAGCAGGAGGAATGTTATTGTGGTAAGCACATTCTAATTTCGTTTTTTGTATTTGTTTGATATATAATATTTGTTTTACTTTATTTAATCTCTTGTTTCATTTGGTTTATCAGGCGTCAGGTTTGGAGCAGCTTCAACGGATTCCCGGTGATCAGGGTGTAAGAGAATATGCCTCACAGCTGTCTTAGACGATAGATGCAGATGATTACCATCGAACTGGGTATTTCTCCCAAGACTTCTCACAGCAGGCGCCTGAAAGGGTAGAGTTGCAGTACCCTCAGTATGTAATCAACGACAACTCTACTCCAAGAGCAGCCAGAAACCGGCCGTACAGTCAGAGACGAAGAGGGCCGCGTGACTGTGCACCCCCACCACCCCAAACAAATCAAGCTTCATCACAAGCTACTTTTGCGCTGGTTCCTTTTACTGCAGCTGAACAGCGTGGACAGCAACCACCTAGTACATTTCCTGGGTTCCAGCACTCTACATTTGGTCAGGTACCACATGATTTTGGTACACAGTTCGATGTAGGTTCTGGTTCTTCAAACCCTATACCTGCTGCAGCTCCTTCACATGCTACACCTTCTACACCTTATAGACCTTCTTTTGAGCCTGCGCCTACTAGATCACTGACTGAGCAGGAAAATCAGGAGCTGCTCGATTTATGCAATCAAATAGTATACGACGATGGTCTCCTTGGGGGAGTGGCATGGGAAACGCTAGCTGGTACCTCCAAAAAAAACGATTACTATACGCCCCTCATCTTTGATCCATCATCTTTGATCGAGGTTGCTCCTTCAGCTCCGTTGCAGCAGGCTACCCCCGCGCCATCTACACCAGTGGATGCAAGTACACCTGATGCTGATCCACAGAATGATGAAGTTAGGGTATATGGCTGAGAGGATCAAACTCGCGATATAGGAACCGTAGGATTTACAACTCGGATTTCACCAGTCCTTAGTCTGTGAACCATTGTTACATTTATGTACTCGGTTTTATGTTATGTTTATTTTGTTGTTGAACTATTGTTCTGTGGTAAGTACTTTGATAGACAATGGATGTCATTTGGCAGTTTTTAATTACGTAGTTTTTTTCATTTGTTTACTTTCACCATTTTTTTGAATTGGTTGCTGCTGTCCGTTGGCCACAATTTTTGGACACAATGTTGTGTGTATGTAATACTACATACACACCAAATTTGGCGCACAACGTGAATCGTTTGGTACTCCAAACTGTAAGCGCAAAGTAGCACCGTAGTGCAGTTTTTAAATATGCAGTTTTTTGCCTGTTGGCTACTTTAGCCATTCATTCGATTAGGTTGCTGCTGTCCGTTGGCCACCATTTTTGGACACAATGTTGTGTGTATGTAATACTACATACACACCAAATTTGGCGCACAACGTGAATCGTTTGGTACTCCAAACTGTAAGCGCAAAGTAGCACCGTAGTGCAGTTTTTAAATATGCAGTTTTTTGCCTGTTGGCTACTTTAGCCATTCATTCGATTAGGTTGCTGCTGTCCGTTGGCCACCATTTTTGGACACAATGTTGTGTGTATGTAATACTACATACACACCAAATTTGGCGCACAACGTGAATCGTTTGGTACTCCAAACTGTAAGCGCAAAGTAGCACCGTAGTGCAGTTTTTAAATATGCAGTTTTTTTCCTGTTGGCTACTTTAGCCATTCATTCGATTAGGTTGCTGCTGTCCGTTGGCCACCATTTTTGCCCGTTACGCATTGAAGTAGCCATTTACCTAGCCGTTGAACTAGCCGTTGAGTTAGCCGTTTAACTAGCCGTTGAACTATCCGTTTTAGTAACCGTTCTCCAGTATTATAAAACAGAGTACTGGTTTCAAACCCAAGCATACCTCACAACACTATACCAAAGCTTTGTATATCCGTAGTGAATTGTTCATATCTTACAACACACTCTTCTATAAAAATCAAATGGAGTTTCCTTTCAGTTTGCACGTTAATTATGTCGCTACTTTCGGCCGTCATGGAGCGCAGTTTGATCGAAGGATGGGGCATAGAAGAATAGAAATAAATATGCCGTATCCTAATAATCTTCATGATCTACATCGACGAGTACTCCGTGCTCTGCGGCCTATCCTTGGCAGAATAAACATAGCAACAATGGTGTATTTGGGGTTGGAGGGCGACTACGAGTGGAATTTTACACACGTACGCAATGATGCATCTGTTCAGCGAATGATGGAAAACTACATGGAGTACAATGATTTCATGGAACATATTCCACTACTAGTTATCTACGATCCTATTGAACCAGACGATGATGATTTCCAGATGCAGGAGTCAATATACGAGATGCGACGTAACGTAATAGCACAACAACTTGACAGGCAGAGGTCGGGGAACAATTAGGTTTTACGTAACTGTGTAACAACAATCTGAATCGGGTGGCTGTATTTTATTTTTCTATAAGAGTATGTGGTGATGCGCTGCTCCACGTACAACAGTTTAATATTCCCCTTAGCCAATCCCTTTAGAACTTGTTGAAGCATTAGATGCAGATGATGGCAGACAGGATTTTATTCATATTCAAACGTTGTTTATATTCGCCACCCTGCCCATCTTTCTAAAAGAAAGGAACAAAAGAGAGGTGAACAACAACTACTGTTTCAAAATGTATGCGCAAGTTGGGGAACATACACTAAAACATACCCCTCATCCAAGTTATACTAACCACCACAACTTCGCCATCATCACTCCAAGTGATGTTGTTTACCTGGTAGACATTACAGTAGTGGTTGACAAGAACTCCTTCCGTAGAGCAAGTCAGAGGAAGGTTAGTAGCCTTACTAATTACCACAACTTGTACACCTTTTCTGAGCATGATGTCATTGACCAAGTACACATTAAGAAAGTGTTTAAGGATAATATCATCTCCTCGGTACAAAGCCATCCACATTTTCGTCGAAGACATCACTCTGATCTATGGTTCACCAGTTGAGGAGCGGTGAGGAAATGTAATATGAATTGAATATCGTGGAACAGTCGAGGAAAGGAGAGGTGACGACATTAGTACACCGTGTAGCGCTTTTATAATTGAATTTTTTCTGCCACATTGCAATAGAATACAATTCCTTATCTTGGAATATTGTCTTTGCCAAAAAAATGAAGCTTTAATTATTCCTTGCATGTGGACTATCGTGTGGAATACCAACTGCGGTTTTTCAAAGCAATCTTTATTCTCAATGCATAAATACTCACTTATCTTATGGATATAAATACAGCAAGCGTTCTACTTTCACTTACACGAATAACTACCTACAACCATTGTTAGTACTATATTTCATAAGTAATCCATATCTCTTGCTGCACTTCATCGACGCATTTCATCAATGGAGATCCCTTGCACTATCTTGCTTGACATTGAGCCAATCACCAACGATTCAGGTTTGTATTTTGCCAGAACATATTCCACTGAACATTTCGATTTGGATATCGAAATGGATATTACGTACGCCGAGTTTGCAAATGTTGTAGAGACTAGGTTGAAAGAGCGTTACGGTTACCATTGTGTGGTTGAATCGATACTTCATCGATTACTGCTGTGCGCCCAGCCACGCCCTGTATGGGGGCCATTGCAAATAAACCGAGATGTTGACGTTGGAACAATGATTGAACGGTTTGTTTATAATCAACAATTTTACACTCGATTAGAATTCTATGTGGTATATGCATTTAGGGAAGTTACCCCACAACCACGTGATAATTTAGCGAGCCTATCCTTGGCACAAGAGTATAATGAAGATTACGGTACAGATGACAGCGAAAGCGAAGGTTAATATGTAGGTGGATGATACATATCACGTCCATTGTAAGGTATCAACAGAAGTGATATGTGGCTACTCCTATGATAGACGTTCTTGTATACAACAAGCACGTACAAGAAGATGATTAAGTATTACTGTGTCGGTATGTAATAAAACAATGATGGATGTCATTGAATCGATCTATGTATTTGGACTATTTCCTTTGCCAATAGAATGGTGTATCAACTCAATCTTTAGTCCTTGCATATTTAACAAATACAAGTTAAAGACAATTCATTACAACAGACAATGGATAAATTACATTTTTTTGGTGTGCTTGCTAAAGGCACGACCTGTCTGAGCAGGAGCATAATTGGCTAATGCAATAACATACAATTACACTGGGGAATTAACTGTAACTTGCATTCGGGCATCTTGTCCTAACATGACCGCGTTGCCGACATAGCCCACAATGTCTTGTTTCACGCTCATAATTCTCATCCATCTCGTTATGAATGCGGGAGAATGTTGGCCGGCCTCTGACATTACGCATCATAGCTGGATCTGGAATAATTGCAAGCCCACCATATGTAGGCCACTTCCCTTGATTTCCTAGTGGCACAAACTTGTTCTCGCTATAAGCCGTTATCATCGTTTCAAGTCTGTAAACTTGATGAACATAATTCCTCCAATCTAGGGTGCAAGTAGAGCACACGGCCATGACATGTGAGCATGGATACTTAAACGCCTTCCATTCACCACATTCACACTCCCTTGAGTTGATTTGGACAGTAAACTTACCTTTGTCTCGCCGTAGGTTTGCATCCCCATTATCAACCACCTCAAACACCAAATCCATAGCATCAATAACAACCACACGGTGGTAGTTGGCAAGGGTTTGATTTTCAGCTACTTTGTCTAAGAGGTGCTTGGTAAAAAATAACCCACTATTCCTTTGTGCATTATAGGTTTCTAGGTTATCTCGAAAGTAGTCAATTAACTTATACAAAGTGCTTTCAACAATAGCCGTTACCGGTAGGAGACGGACCCTCTTCAGCACACCATTCATGCACTCCACCAGGTTAGTTGTCATATGACCCCACCTCTTTCCATCATCATGCGCACGTGACCATTTCTCGGGGGGTAGCTCATTGAAAAAAGGAGCAATTGATGGGTGAAGAGCAAGTAAGTGATTTAATCTTTCTTGAACTTTATCCCTTCTAAAATAGTAACCTGCACAAGTAATAACTTCAGATTAGATACCTACCCAATATCATAAAAGACGACTACATACAATTCTCTAGTTGTTACCTGTGTTGATGAGGTACTTTTTCCACTCCTTGTTTCCAAATCTTGTCTGAAAGTTTGAAGCAATATGACGCATACACAAGAAATGTTGGGCATAAGGTGGAAGCCAGTACTGTTCTTCCCTCATGATCGACATTATAGCTCCAGCCCGATCCGTAATCACTGCCACATCATTCCTAGCTCCAATGACTACGGTACGAACACGGTCAAGAAAATATTTCCAGTCATCCCTTGACTCGCTAGCAACGATACCAAAGGCCATTGGTATTATCTTGTTGTTACCATCTTGGGCAACAGCAACCAATAGTTTACCTTTGTACTTACCGTACAGGTGAGTAGCATCTATTTGTAGTAGAGGCTTCATATACTTGAAGGCATTAATGCAAGGCCCAAATGCCCAGAAACATCGCTTAAACCCCTAACTTGAGTAGTCTGTGTTTCATCTTGAAACACAACAGTCGAATCTAGGTCGATATACGAATTAGGTATAAAATGTTTGATACTTATGAGATACCTGGGTAATTCAGTAAATGACTGTTCCCAATCACCGTAGACCCTTCTTATCGCTTCAGCACGGCCTAACCAAGCTTTCTTGTAGCTGATCTTCCTTTTATATTCTGAACGGATAAGTTGAATCACAGTCTTCACTTGTAGTGCGGGGTTCTCTTTGACCCTTGGTATCATGACTTCAGCAATGAAATTGTAAGTCAAGAAACGATCATTACCCTCATCTAGGACTGGAGCGCATGTGTGAGGACTGAATTTCCGTAGTCGCCATTCAATGGAATTCTTTAACAGCGCAGCTCGAAATCTGAAACTGCACCCTTGTCGGCACCTTAGGGTGTAAATTCTCCTGTTATTCTCGGGGGCAACGAAATCTACGTTTCTCTCCAAGTGATACTGTTTTACTGCAGTCACAAGAACATTTTTATCAGCAAATTCTTGCCCCACGACGAACTCCTGACCTGGCCTCCAGTATGGCAAACCACGTCGATCAATGTCTGATGGTATCTGGCTTATGGCCTGTAAATCCACTTGCGATGAGTACGGCGCTGAAGGAGTGTACGGTGTGGAGGGCCCAGCTTCATCAACTATGTCATCGTCATCCGGTAAATCTTCAGGCTCCATCTCAGAATCATCATCCGAACTCTGCAGATTTTCATCTTCGGCTTGTTGATGCTCGGAAAAATCATCATCGGTTTCATTGTCTTCCTCCGGAGAAGGTGTAGTTGCATGCTCGAACTCAATTAGCACAGCCACATTGTTCAGCAAATCTGAATTCTTGATGAAGTTTGATATCATCAGCTTCACCCGAGAATCGCTATTAATTTTGAGTGGAAGGAAGGAACAAGATGGATATTTATTCTGCAACTTCCTGTAAACCATGTCGGTGATAACATAATCTCCCCCAAACTCCAAGTCGACAAGATTTTTGACATTATCTTTGAAGGATTGAAATGTGGAATGCTCGGAAATTTGAGTGTCGATGAATCTAGACCAATGAGGATGAATATGAAAATATATACCATCTGGATTGTATTTGAGCTCTGCATTGAGATAAAGAGTACATGGAATATCCATTTCATAACCCACAGGAAAGAGTGTATAGTGTGAAATTGTGTGAACTGAACAACAAATTTTGATTCAGCTAGAGAAGAAAATAGGAAGCAACAATCAAATGTTGGGACAAAATAACTTATTTGTAGTCAATACAACACTAGCCGTTACAAATTTCGACCGTTGGAGTACTTGCAAAGAAGCCGATAATACTATTATCGGCATCTGGAAGCCGATAACAGTATTATCGGCTTCTTTGCAAGTACTCCAACGGTCGAAATTTGATTTGTGAAGAAGCCGATACCGTAGTTATCGGCATCTGGAAGCCGGTAGAGCCGTTATCGGCTTCTGCACAGACAAAAAAAACTCGTTCTACGGCAATTCACACAATAGCAACCGGGGATGGGAAATGAGTAGGGGAAAGGCCCGTTCCCGGGAAATTTTCCATACCTACTGATTCATTAGGTGTTTACTGTAAAACAAACACAAGATCTAAGATAGGCAACTAGGCCTACTTATCACATTTTGGTGGATAATAAGAAACTAAAATCTTAGATAAATCCTTGCCTTGCATGCGTCAAGTTAGAAACACACTAACAGTTGTGACATTCATGCCAGGTTTCATGCCCTTGCATCTGATTTCTGTAAAAGAAATGTTCAAAGCGTCAATACGCATAATCACTTTACCAAATTTATAATGTCTTTATCTCACATCGGGATATGAGTAGTAATGTGAATGATTTATATGGATACATATGAGTTGATTAAAAAATAAGGCCTTCCACTTTTAACCCCTAGTGAGGATTAAATGGCCTAAAGTGGCTAGTTTTTAAGCCCGAATGGATTGGGAGCTAGGTTGTTGGAAAGTTACCTATATGGAGTGTTACAAAAAGGTATTGGGGCTTACTCGAAACCGTGTCGGGATGGACTACCTGACATCTACCAAGGAGGTCCATGAGACTCGGATGTTAGGCTTGTGATGTGGAGGTCACATTCTTTGAGTTGGGGAGTATGTAATACCCCCATCCAACATCGGGAGCTAGGTTGTTAGACAGTTACTCATATGAGGTGTTACAAAATTAAAAAGTGAGCTATTCTTACCTGAAAGATATGATCATAAATATAATACTAGAGCATATACATGAAAATTCTTTCCAAGTTATCTTCCAATCTTTTCTTTTTGAACTTTTAACAACCAAGCAAACTGTCACACTAAATATACTTTTATTTTTGAACTTTTAACAACCAGTCAATGCATTGGTGTCTGCAATAGATTCCACTAGAAAATCTAGTTTTTTTGTGAACCAAGTGAAACTTTTGTGCCTGATGTTTGTTTATCTTTAGAATTATCATTTCCCTGATATATCATAGGTAAACAACAACCTGATATTGTGATTATAGGATGAAACTCTTGACTAAAACTCTTATGGCTGCAACTCTTGACTGAAACAGTTTTCTCTTATGGTTGTAACTCAATTATCTAGCACCATGCTAGTTTCTCTAATGGCTGCAACTCTTGACTGAAACAGTATTCTTCTGCACACCAAATTTCATCTTTCTACACACCAAATTGCAACAGTTTTATGTTTCACTATGTCTATTATTAGAAATTTGTTCGACAAAACTAATTTGATCATGTAGATGACTTCTACTTCTTGAGTCAACCTCTACATGAGTCTGTGGCCTCTTCTATTGAGGAATGGAGTATACTTCCAACTCAGCTAACGGGAGATCAATCTACTGGGATGATAAGCCATGGAAAGAAAAGAAAACCAATGGATGCCATATCAGATGTGTGGTTGTCTTTCAAGAAGGTTGTGGATAAAAATAGAGATCCTAAGGCTAAGTGCAACAATTGTGGTAAGCACCTCTCATGTGGCAGTAAGAAAAATGGTACCAGTTGCTTGAGAGTACATGCATTGTCTTGTCAACAACGTGCAAATGCTGAATCCTCACAAACAAAGTTGATTTTGAACGCTGGTGGCAGTGTAGGAGGACAGAGTGAAATCCAGATTTATAAGTTTGATGAGAATATCGTGAGGAAAGCATTGGCTTACTTGATTGTGATGGATGAGCTAGCGTTCAAGTTTGTTAAGAAAGAGGGGTTTAGACACTTTATCTCTGTTCTAAACCCTATATTTAGACTTCCATCAAGGTTCATAGTAGTTAGGGACATACTTCAGCAATTTTTGGACGAGAAATTAGTGTTGAAAGAATGTTTGAAAATGAACCAACAAAGGGTTAGCCTCACCACATATACATGGACATCAATTCAGAACATGAGTTATATGTCACTGAAGGGCCATTACATAGACAAGGAAATTGGTGTTGCATGAGGAAAGTTTCTACAATCACAAGCCACAAGGGAGAGACTATTTGTAAGGCGGTTGAGAGTTGGTTGTTAGAGTAGGACATGGACAAAGTCTTCATAGTTATAATTGACAATGTTAGTTCAAATGACACCGCAATAGACTATTTGAAGAAAAAACCTGGGGGACTGGTGTGGTGAATTGTAAGTGGTTGCATATGAGATGTGTAGCTCATATTATTAATCTTATTATTGTTGATACACTGGAAACAACCAGAAGCCCTAGCTGTTGTAAAGAAGATCAGATTTGCACTGAAGCATATAAAGAAGTCTCCTCAAAGGCTTGCTACATTTAAGAAGTGTGTTGGAAGAGCCAAAATTGAAATCAAGGTACAATTGACCCTTGATGTTTCTACTAGGTGGAAATCCACCTATTTGATGTTAGGGGCAGTTGAGAAGCTTGAAAAAGCTTTTGAGATTTATGCATAAGAAGACCACCACTTCTACTGAATTGTTGGAATTGGATTGGGGTTTTCTTGTAGAAGATGATTGGATCACCACGAGAAGGTTGATCAATTTCTGAAAAAAAATCTTGATGTGACTAAGAAGAAGTCTGGGTCATTGTATATCACTTCCAATATGTTTTTGATGAAATCTATCTAATAATTGAGAAATTAGAAGAATGGTGTAGATGTGAAGACCCTCTTTTCAAATCCATGGATGTGCATATGAGAGAAATATGAGAAGTATTGGGTGATATTGACAAGATGAACATGTTCATCTATATCTCTTGTGTACTCGACCCAAACTCTAGGTTCAATTTCGTCGAGTTTATGATCACAGACATGTATGAGTTAGATGTGGAAAGGGGGAGAAAGTTATGCAGCCTTGTGAAAGAATCATTGTTTGAGATGTTTAGTTGGTATGAGACCAAGCTGAACCTGCTGGCATAAGCAACAACGAAGCTACTAGTCTCAACACGAGTGCTTCTGGTTATGAATTTCAAGGAGGGGGAATATGCTTATTAGTAAGAGGGAAGAAGAAATGGCAAACCATGATGGGAACCAATTGAAACTTGTTAGATTTAGAGAAATATTTGAAAGAGGAATCATACAAGGGTGATTTGGATGCTTTGAAATGGTGGAAGGTAAACAATGACCAATATCCTTTTCTAAGTGAGATGATCGTGATGTGTTGGTTCTCCTATATTCACTGTTGTATCTAAATCTGCATCACAGGGAGAGTTCTAGATGACTTTAGGGTTCTTTAACTCCTAAGATGGTTGAAATCCTCATTTGTGGACAAATATGGATAAGAAAAAAAATTGACTTGAATGGGGTAGAAGAAGGTGAAGAAGATATTCAAGAATTGACAACAAGTATATATTGTAATTAACTTGGTTTGCTATGGTTTATGAGTTATATGGAAGTATGTTATACATTGTTTTAATTGTTACTATCTTCTTTTGTTTAAGAAATGGCTAAATGTTCAATTGCATCAACGGTGTTGGGAAAGAGGAAATACATTGATATGACTGATTCTTAAACAAGCAATGAATATAGGTAAGCATACTTTTAATGAATTCTCCAAAAAAGCAATAGTATTAATGGAAATTTTCAGAGGTGCTTTGCCATTCTCTCATGCTCACCTGCTATTGTTTTATTTTGCATTAATTATTTTTGTAATTGTTTATCTGCCATGTTTAGTTGCTTGCGAAATCTCTTTGTAAGTTTGTATTATTGGTGCTTCTGCTATAGTAGTAAGTGTTGGCATCCTCACTCACGATTTCGCTTTTTTATTGAAATTGTTTCTTTGAATATAACATGGAATTTTACACATATGATCTACAAAACGTTTCTAGAAGTGGTTTTTTTTTCTTGAGATTAATAGCTATAGGAGTTGCAATCAAAGAGTGAAAACTTGGATATTGAATCAGCCACTGATGTTGGTTCTGGGTCTTGTTTTGATTGTGCAATAATTTCTCTCCTGTGCTCCTTATCATCATGGAGATTACTCTCCTGTAAGATGTCCAACCATCATTTTTACAACCTGTCAACCATCATTTCAGACTCATTCTTTGTTAGAAATAGATTATTTTCCCTGCTCGAGAAAGGCTTATGCCTACAGTCTCCATCTTGTTGTAGCTTTGGTTGATTCCATTTTGAATCATCCGGAAATCTCTCCCATATGTATGCTTCAACGCATGCTTGCCAACCCCACCCATGGGTGTACTATTCATGCATGCAATGCTTTATCCTAAACTCTTTTTATTTAAGTGTCAATTTTGTTATTCTCATCTGTAGCTGCACCAGCTCTATCATTAATGGCTATCTTCCCCTTTTTGTCTCCACAACTCTCATCAACCATAGCTTTTTCATGAGGTTGCTAAACATGTGTTATACCATATTTTCACTTTTACTTTCCTAATGTTATTCCATTAGCCCAGACATGAGAAGCCACAAAGATCATTTGCACTCGCTTCTACATAGTAGCACCATTGTGTGATGTTGTAGTAGATGCATTCACACATACTAGTTATGTTATATTTTGGGTGTTTAATTGGTTGATTATGGTATGTTTGATGCATGTTTTTGTTAGTATTTCAGGTTGTGGTTGGCTAGGGCTGGTTGTTACTAGTGGAATTGACAACAAGACAACATTGCTAGAACATGCTATGAAGACTTTTACGTTACTATGATTACATTTTTGTTTGATTATGTTGGAAGTGTATGCATTTTTGAAGTGTAAATTATGGAATTATGTTGGGTAATGTATGTATGTGTGATCGGAGTTTAAACATTAAAACTCTACAGAATATTGTTATGTAATACAGGTTTTTGAACATTCATATAGATTCTAGGTTATTTTCAGTTTTTTTTAGACTTCGGTTAACCAAAAACTGAAAAATTAATCATCATTTTTCAGTTTGATTTTCGGTTCTAAGTTCATAAAAAATAGGTTATTTCGTTTAAATTGGTTTTAGTTATTTCGGTTTTTAATTAGGAATCGGTTAATTCAGTCATAATCAAAAACCAAACAGTTTTTGCAAATCGGTTTTCGATTAATCGAATCGAATGCTCAGTCCTACACGAAACTAACATTTGTAAGGAAAGAGTGTAGTAGTGCTTCATATATCGTTTTGTACACACAAATTGCAAGAATTTGTCATAACATTTGTAAGCTTTGTAATTGGCTCCATTTATCCTTTTGTGCACACTTACATCATGTACATTATAAATGTTAATGATATGGCTGAAATAAAATAAAAAATACATTTCATAAATAAATAAATGTTTAACTTACTTTTTATAACTCATTTTATATTCTACCCATCTTTCTAAATCAATTCTGAACTTATTGTCAAGCGGTTATAATATAGTTGTGAAATTACATTACCATCTAACATTATAAATCTTAACTCAAGACTTATTATAAAACCAAACATAGATATAATACAAGTTCTCCCCCAACCTTATCGTAACTAATAAAAATGTTATCACTCGTTCTTTTTTTTAAAGAAAATTTTAACTCGTTTTACGATGACAAACACATCTAAGCGGGTCTTCACTAAGGGGAATTCGGAAAAGGTAATGGTTTTGTTTATGTATTTTGTTATATCATTTTACCCTACTTTCAAGAAAGGAAAATAGAATCATATTCCCAAATCTTTTTAGCTTGATTCTTCACCTCCCTAAACAAACAAGATTATCTTTCATTAACAACACATCAATTGGTGGTATGTTGTCATTGATGGTGGCAACAGTTGTTAACCAGTGACTGACAAATGTTGACTAGCAGAGGCTGACAGGTGATTTCTTTTCATGGCATGGACCAAACATAAAGGAAAAATCATGGGATTTTTGTTTCCTTGCCTAAACAAAACATCCCTGATGAGATTTTATATTTTGCTCCTTCACATTTTAATACAACCATACAAATTAAATGTCAATTGTGAGATTCTTTTAGTTTAAATCCTTTCACCGGATTAAGAGTGTCGAATGTGGTAGACGAGTCAATTGATCTTTGTATTCTTAGTTTCTTTTAGGCTCTTTGTTACTTCAAGTCCAAAGTACAACGTTCACTCTTATAAGGTTGTTGTGGGAAAGCTCCGCTATGACCTGAGGGTTAATCTCCTAATTAAATGTTTTGTGGAAAAAAATATTCTAAGCCATGAAGCAACTAAACCATAATAAAGCACTCGGGGTTGATGGGCTTAATATCATTTTGTCATTATGGCCCATTGTTGAAGATCGTGTTACTACTTTAATTAGGTCACTCATCTTAGGCATTCAATATGGGTGCCTTTGGGCCAAATATGCTTTGTAATTCAGTCAACAAGAGTTTTTCAAGGTGTTGGCCAACTGAGTTAAGCCTTGTTTTCAAAAGCTTATCTTTGTAAATCTATTTGGTTTTGTTAGAAGGTGGCTTCTCACTAACAATGTTATTCTAGCTAGGGGAAGTTTATCATCTTCTCTCAATAAGTAATGCTAAAGAAATGGAGTTGTTGTTCTTAAAGTTATATGAGTAAGACCTATGATCAGTTAGAATAGTCTTCCAACCACCGGACCCTTATTTATGTAGGATCTCCACTGTATTAGGTTACCCCTTTCATGAATTGCATCAACTCAACGAGGATCTTGATTTTAGTTAAGGGTTGTTTGGTTCTTTGCTTTTGTCCCTCAAGAATTCTCTTAAGAAGCTTGTCTAGTACATTTTAGATAGTTTGGGTGTTTCTAAAAGCCTTAAGGTGGTCTAACCATTAGTAGAGCTATAGCCTTATATGAAGATCAATAAGGACATTTGACAATATTATCTGGAAATTGTTAGAAATATAACTTAAGGCTTATGATCACTTAATAAATATGACTAAATCTTAGATGAAGTTAGTAGGAGGTGCCTTCCCTCTATCAAGAATATGTGAGCTTCTTCATTTGAGGTTAACAACTTCTCCCCTTTTAATAAGTGTGATCTAGTTTTTTCAATCTGTCAGACTACAATAAGGATGAAATCTTCTAGTCGATCTTGATTAAGATTATTTTACAGGCAATCCCACTTTCTTCATGCCTTTGTTTTTGCTTTTAGGTTAAGTTACAAAGGAGTTGAATTTAATCTTTTTTTTTACTTCCAGGGGTAGAAAAAGATTTGAAATCCCTTAAGCGAGTCAAGTGGAGTGAAATGTATGCTCACCCAAGCATGGACGGGTAGGGTTTTAAAAGCACCCTCCACTTCAACTAAGCATCTATTCTAACTTAAGCTCTTCATGCAAGCCAGTTATGGCTCATCTTGAATAAACCTTATTCCATTGTTAACAAAAAAGAAAGTAGTTCCTTAAGGGAACAACATGATCTCTTGTTGCAAAAATATATTTGTATAATACATTAGTGGTTCGTCAGATTGTAAATGATAAGATGATTCAGGTATGGACTGACCCTTGGATCTAACTCTCTTCATTCTTTTATTATTCATTCATGAGGATCTTTCAAACTTTATTATTCCTTCATCACAATCATTCGAACTTCATCTAGTACCTTATACAATTAACTTTTCTTTCTGAACCGAGAGGGAAACTGATTACAAACAGCGAAGAAATGTCGGACGACGGCACCGTAACGCTCTACAGCAACACGCTGGTTGCATGAAAGTAACCGCCACTGCCACCGCCACCGCCACCACCACCACTACCACCTCCAAGTCCACCTCCACCACCTGCACCAAATCCAGCAATGCCACTGTAGCTCACTCCACCTCCAAAACCACCTCCACCTCCACCACCTAGGAATGGACCTTCTGACCCGAAGAAAGTCTTCCGATCTTCATACGATGGTGATGATGATGATTGCCATGTTTCAGTCGGGAGTTTACTCGCTGTTGTACTAACCGTGGTGCAAGCAAGTGTACCAACAAGTGAAGGAAGATAGGAATGTCAAGAACAGCGGGACAAGTCACAAGCACATACAATCGTTTTATTGTAACGCAAGAAGTATTCATGCATTTTGACTACAGAAGCAGCTCGTGAAAAGAGAAGCGACCCATCACCAAACACCAGATGAGGAGAGAAGTCAGTCGAGGGGGATACGGCAAGCGCAAGGGTCCAGCAAGAACAGGAAGTAGGTCACGGTGGAAAGACAGGCAGAAAAGAGACGATAGTAAGCATGACCGAAAGTTTGCAAAGACGTGGCGTGAAGAGAGAACACCATCCCACAAGCATCCAATGACGGGGAAGAAAACTCAAAACTCTAACATGAGAGAAGAGAAGAAAGCGAGAGAGAGAGGGGAGTCGGAAAGTCCGAAAGATAATGGACGACATAGCCACCGCGAGCTTTCAAGGCAAGGCGGGTTCGTGGCTATCGAAGTGGGTACTCATCTTCACGGATGAGAGAGGAGAAGAAGTCATACAGACGACGAGGTATCGAAGTGGGAACTCATATTCACAGAGGAGGAGGAGGAGGAGGAGAAGTCATACAGACGACGAGGGCCGGCGAGTCAAAGGGAGGTTGGAGACGCCGTAGGTCGAGCTGGGGTCAGGGCAGATGCAAGCGGTGGGGCGCTTAGTTCTCTCCGATGAGTACTAGCAGACCAGAAGGGGAGCGGATGCGTCTCTGTTCGAAGCGGCAGAGGTGGTCGAAGTTCAGGGCTTCGATTCAAGGTGGCGGAGAGATGCGGAGCGGTGGAGAGGGTATCTCTGGAGATGAGAGCGGGATAACAGGTTGAAGAGCTCAAGCTGCCAAGTTGTGCGGTGCCGGCGAGGAGCCAGACGGGGGAGGCAGTAGCGTGAAGGGAAGTAGGCGGGTTTGTGATATCAGGGGTGCTCCTGTTTATAGATAACCCTCCAAGGAAGTTGACAAGCGTGCAATACGGTGGCTTCTTCGGATGATTCAGATATGAGCAATCTACATCTCGAGGAAGCGGGCGGCCTAACAACCGCCTGGTTTTTGCGCTTGGTGCGGATTGACCAGTTCTTCCCATGTCTCGGAAAGCAGTGGTGGTAAAGTCCATGGCAGGTCTCATGGGTCACAAGCTTATGCAACGTCAAGCCAAATATGAGATGAAGGGGTCTTCAGTCGGGGTCAGGAGCATGGCGACGCAGACCATACCTGCAGCCCCCCTCTTGATTCCTGATAAAACGATGCAGGCTTCTAGCGGTGGCTCTGAATTGGGCGGTCCTGTGGCGTGGGGGCTTGTCTCCCGCTGGTGGTGGAGGCGCGTGGCATGGAGGGGGGTGGTGAGCAGGCTCTGGCCGGGAATTGTGATGGCCACCAACAACACTTTTTCAAATGCTGTGCCACTGAGCACTCCCTACCCAGAGGAAAAGCGCTTGTTCCAAGGAGAATAAAGCAAAATCAAAAGTGGATGTTGGCGATGTTAATCCGATGGGTGGTTTGGTTAATGGCCTCTGGAGCGTGTTTGTTTTCGGTGGTGCCTTTTCTGGTGGTACCCAATTATTGGTTATTGGGTAGGATACTCATCGCATGGCTTTGACCAGCCCGGATGGTGGGGCACCCACAGGGATGGGGTTTTATGGCCATTTTATCCAGTACGGGTTACTTCCAAGCTGCATGTAGACAACAGCCACCACCTCCCACACCTCCCAATGTCCAGAACTCAAATGATGGTGTCAATAGGAACCAGGTCAGGGGACTACGGGGACTGGTGATCGGGTGCCAGTTTCAATCGCCAGCCTTTAGTGGTAAAGGTTTCGGGCCCCGATCAGTTATGATGGATATTGTGAATAAATCAAAAGGAGGGATGGAGGAAGATGCCCATTGTTTCGTAGCTTAGCAATGGCGTGGACGTGACGGTCAAGGACATGATGGTAACGGGCTGGTGATCTTGGGTTTGACCCGGGTCAGAGTATGGTGGTCCTCAGGAACAGTGTGGAGGAAGACCTGGAGGATGTGGGTCTACGAGCCTCTTCGAGGAGCCGAGTTTCCCCCTGGTTTGAGCCTGCTGGACCCTCTATGCAAGCAGATGACCCGGTGATGATCATGAGGCAGTGTTAAAGGAGAAGCAAGACAAACTCTAATTCGCCAAGCTACTCGGTTGCACCGTCCCTAACGAGAAGCTTACCCTTTCCAATTATGAAGCGATCTCGAGACCAGGACGAGCCGGGAGAGGTCACGTGAGAGTAAAAGAGTCAAAAGAGGGAATCGGATAGATGCTCTAGGAGCACAGCTAACGATAAGGGGAAGAGAGTTCGGAAGACTGGATCCCTAGTGTAGTAAGTTTTCAAGAGTCAGTAAGGCGGCCATGCGGGGGGGCAAGCAGAAGGCTAATAGTGTTAAGGGTCCTCGTAGCCAGTAAGATTAGTAGGGCTAGAAAGGTATGGTAGATTTTATGTTGGCTCTCCATCATTTTGTTTCCCTTGTGGTAATGGGCCAAGTGCCCCTAACTGTCAAACTAGGCGAGAAAGGCACTATGCCATAGTATTGCCATTGTAACTGGATTTCCAGCAATTATCAAAAAAAAAACCAAGCATCCAACGACGGTCTTATTGATAATATGACAGAGAGTATCTGAGTATCACTTGGGCAGGATAGTAGAAAGTTCGTCAACTGGACGAGGATATATATTAGCAGAAAGGTCAGAAGGTTTAACCGAAATGCTTTTGCTTTTGTGGATGTGGCTCATATACTGACGCAAGAAGACTGATCGAAGGTATTCGAGGATGAGAATAAATGGAAACAAACTTTAGGCTAGGATGGAGTTCCAAGGTTACAAAGAGTATGGAGCAAAGATCCAAAAAGGTAGACTCGTACCATCATCGAAGCAAAAAGGCAAAACCGGTTAAGCGAGGCAATCAAGATGAGCAAGGGACACGAAAGGAGAGATCCCCTCCTATGACAAGATTATCGCTTTCTGTCAAATCAGATAAAGTGATGAAGTCTGGCCTGAATAGATGTGCTGTTATCACTCTACCGGAGGAGAAAACACCAGCCGAAGCTATAGAATTTTTGCAAACCCGATGCCAAATATGGGAGGATTACTTGTCTTTTCTCGAAAGAGTTTCCTCATGATTACACACGACAAAGGAGGTAGAATCCGTATTGGATCAAGCAGAAAAAAGGGGAACGAGCAAGAAGGGGTGATACGTCGTGGTGGTGGAACACATCAGATCAGGTGGAAAAGAGGCGCACAGGGTAATCCTCCGGGGATACCGTTGCATGCGTGGAACAAGACGAATATCCGTAAGATAGCTCAAACTGTTGGAGAGGTTGTCAAAATTGAAGAAGAAGATAGTCATTTTGTGGAGAACCTGAGATCCGAGTTCAAATCGAAACCTCAACTCTCAATTAATCAATTAGAAAATCACAGTTAAAGTCGACGGCCAGGAATTCCCGGTTAGTATTGTCGAAGTCAATGAACAAACTTTCAGTCCAAAAATTCAGACCACTCCGAGAGTATCATTCAAATGAGAGATGTGGAGAAAAATAAGAGAATATGTCAACAAAATGCCAATGTTGATCTGGTCCAAAATAGGCGGGAAAGTGAAGGTGAAACGGAGGGACAAGACAAAGTGCAAAGCACCACCACGAGTCCAGATTTGAGTCGACGCCCAATACCCGAGGTACCCCGGGAGAGGATTAGGTGACGGACCTTTATTCTCCGTCCGTCCTGACGGAACTTTTTTATTTTTTTATTAAAAAAAAGTTATACAGTAGTGGGGTAGATCTATATCCATTTGCTGGACGTCAAGTCTGATAAAACTACAGTCTATTTCTGTTTATTTTTAAATGTCATAATATTATTTTGTCTTCTACATAATACTTACCTAGATATATAGTTAATTATAAAATAATTCACTACTTTTATAAAAAAAGTTTATATGACTATATCATATACACATATTATTAATTATTTAATGTGATAATATTTACCGATTAATATTAATTCAAATACATTACATAGTTTAATCAGGTTGAATAAATTTTAAAAAAGTTGAATTAATGGAAAACACTAAGTTAAATATTCATATATTTTTAAAGAAAAAAAGTTGAAAATACATAGCTATTGTAATAGTTTTTTAATATATATATATAAATGGAATATATATCAATTCAAAATTACATGCCTTAATCAATTGAATAATTTTTTTGTAATAAAAAGTTGGTAATATAAAAAACATTAATCTAATGTTTATATTTTTATAAATCTATAAGTGGCGTATAATACTTTTAAAAAATATTGAAAGTACAAATATTAGGCTTCAGGTTATAAGTTATCATCCATAATATATAATAATGGAAACGTTATATAAAAACGTGGAAACGTTATATAAAAACGTGGAAACGTTTATATAAAAACGTGTAAAAGTTTATATAAAAACGTGTAAACCTTCATGCATAGCGGAATAATTATTATTCTTAATTTTGGCATGGAAATGTTGGAATCATGGTGTGGAAGCGTTATATATAATCATGGAACTGTTCAGGTTTCTATAAAAATGTGGAAACGTATATTAAACAAAGTGGAAACGTTTTATACTATCAGGTGGACACGTTTGTCTGTAATCGTGGAAACCTTTATACCATCGTGGAAACATTATATAATTGTAGCGTGGAAACATTCATATATAATGATGAAAAATGTTTATATGTAATCATGTCGTGTAAATATGAAAACGTAAATATAAAATCGTTGAAAAGTTTATATAAAATCGTGGAAACGTTTTTATGACTGGAGACGTTTATATATAATTGTGGAAACGTATATAAAACAAAGTGGAAACGTTTTATACTATCAAGTGGACACTTTGTCTGAAATCGTGGAAACCTTTATACCATCGTAGAAACATTATATAATTGTGGCGTGGAAACATTTATATATAATTATGAAAAATGTTTATATGTAATCATGTCCTGGAAAGGTTTATATGGAAACGTTAATATAAAATCATCGAAACATTTATATAAAATTGTGGAAACGTTAATATAAAATCGTTGAAACGTTTATATAAAATTGTGGAAACGTTTTTATGACCTGGAGACATTTATATATAATTGTGGAAACGTTTGTATATAATCGTGGCATGGAAACATTTATATATAGTCGTGACGTGGTAACAATTATATATAATCGTGGTAACATTTGAGCATGTACATCGTCACATTAAAACATGTACATTCTCACATTAAAATATGTACATCATCACATTAAAGTATAGAACAACTTCAAAATAGATTACCTTACCCCCCCCCCCCCCAAAAAAAAAAAACACCCAAAACCCACCCTAGGATAGCTAAAAATGTCAAAGGCATTTTTAGGGTTTGCAGTGGCGGGTTTAGGGTCTAACGACCCTAAACCCGCTACCACAACCCTAAAACCTGTCGAGTTAGTTGCTACCATATAAAGTATGAAACAAATTTCAAATAGATTACCCTACCCCCCAAAACACCCCAAAACCCACCCTGGGATAGCTAAAAACGTCGAAAACATTTTTAGGGTTTGTAGTGGCGGGTTTAGGGTACGACCCTAAACTCGCTACCACAAACCCTAAAAAATCCAGTTAGTTGCTACAATATAAAGTATGAAACAAATTCCAAATAGATTACCCTACCCCTAAAACACTTCAAAACTCATCCTAGGATAGCTAAAAACGTCAAAGGTATTTTTAGGGTTTGTAGTGGCGGGTTTAGGGTCTAACGACCCTAAACCCGCTACCACAAACCCTAAAACCCTGTCGAGTGAGTTGCTACAATATAAAGTATGAAACAAATTCCAAATAGATTACCCTCCCCCCCCCCCCCCAAAATTCCCCAAATCCCACCCTAGGATAGCTAAAAACGTCGAAGGCATTTTTAAGGTTTGCAATGGCGGGTTTAGGGTCGAAAAACCTGTCAAGGTAGTTGCTACAATAAAGTACAAAACAAATTCCAAATAGATTACCCTACCCCCAAAACACCCCAAAACCCACCATAGGAAAGCTAAAAAACGTCAAAGACATTTTTAGGGTTTGCAGTGGCGGTTTAGGGTCTAACAACCCTAAACCCGCTACCACAAACCCTAAAAACCTGTCGAGTTAGTTCCTACAATATAAAGTACAAAACAAATTTCAAATAGATTACCCTACCCCCAAAAAACCCACCCTAGTAAAGTTAAAAACGTCGAATTCACCACTTATTAATTAATGAATCATAATATCAATTTTAATGATTCATAACACAAAATTAATGAATCATATTATCAATTTAGTTTATCATCGTATAAATGGAAATATTGTTTTAAAAAAGTTGTCAAAACATATCCATGACTGGTCTTGTTTTAAAGAGCTTGAATTTAGGTGAATAATGATATAATTTTTTTCCATTTTGGACTTATATATTAAAAGTTATAGCAATATAAAGTTTTTATGATAAAGAATGAAAAAGAATAAAAATTAACAAAAAAAAAAAGAAATTAAAAATACAAATTAAAATCATAAAACTTAAAATGATTCAAATGAGTCATATTGTACATATATGTTTCTTGTCAAAACATCGGTCCACGTCATAAGTTAAAAGTAATTGTATTTATATGCTCTCTTATCAAGTCAGAGTAGAACAAAAAACCAAAACAGTACGTACAGTGAAATAAGAAACAAAATTTGAATGATGTAGATTAAAAAAAAGAAAAGAAACAGATAGTCTTGATTGTTTCCGTCGTGGACGGAAAATCACTGTCCGTCACATAAGCCCCGGCGAGGTACCCTGTTGGTGTTGAGTCGGAGAATTTAATTGGATATATGGCTGAGAATGGGCAGCGCAACCCCTGAGCAGGTCAACACACGTTGGAGAATGTGTGAGTGAGACACTCCCAACATGCACGCCGGTATTGGTAGAAGAAACACAGCAGCAGAAGGTAGACACAGCTGACATCGCGGCTTGCTTGGAGAGAGGTGCTATCCACGTGGAAAGTGGGGAGGCGGGCACCCCATCACCGCACTCAGAAGTTGAAGTGCAACACATTCTGACAAAACGTGATATTGTTCCCTCTACATACCAGGCGCTTCAGTCGTATGAAGAAAAGGGGGAGGAGACTAACTTTTGTCTCAATAATCTATTCCAAGAATCTCCTAGGCAGTCCCCACTACAAGAGTCTAATTACGGGAATTTGGGTGGGCTAGAGGAGCCAAGAAGAATATTGGATAATGACGCGGAGCCCGAGGCTCCTCTTCTCTCCACACACAGCAGGTATAATAATAGCCCATTATTAATGCCTTCAGAGCATAATAAATCGGGAGACATTAAAGGGAGTGGGTCCCATAACGTTCGCTCCCCAATAACCAGAGACACAAGAGCGGAGCATTCGGTGATAATTAATGAAGGAATTGATTTGTGTGTTGAGCTACTCCATAACACCCCACCAAAAAATCAGTCAAGAACTTCACTCCCGGCAAGAGATGAAAACGGTAAAATCATTAACCCGGATGCAGAAGCAGATGAATGCATCAAGTTGTTGTTACAGCTAGGATGCCAGGTGCCGAACCCCTCTTAAACCAAAACGAATATATTAGCCAAATCCAAGATCAGTTAGCGGCAAAGAGGTAAAAGATGAGGATTTCTCAAGGTTTGAGAAGCTAAGGTCCAAATATGGATCCTCACGTTCAAGAAGGTTATTAGGGGGGGGTTTAGATGTCCGGGTCCTTCGGTATTAGTGATGGTTCAAGCGGGATGTAGGTTGAGGCCTAGTCTTGGTTTGTGGTTTGTTCTGGTCCGTACTTAATGTTAATGTCCTGTGCCTTTGGCCCAAGTTTAGGTGCTGGCAGACAGTGCAGTAGTTTTGTTTGTGTTGGGTCAGAGAGCTGTGCTCACTTCGAGTCAGCCCGGTGATTAGGATTGTATTTTGGACATGGTGGATACTCTTTTCCTCCTCAATATTTTCCTATTGGGTTTTAGGTGAGGAGGTTTTAATGAGGCCCGTACACCGGTCCGTCTACTTATTTTAATATAATGGCTTTAAGCCCAAATTATAAAAAAAAAAATCTAGTAATGTCGAAATGATGCAATATAAACTAGTATGATATCGATATCATTAGATGATTCCCATTGATTGGCATCCAATATAAAACTCATAGGTGTGGCATATTTCCAAGAACGACACATACTTCAGAGTTCTTGTTATCACTTATCTAACTTTAAGTGTAATATAGTCATTCATCCTTATTAACACTTGGCCACAACTTTAAAACAGTTAACATATCATTTTGTAGTGCACCTTATAAGCCCCTCTTCCAAGATCCATGAGAAATGTTTTCCCGTGCCAAACCAATCTAGCTCGAAGAATTAAAGACCTTACTATAGTGCTTAGTTGCGGGGATATTGATACTATTGAGCCTTTCTTGTTTGTTTGCACAGTGGTTTCCTTAATCATGAGTTTTTCCAAATTCGCCAAGGCTGTCAATCATTTCCCCGAATGCAGGATAATCCGAGCTGGGAGAATTGAGGCTATTTTTATAGGTGAGATCAAGGCGAGGCTATTTTTAGGGACCATATAGGTGAGATCAAGGAGATCTTTGCCCTCAATCTGGGCTAGACTCGGCGGCATACCGACATCTGACAGTAATTCACCATCTGAATTTTATTTTTGTTCCACAAGTGAATATATTATAGGGATCCAATACATGTAGATTGGATTGTGATATCTAGTAGAAGCAAATAAAATGATCAGAGCGTCTTACCTACATGTACATGTAGCCATATGTGGCTACATCTGCTCCGAGTACACGCGCCTCTTTCGATTTTCTTTTTTTTTAAAAATTTTTTAAGTCACCCGTTTTACTTTTGGATTTTGTTTTTTTTTCTTTTTATCACAAAATCTTGAAATTATTGTAACTTTTAATATATAAGTCCAAAATGAAAAAAACTTATATCATTGTTTACATAAATTCAAGCTCTTCAAAACAAGACCAGTCATGGATATATTTTGACAACTTTTAAAAAAAAAAAATTTACATGTATGAAACACAGAACGTAAAAAAAACTTGTACATATGGTCATACAAACCTGTACAAATGTTCACTAAAACATGTACATCCTCACGTAAAAACATGTACATCCTCGCGTTAAAAACATATAGATAGTCATATAAACCTGTACGAATCATTAAATATGTACATCCTTAGATTAAAACATGTACATATAAGGAAGAACACTTGTACAGACGGTCATACAAACATGTACAGATGTTCATTAAAACATATACATTCTCATAATTGAAAATGTACATTCTCACATTTGAACATGTACATCGTCACATTAAAACATGTACATTCTCACATTAAAATATGTACATACATCCTCACATTAAAGTATAGAACGGCTTCCAAATAGATTACCCTAACCCCACGCACCCTAAAACCCACCCTAGGAAAGTAAAAAACGTCGAAGGCATTTTTAGGGTTTGTAGTGGCGGGTTTAGGGTCTAACAACCCTAAACCCGCAACCACAAACTCTAAAAACCTGTCGAGTTAGTTGCTACAATATAAAGTATAGAACAGTTTCCAAATAGATTATCCTACCCCCCAAAACACCCCAAAACTACCCTAGGATAGCTAAAAACGTCGAAGGCATTTTTAGGGTTTGCAGTGGCGGGTTTAGGGTCGTTAGACCCTAAACCCGCTACACACAAACCCTAAAAACCTATCGAGTTAGTTGCTACAATATAAAGTACGAAACAAATTCCAAATAGATTACCCTACCCCCCCCCCCCCAAAAACACCCCAAAACCCACCCTAGGATAGCTAAAAAACGTCGAAGGCATTTTTAGGGTTTGCAGTGGCGGGTTTAGGGTCTAACGACCCTAAACCCGCTACCACAAACCCTAAAAATCTGTCGAGTTATTGCGATGAAGTACAAGTTTTTACGTGTGGATGTACATGTTTGTATGACCATCTGTACAAGTTTTTTTTACGTTTTGTGCACTATACATGTAAAAGTAATTTTTTTAAAAGTTGTTAAAACATATCCATGACTGGTCTTGTTTTGAACAGCTCGAATTTAGATGAACAATGATATAATTTTTTTTCATTTTGGACTTATATTAAAAGTTACTATAAGTTAAAGTTTTTATAATAAAAAAACAAAATAATAAAAATCTGTTTCTTTTAAAAATGAAAAATGCAAAAAAAAAAAAAAAAAAAACCCAACGCTACTTCCCTCCCTGCTATCTTCGTCTCTTTCATCTCTTTTATTTGTTTTGACTAAATTACCCCCACATGTAGTCATCCTAGATACATCTACTTGTAGGCAAGAATTTGCCTAAAATGATAGGTCTAGACTGAAGAATATTCGAAGAGATTCTCATGATTGTTAAGAGATCTCTTTCAGAAAGATGTCTAATCTCTCGAACCTCGAAGCTATCCTTGTCGCAAGCTCCTATCATTTGGACAAATTATCCTTCCTAGATATAAGCATGCTTGGCGCAGATCCTATAAAGGACAAACAAAAGTCTTATGTAAAGGTAATAATATCAATCATACAGAGAAAAAATGTCAGCCATTTTTATAGGACAATATTAGTCTATATATGAAAACTGATAGCCACCAGATAATTAATAATAATATTTTAAGAAAGTTATTTGCAGTTACAAAATTACTAAATAGCTCAGTAGCCAGCCTCAAAAACGATTTTTTTAAATTACTCTACACCAAATTACCCTATACCACAAACCATAAAAACCACTATATGGTCAGTTAAAAAATGCCGAAAACATTTTTAGGATTTGTAATACAAGATTGCAAGACTCTAAACCATAAACCTTTTATATAAGCAATGAAATATTAACGATATACAACCGTGGCCAATATTTTATTCAGCTATGACATACATTTTTATGTATACATGGCTTACATATCTTAATGTTTATGGCAAATATTTCATAGGTCTGTGGCATATATATTAGTTTCATTAAATACAATTGATCTGTTAGAATTAAGCAATGAATATTGAGTATTTTTGTATATTTACGATATACATGCGTGGCAAATATTTCATAGGTTGTGGCATATATATATTGTACACACATGGCATATATTTTTTAATGTCTATGGCTAACATTTGTCCCTATCTAAAACTTCAGTAATAGCTATAGAGTACATGTACAATATAAGTTCAATATACACATAGCGTCATTAAATACAATTAATCTATTAGAATTAAGCAATGAATATTGAGTAGTTTTTGTCTATCAACGATATACACTCGTGGCACATATTTCATACGTGTATGGCACATATATTAGTAAATACATGGCATATATTTTTCAAAGCAATGAGTAATTCTGGGATTATGATTAGAAGAAGGAAATTAAATTAATGGATAGGATTAAGTCATTAAATCTAAGGGCTCATATTGATGCCTTTAGATAAAGACAAATAGTGAGCTTTTATACAATCTTGCTCGATCGTGGTATTCCAATTCCACCACCGAGGGAACGGGTGCGGATCCTATAAAGGACAAACAAAAGCCTTTATATAAAGGCTTAAATATTGCTCATTAGATTCACTTTTATTTATTGAATGGTTGTGATTAGAACACTCATTAATTCCAAATAGATTACCCTACCCCAAAACACCCCAAAACCCACCCTAGGAAAGCTAAAAACGTCGAAGGCATTTTTAGGGTTTATAGTGGCGGGTTAGGGTCGTTACGACCCTAAAACCCGCTACCACAAACCCTACAAATCTGTCGAGTTAGTTGTCAATATAAAGTACAGAACAAATTCAAAATAGATTACCCTACCCCCAAAACACCCCAAAACCCACCCTAGGAAACCTAAAAACGTCGAAGGCATTTTTAGGGTTTATAGTGGGGGTTTAGGGTCTAACGACCACAAACCCTAAAAATCTGTCGAGTTAGTTGCTATAATATAAAGTACAAAACAAATTTCAAATAGATTACTCTACCCCTAAAACACCCCAAAACCCACCCTAGGAAAGCTAAAAACGTCGAAGGCATTTTTAGGGTTTGTGGTGGCAGGTTTAGGGTCTCCACAAACCCTAAAAACCTACCGAGTTAGTTGCTACAATATAAAGTACAAAACAAATTCTAAATAGATTACCCTACCCCAAAACACCCCAAACCCACCCTAGGAAAGTTAAAAATATCGAATTCACCACTTATTACTTAATGAATCATTATCAATTTAGTGCATTATCGTATACATGTAAAAAAAAATTTAAAAGTCGTAAAAATATATCTATGGCTGGTCTTATTTTGAAGAGCTTGAATTTAGATGAACAATGATAATTTTTTTTCATTTTAGACTTATATATTAAAAGTTATAACAATTTAAAGTTTTAGATAAAGAGAAAAAAAGAAAAATAAATAAAAAAATTCACCCGCACGAAAACAGTAAACCTTTATACAAACCTGTGTCTAATCTCTCGAACCTCGAAGCTATCCTTGTCGCAAGCTCCTATCATTTGGACAAATTATCCCTTCCCTAGATATCAGCATTGCTTGTAAGATAAATTGTAACTAACGTTTGAAACAGATGTATGTAAGCAAACCTATAAAAAAAAATCCACCCAAAACACTCATTATCAAGTGAGTGTTTTGGATTTAAGATACTCAAGGTACCCGATGTATATTAAGATTTAGGTTTCAGTCATCACCCATAACATTGTAACTAAAAAGTCGAACCTAACGTCGTTCTAAACAGGGTGAATTATCAGCCAGCACAAACAGGCAGCAGACACGTTTAACTCGATCGAAATTTCACTACCTCACAAGGATAATATTGCTTTTCCAAGGAAAAAGACAAACAAAACGTCTGAGAAGTAAGTGACAATAGAACCATAGCGAATCCACCCGTCATCAATAAACCAAAAAGCAAGGATATATCGATCAGAATATCACGCCAGCTGGCAAAAACATGTACGCCCAACCAAAAAAAAAAAAAAAAGAATTGAACAAGATAATGTGAACGACCTAAAGTTTTACCTCTTTTCCGTACCAATCATGCTACTCTTTCCTATGAGATCACTACCAAGGGCATTTGACCCAAGATCAAGAACACTATCATCTCTTCCGAATGATAAATTGGTATCGTTCTATACCCCTGCACTCTAAGACAACTGTTATACAATCCTGCTTCCATGATTGCGAATCAAAGCCAGCTAACCCAATCAACTACTCCAGACACGGAAAGGAATGCTCAGCCACAGATCTAGTCTTGATTTTTCAGCCTTTCAAAGAAATACAAATATCCCATGTCTTTTGGAGGTTTAACAGAAGCCCCAACCTTTTCATCATTGAATATAACCCATCTTCCGTCTTTAAAAATATGTGCAACATAGTGCCCACATTGAGTCGAGGTGCCTATGTGGCTAACAAAACCAAGAAGCTTGAATTCTGCATCATCAAAATTATACACATATAACACTTGTTGATTTACTTTTTGATATATCAGGGAAGCAAGAAACTTAGGAGAGGTAGTAAGGGAAAAGGATTACTTCCAGGTCCGTCAGGTAATTAGCCTCAGCAGGTTCTGAAGCACTCGCTGATGCATCTCCACCGCTAGGTGCAGAGGCATTTGGGTTAGTAAATATCCAATCAGTTGCTTTCTCAATATCACCGCCCTGCAAACATATTTTTCAAAAATAAATAATCATACAAAGGACCAGGACATTATGCAAGGAATAGAAAATTCAAATGCTATATCATACCATAGCCATTAGAGCACGGCGAGCCACATCTTCTCAAAGCCAAATGAGACTAGAGTTTCAACCTTTGATGAGTCAACTTGTGCCGCACCACCCTTGGATCCTAGGCCTATGGGAGCATCTATATCTGTAACAATAATGCACTCATTAGCACCATGACCACGACATAGTCCACATCAAATTATTCGGGTGAAGATCATTCACCTGGATCATCCATGTGAGATAAAAGCCAATTCATGGCTTCTTCAACTCCAGTATTAGAAGTGTTGATGGCAGCCTTCTTACAATGAAGATAGTTAAAACCCATTGACACAAGCTGGGAGACAATATCCTCGTTGGCTGTGGGTATATCAGTTTCCATCTCACCATCAGGAGCTGACAAAGGTAGAATACAAAATATGTCAGACCATAGCGTAACAAAGTAATGAAACTTCTTTAAAAATAAAAGGCCATAGCATGACATATACCACTCTCGGGCAAAAGCTCTTCACCAGGTTGTTGTCCCTTGCTACGCATGTGGCTAATATCAATGATATCAGGAACATCAATATACACGTCTGAGATACAAAATAAAACGAGTCAAAAATTACATTTATATGTAAATATGATTTCCTATCGAAAGTTATCAGCAGAATATACCAAGCTTCTTAGGCACCCATCCATCATCCAGAACAAATTTCCTCATGTGCAGAACAAGATAATCCGGGAAGGAAGTCAAACCAGTAGTTCTGCCAAAAACATGAAAATGAAATAAGATGAACACTAGTTTCATTCAACCAAATTTTAAATTATGGAAGGACATGCAGCAAAAGCAACTATTCCTCAGCGAGCCAGAAAGGTAGGAAGATATAACATTGATAGAACGAAGATATTACTTGATGGCTAGTCCTAGCTTTCAATGCAGTACTGTAAAAATCCTGTACAGCTTCAGGGGCTGAATAGCTTGCTAGACAGGCACCCAAAGGCACTCGTGGACGAACTATTTCATTAGCAGATCTGCAAGGAGTAAGCGTCGTTAGCAAGAGATCAAACTGCTCCATCAGATAGGCAAATTGTGATAAGACTTGAGCTTACAATTCATTTCCAGCAGCTTGCATCTCAGCTTTCAGTTTGTTGTAGTTTTGCAGTTGTTCTAGAATCCCAACACCCAAATTAACAAAAAAGCAACTTCAGAACTTAAAACCAGTGGAAGAAAATTCAGATGTACCTTTATTAGTAGCTTCGCTCAGGGGTATGTTTAAAGATAAAATGTAATCTGATCTTCTATTATATGTTACTTTTCCAGATGGGCACTGAATTCGATCCTCAATGCCAAATTTGAAACTCCTTGAGGGATCCAACTTAGGGTTCCCAGAATTAACGCGTTCAACTTGTTCGAGTAGGTGAAGAAAATATTCTAGCGCATCCTACAAACAGCATGACAAAACAATATGAACCATCAAACTAGACACATGAACAATTTACATCAACCAAATAAGATATTTCTACCATTAAAGATCAAAGCACACAGATTTTTAGAGTTCAAACCCAACACAAAACCAAATAAGATATCCAGAAAAAAGTACAGAGGATGCTGTCGAGCCAACATTTGGGAAGTAGACCATTTACAGGGTGTGCCAATACAGAATTCAAGCATGCATGTTTAAACATGCCATAGCTAAACCAAAATGTAACAACCTGAGAGATATTGGCTTGACAATATGTCATATTACTTTGTTACGTTTTCTAAATCATGCATTTTACATTTACCAAGACACTGCCTGAGTGAGATTAAAAACACGAATTGGGACACTTAAAAAGGTATTAGCCTGTTAAGGGCTCCTCGGGATCATATAAGGAAATTACCTGCTGTCTCATAGTAGAGAACTCAGGATGGCTGGCAGCTATTACACTCTTGAACATGTGAGGGCGAATGCCTTCCTGTTTCTGTAAGTCGAGTATTAAAAATAAAAATATACAACCAAAGAGCCCCAGTGACTTATATAATATGCATATATATGTACAAAGTCATACATGTACGCATCATAAGTTAAAGAGCAAATAAGATGTCAAGAACGAGTAACCAAATTACTATAACTTAAGGTTTCAAGGAAGTTGGATTAGCAGCATTCTCGTCCTGCAATAGAAATTGTCTTACAAAACCTAGAGGTCACAAAATTAAGTACAGTGAAAAAAACTAAATTCACAAACCTCAGTTGTCGCCTTTGAGTAATTACCAGACAGCAATCCATGAGCCAGTTTTGTCCTATGAAAAAGTGCATTTCAACCATTGTTACACAGCGTGAGAAAATTAAGAAATCATCGCATGTCCCAAAAGCAGCAATAAAGCAAAATTATCACACAAACCTAAATTATATATCAAATTATCAGTTGACTTATTATGTTTTTTCTTCCTATCCTTTCCAAAGATCAAAAAAATTGAAGCTAATATTCATTGCCAGACAGCACCAAACAATTTTCACTATAAAGATCGCTGCAGCAAAAGAACATCACAATTAATGGGATTTTAAGCTTATTTACCTAGAACACCAATTGACGCAAGTGGATAGGGACCAAGTTAAGTAACTATACATATAAAATTGTAAATAGCTTCTATTTTGTGTCCTTTTAACAAGTTCCAAGTAATTTGTTTCTCAAATGGAGAAAAATGTATACATGTAATATATTGCAAGAAGATGCAGTTACAGGAAAGTAGGATTTGTTACTGACATTTGCATGTTCAAGTCCACAGTTGGATCAGAAGGAGCTTCTTCAAAAGCTGCCTTTAAATTCTTATCTGCATAATATCTAACAAGTAACAGCCACAAAAAACATCAACAGAGTTTTCGTAACCAAAACATAAAAACCCACAACATCTTCACATTTTATAGAGATGTTAAGAATTAAAGCACTACTACTGACCGAGAAATAAAGGCGTGTGTTGAAAATGCAACTTGCATCGTTGAAGCCAGATAACAGCTGAATAAGGAAGACAAAAATCAAACAATGAGAAAGAATACATAAATAGCATTGGTTGCCACTCCATGCAAACACTATCATAACTAAAATGCTAAGTTTACCTATTCCCAAGATTAACAAGTCCAGTATAACCTGGACCAAAAAGTGGTTGCATTTCCTCTCCACTTTCTTGAATTCTGTTCCAATCAAAGTTCGTATTTTGGTCCAGCTCCCTCTCAGCAGTTGTTAACTCAGTCTAAGAGGAAAAAAGGAGGTCGGAACATTAAGGTAAAATTATTCACACAGAAATCAAGTTTATGTTGTAAACTGACCAGTAACACGATTCTTGTATTTATGGCTTTCAGTTATGACCAGCATGGCACATTTTGAGCTAGAACAGTTAACAGAGCTGATCTTAACCAGGAATATACCTCCATAATAGACTCATGCATGCAACATTACCCCAATTCAGTGCAGGCACAACATCTAAGCACCACCAAACAGACATGCAATTTGAAGACAAATCCAAATAAACTCAAAAGGTCACAAGAACGTCCCCCCCCCCCCCTCTCTCTCTCTCTCCTATAAAAAAAAAGCTATATGCACATCGGAAATTAATCTAACCAATAGTTCCAATAAAATTATCAACATAGTTGCATCAAGGTTCATAAACCTAGAGAAGGGCTCACACATAAAGTGCTGGTATCCCAAAGTGATCAACCAACCTTCTGAAGAGAAGAAAAGTCAATGCCATAGAATGCCAAATGCTGTGCTAGAAGAGGGTCCAACACACTCTCATCCTCCGCATATGAGTAAACATCTGAACTGCCACAACACAGTAAGTACGAGAATATCTGAGTTACCAAATCAGCGGCTACTTCTGAGATCATATTTTAGAATGACATGATGCGGGGATTTTTCAGAAAATGAAGTTGACAAAAAAAAAAAACGAGAACAGACAAGTACAGGAAAGCTCTTCAAGAACAGATAAGCTGATGCATCACGAAATATGACAAGACAGTTCTTAATGTCAGTAGGGATATTACCTCCTACAAAGAGAAAACCTGATTTTGTAAGATTAGAGTCTACATTTCATGTCTCAGGTCAAAAATATTATTCACTTCTTCACAAACGTTAATAGGGATCCTTAAGAGTCAACAAGATACAAGGCAACAAGCTCAGTTATAACTAGCATATGCATCCATTGCATCACTATGAGCACTGTTAGTACCATAATGCTGCAATTGTTAACTGGCAGAAATATAAAAAAGCAGAGAGTGAGACAGGGTGAACCAGGAGGAAGACTATCTCAAAAAATGCACTTACGTCTGAAGAGTGTAGGAGAGAAATAGGGAGGCTAAGGAGTTAGAAACGTCAAAATGAAAACAGTTGAATTCAACCAAGCACGACTTAAATAACTTCTATAAATCAGCTTCCACATTTTTAGCAAATACAACAATAATGAGAAAAAAAAAACTATGGCAAGTAATATCTCAGGCTCACAAGGGACAGAAGCCACTACCAACCTCTGACAACCTTTTGGTACAAGTTTATTTCAAAAATACTTCCCGATTGCAATTGAACCAGAACAGAGATGGCACATCCACACAAGAAATATGTTGTCAACTTGCTGCGAAGCAACTTACTACTTATTTCTAATCGCCCAACTCACCCGAACTAGCTCAATAAAAATGCCATGATCCATAGAATTGACATCTGTGCATACAGCTTTCCTGAGACCTAGTTTGTGCACAATCATAACTGACAAGAGATGTTGCCTCTCCATATATTATATGAATTGCTCTTAAAAGTTCAAATATAGCTATCACCATCCAAGCATAAAGGGTCAGAGCTTTTAGGAAGGACAAGGTATAGCATACAATTTGTGTTATAAAAAGGACATACACAATTCCGTGCAATAGCTGCAGTAAACTACCAAGTAATAAGCTAAAGGTATATAATATACAGCTTACAGCTGACGGCAGCAGACAAGATAACAAAGTGAATAGAAATGTAAATGGGATACTTACACGTAGATAAAAAAACGAAAATAAGACTAACATGGTCATTGCATTCATCATATGATCAGAAACAATATCAATCCATCAGACGTAGACACGAAGGACGAGGTACCTGCTGATTCAAGATCAGATGTTATTGTTCCAAGCTTCACAGCCAGAGGGTATCCTGTCTCACTATAATGTTCAACAGCATGGTTGTTACCACCACTTCCATCCCAATTTTCCTCCCACAGAGGATCATTCCATCAGTTAAATTTAGCCAAAGATTTTCAGATTTGTCACACTTGGCACACTTCCAGCCAGAAGGAGGCACAACAACACCGTTGCCAATCTGATGCAAATTCAAAGCATAAGCACTGACTTGCTTCTTGTCAGCTACCCAAGCTGCCACCTGCTCCTTCCTTTCAGCACCCTCAGCCATTAAAATAGCATCAACTGCCAGCCGGACCTATAATATTCACATGTAATTAGGGCCTTTCCTTACCTATTACTCCCTCCGTTCATTAATATCTGTCGTTTTAGGATGTGATTCTTGTTCAAAAATATCTGTCATTCGTTTTTGACACACTTCTTTCCACTTTTACCCCTACTATTCAATATAAAAGTAATTATTATCTAAATGGAAAAATAAAAAAGGAGGGGCACATGCGTCATTGTCCTACTTTCTTAATAAGTGTGCAAATTTCTAAAATGACAGTTATTGTTGAAGGAGGGAGTAATAAAGATAGTATTCTTCAATTAAAACAGGTTCAACACATAAAGTTTGGGAGCGATACCTTCTCAGGCAACTCCACTGAAGGAAATGCAAGGATTACATAGTTCGGCAAGATAACGATACTATGAGTTTCTTCATACTCCGGTTCATTTTCACTAAAGCCGCCTTCCAAACCTGGAAACAATCAATTATCTCTATCTGTGAGAAAAAGAGAAGTGTAATGACCGCTTCCACTAAATCAAGGACATTAACAAGAGTATAACCCAGCCTATATATACAACTGAAATGGTAACATCATCAAACTCTTCTTACATTTCAAAAGAGAAAGTTTCTGAAGTTAAAAGTCAGGTAAGTTTAAGCATCCACTGGAAGCACCAACAGCAACATGACACATGAGCGTATGTACATTCCCCAATTATAAGGGAACTTGTCCAAGTGACAATGTGCAACAGTTGTAACAAACATGGTACAGTAAGGCTTTGTAAGTGATAACAGAGTGGTTAAAACTTGGTGAATGTTTAATCTCGGTAGTCATGTCAGGTACTAAGGACGGAAAAGGAAGAAAATGAGCTTATACGCATATTCAGGCATACCAATAGCTAAAAGAGTAGGTTTCTTCAAAGGCCTGTCTTCAGGGACCGCCTTCTTTGTCTGCTTGATGGCAAATACACTGGGTTACCAGTCTTCTCGAAGTTCCACATGACATGGTCTTTCCCGAAGGCAAGAAAGGAATTCATATCGACATACAACCCTCCTTCCGATTTCTGAGATAATGTCAAAGCAAGTCAATCCAGCATCAGAACCAAAGAGTATAGCTTTATACTCACATGCATAAGTGGATACTCGAAGCTCTCCATTGATCGAGCCCGAACAGTCATGTTAAACCCCGCACCATTACAACATGAGAATAGAAAGGCCAGGGAATTGGGCAAATGTGACAAGAAACGTAACTTTTAGAAGAAAGCCCGCGCAATCAAAGAAGGGCCAAGGTATCAAGAACTTCAGAAACGACGATAATTATATGTTAAATCAATTTTCCGAATTTTATACACATCATCGTCTTACATCTCTATCACGTCCAACAGTAACATAACATTAGCAAGATTACATGAATAGGAGACGAGAGAAACAAAGGAAGACGGGGACAGAAACTGATACCGGATTATCAAAAGGATACAGCACTCTTGCTTGTAGATACGATTGGTCGGTTCGGGGATACGAACCCGGGAGAGGTTCGACCTCAACACATCCATAGCATCTCCCATGGAGACTGTGCGGAGAGTGAGATAGAGTAAGACAGATGGATGGTTTTTCAAGCACGAGAATGAGATGAAGAACTGACGATTAATACGCTGCCGTTTGCCCTAAAACAAGCGCGAAGAGCAAAGGTAATCCGAACTCCAAACGTAAATCCGAAAGGGGAGATTGATAGTCAGACAGTCAGAGCAGGTGGGAGACTGGTATAAATAGTGAGAACTGAGAGGGGGGGAGGGGGACGACGCGCGCAGAAACTCGTCTATAAATGGCGGTGGCGACAAAGTTCCCGGATGCACGATGCGGGAGAGGTAGAGGCGGATAGCTTTGGCACTTTTAGCAAGTTTGCGAAAAAACAGAGCAATAAGGTAGGTATCTTTGCTTATAGTTTTAGTAGTTGGTGAGTTTAAACTCACCATTTTTGCTTATAGGATTATCACTTCTCTTTCCACTACTTACCAAGTCACCAAGTAGGTATCAAAGATTATATAATAATTAATTATTATTATTCACAAATAGTTTACCTTGTTAAACAACTGTAATATTCTATTTTTTGGGTAGTTTGCTATTCGGCTATGTAGTGTGTTCATGTAAAATTGTCGAATGTAACTAAGTATTATTAATAATGAAGGAAGTAGTCATGTTTTTATGTATGACTCATATGTTACTATGACTTCATACAGCCATATACTTACGTGCAAACATGTTTTAGCTATAGGGTTACGAGGGGACAAAGCGTTCAATGAGGGCTTATGCACGAGCTCTAGTGTCAAGGGTTAATGGAACGAGATATGATATTGATGCCTTAATGAAGATGTTAGGATCATGGTGTTAAGGCCAATGTGAGGCCTTGCACATAGTCGGCACCCGTCTTGCTTACGAGTTTGGTGTGTTGGGTAGTTCATACCCTTAAAGGATTTGGGCATGGTAGAGTATAAATCAAGATGAAGATTAGCGTGTCACAAAAAAGCCAATCTTGTCACACTCAGCTAACATTTCAAGGATGTTAGAACAGTTGACTTTGTAGTTAGCATGACCCTAAGGGTGAACGATACCCTTAGTTCAACCCATTGTCAAAGCCTAGAGTGTGGCTGGTTATAATAATGATGGTGACTTGTTAACTAGGGTTTGGATCCTATAATGGTTTTGACTAAGCAATCAAGACTCGCGCCCACCACTCCTGGTGCTTCAGGTTGGGATAAGAGAGTTAGTAGTGAGAGTTGTCAGTGAGTGGTTAAAGTCCACTCTCATTCACTCTCGTGGCTAGCCTAGGTGTGGGGTTTTGTCCCATCGTCGGGACAAGAAACTAATTCAGGCTGGTTGAGCCCTGTGCCTCACGCTGGTTGTGTATGCCTTGTGGACTTGCATGTTCGCTTCCTTGTGTACCTCAAATGTGCTTGCATGAATGTTTATGTGCTTGTTTGCCTTAAAGAAGTGTGTTGTATCATAACTAATGGTTTAGTATTTATTGATGCGTAAAGTTGAAGTTACCTTATGGGGAACTCAAACGTCAATGTGATGCAAGCTGTGAAACCAGCAAGCGCTCCTGATGCGTCCACGATGTGTCGTGGACGTATCGTGGACTTTAATAAATTTTGATAGTTTAGGAATGGACACGAGATAAACTTAAACTGGAAAACACATTTCGATTGAGAATTTAGACACACGAAATTCACTCAACCTCCCTTGCCCCACACACGGACTCCCGGGACAGTTTCGACTTTACCCCTAAAGTCGTCAACCCTCTCCTGACTATCGGCTACGGTTCACCGACCGTTCCCCGACCTGTCGTTCTATCAAATACCCAATGTATTGATACTCTAACCCAGTCCTATCTAGCTCACCAACTCTCTAGCACCTACACACACTCCTAAGTCCAATCCACACTTGCCCAGATTATCTCTATCTTTTTCTCTCATACAGGCTTACTTGCATATGGAATAAATGCAAGTATATATACACGGTTGTTAGGATGTAACTACCGTCCTATTAATCCCTAGACTTCTAGGAGTCGACTATAACTTCGATTATTCACATAGCAGCCACACTAGTCTTGCAGAGATTCTTCAACTTGATCTAGAGGCTTGAACCACGTGTCGCCTCATGGTTGGTCAAGTTGGCGGCAAGCCCCCTTGATAGGTCGATCACCACTTGTGTGCCCACTTGCCTGATTCTGTCTGGTTCATTAAATGCTCATAAATGCCCTATTCTGAATTCATTACGGCTATGTAATGATGTTCATTTATAGCTTTGTTATCTTGTGCATTAATGAACTTCTCCTTTTATCATGAGCTTGTCGTGAACAAGTTGCCTAAGTGGATGTATGTGCTTTATCTGAATGTGTCGATCCCTTGCAGTCTTCTGTCTTTGATTTTCATCTGTAAGCATGAGAGATATCTTTGTGTGGTGTCTGACTGGTTGTCTGTGCTAGAAGTTCTACGGAGCTCTCGCAGACAGTGCCTGACTGGTTGGGCACATGTTGTGGAGCGCGCTTGCAACCTTGCGTGCTAAGCCACTCATGACCTAAGTGCGCTTGCAACCTTGCGTGCTAAGCCACTTATTCACTTGTCTATATGAATCATGAATCTTGACAAACGCATTAGATAGACAATACAAGGTTGCTATCATCAAAACTAAAGGATCTTATCTTAACAAGATGCACTTATTAATGGCCTATACGACTCAAAGTAAATCCAAAATGTCGCTCTTGCTACTGGTTTGGACCTTGTGAAACGAGTCTGGGGATATAGGATCATAACCACAATATTTGAAGGTGAATATCAATGTATTAAGCTTTCAAATGAATTTGGTTGTTGGTGCTTCTATAATGGAAGACATGATATTGGCTTTAGGTGATTGGTTCACCAATGTAATCTCTTCAGAACCTTAACTAGGGGATCACTATGAGTACAAAGACTTCAGTTCATAAGATCTTGATCGAGAAACCACCCAACAAGAGGATGCATCTTGATCCAAGCGGTTGAAAGGAAAATGAGGAGTTCAAGGCTTAGCTGCATTAACACTTAAGAGTGTTGGAAGGATGACAGCTCAACCCAACACCGTAGTTGAGGGACTGGACTGTAGTTGAGGGACTGGATTTTGAGTTGCTAGAAAATTTTGTTTGAGACATGAAGGAATGGTCCGAGACAACGACAATTCTCTAGGATCAAAAGTTCATTGTTTCAAAACTTTTATTGACAATCACTTAAAGAAATGGTTGAGGACCAAGAGAGATTGTGATTGTGTAAATGGTCAGCTCATCACAAGTGCATGAGCTAAACTTAAGAATACTTAAAAAGCTTGATTCTTCGCTCAGGATACGTGTAACACGTCATATGGGCAACTGTCCAACAACCTAACTCTCAAGCCATTTAGGCTTAAAAACGACCCATTGTAAGTCTTTCATCCTCATTGGGGCCTAAAAGTGGAAAGCCTTGTTGTTGTAGTCAAAGTCAAACCATATGCATCCGTATAAACCATTCACATTACTATCTATATCCCGACGTGGATGGGGGGAATCACATACTTCCCCACTAAAAGAATGTGACCTCCTCGTCGTAAGCCTAACGAACAAGTCTCATATACCTCCTCGGTAGGTGCCGGGGATTCCATTCTGGCACAATTCCGAGTCGGCTCTAATACCATTTGTAATACCCTATATGAGCAATTTTCTAGCAAGGTCTTCCACTTTTAAGCCCCGTTAAAGAGAGAAAAGGCTTAAATAGGCTAGTTATCAACCCGAATGGCTTGAGAGCTAGGTCGTTGGACAATTACCCATATGTAGTATTACAAATGGTATCAGAGTCGATTCAGAACCGTGTCGGTTAGACTACCCAACACCTACCGAGAAGATTAGTGAGACTTGGATGTTAGGTTTACGACGAGAACGTCACGTTCTTTGAGTAAGGCAGTATGTAATACTCGCATCCCACATCGGGATATAAGTAGTGATGTGAGTAGTTTATAAGGATGCATATAGGTTGGCTACAACAACAAGGCCATCCACTTTTAAGCCCAAGTGAGGATTATGAGTGCTCATAACCAGTTAAATTGGTTTTCGGTTACTAGTTTTATCTTGATTAATAAGAACTTAATTAAAACATGAGAGGTTAAACAAAGGTTAGTCATTGAATAATAAAGACTAATGAGCCTTCATTGAGGAATAATACAACTTCTAAAAATACACATATAAATAAATGTGTATAGTAAAAAAATGGGCATTAAACCCACATGAAATGATGGACTAAATAAAGAACAAATATAAGAAGAAAAATAACTCCTAAAGTAATATGTAAACACATAATACATTAATATATGATCTAAGATCAAAATCATGTGAGATAAATATGTAAAACACATTATATTGTTACAATGAATAGTAAAGTATACCAAATATTCAACAAACACAAAGAGTACACTAGGAATATACCTTAGAACAAAGTAACAACACATGTTACAACCTAACACATGAATAAGTCCATTTGTATAACATTGAAGTCTTTAATATTATAAGACAAAGATGACTCATCAAACCCACAAAAATATCTCATTTGGACGGCAATGCATGAATAGTCCAAGGTGAGTCATCCAAAACTAGCTTTAAGGAGATAAAATATCTAGGATAAGTCATGACTCACCATTTTACACTTAATGACAAAGTAAGCTAGTTTTCACATCCTCACTCCTCTCTCTTTTTGCGCTTATCGAGCTCACCTCCTTATCCATTTTTCTTCATCTTATCCCTTGTGTTGTTGAAGAACTCAACCATGGTGGGCATGGTAGCTTAAGATTTCTTCACCCTTTCCACTCCAAACTCCTCATTCTTCATCTATAAGATAAGGAGATCTTAGATCTACCTTCCATTTGCTAAAAAACTGAAACTCCGACAACATTTTGAAGATAAAATTTGGCCATCAAGCTTGGAAATGTAGTAGAAGTTCAACTCCGCCAAGAGAAAGTAAAAATATGCTTTAAGCTCCAAGGGTTAGAATTTAGTAATTGCTAGTAAAAATCTATTTTGCAGGAGACCAGAAGTAGATTAATTTAGATATGAGGTTGCAATCTAGAATTAGAAAAATACATAGGAAGGGGAATTGAAGGACGAGGGAGAAGTATTAAACCATGATTCATTTGTTTAGAATTATTGGGATTTATTGTATTTATTTTAAGTTTAATTAGTTTCACATTCAAACCCCCAATTTCATGTTATTTGATTCTTTAATTAGTTTCACTTTAGGAAAACTTGCTACGATAGATCTGTCCACTTGTCGTAATACATTTTCACCCGCACACCACATTCTCAAAATATCGAGGCCCAAGAGCCTATCTACAGTCATGAAACCATACCGGCCCATGCGCCTCACTTTCAATCTAAAAAGATTCAGGCCCAAGTGTCCATTCACAACTTTAATAGCATTCCGGCCCAAGTTCCTCGTTTTCAGTTCAAAGAGATTTAGGCCCAACTGCCTCATTCGTAGTCCAGAGACATTCTTAGTTTAGACTTATTCCTTTCGGCCCCAAAGCTCATTCACAATTTGATAAATCGCAGTCATCTCTGCATACTCCCAACAGAACGTCATAGTTGAAAGCTCGAGTCTTCTAAACGCCAACACCAGACAAATTGGCAGTATTGAAGTTCGATAAGGAGTCTGAGGTCACATGAGATCTACTACATAACTTGTCATGCATCACTCATGAAAATTCAAGTCTAGGAGCGTCAAGGAATAACTGTTTTAAAATGAACAACTTGAGTCATCACAAATAAGAAGCATTGGTTTTGTTAAATAATCTTCTTCCATTAGTAGATTTTTTGTTATATATGACGGTTGAAAATCGATTTTATAGGACGGATTCTTGGCGTTATATATTGTCCTATCGTATATAGGTAACTCTTATATAGGACCACTAGTGCAGAAAATGTTTTTTACCACGGTTATTTTGCCTATATACCACGGTTAGAAACAGTGGTTTATACCCGCGTGGTATATCGGAAAATTGCAATAAACCACGGTTTAAAACCGTCGTTTAAAACACGGATTATAAACCATGGTTCGCTAAAACCGTCGTTTATAGCCCGTTGTGTCGCGGGAATCAGACGTCGGTTGGAACAGAAACCGTGGTATATAATGTCCTTCCATTGCATTTTATACGACGGTTCGGGTGTATAACCGTGGTATATGACTCCTTTATACGACAGTTTTACAATAAACCGTGGTTTATACTCGTCGTTCCATTGAGTTTTAAACCACAGTTTTAAGTGAACCGTGGTTTTTTTTTTTCTTTTTTTTAGTTTTTTTAGTTTTTTTAGCATCTACCACATATGTTTTCCAACACAACCCAATTTACAATCGCATATACACAACTGTACAGGGCATCCAACTGGTATTGCCCTTTGATAACCAACCACACTATGACCATAAACCAAGTTGCCAATTTGAATTGCAACATTGAAAACGAATTAATTGCAAACAAACCCATTCAAAAATAAGAGAGAGTTGAACTTTACAAACTCTTTGAGAGTCTACGTTGCTTAAGCACAACAAAAGTGTAAGTCTAACTACACTAGGATAAGATCTAAGTAAACTCAAGTAATTTTTACACCAAAACTGCGATAGATGATCTCTTACAAAGTCGAGATCCATTTTGGAATACGTGCTCCCTGCTTTTGTGAAAAAAGAAACGATCTGTCCATAAAAAGAAACTAATCATCATTAGTACACAATTTTATTTCAAATGCAATAACTTTAACTAAAACTTTGATTAGTATGGTTTACCTTGTCATCATCAGCAAGCGTGTCAATATTTTGTACAATCTCGAACATGTACCGCATCACATAATAGCCACAGCTTCGTGAATCAGGCTGCTGAGGACACTGTCATCACACCATCCATGGATTACCAACTTTAGATAGATCAAAAAATTAAACGTTTAACTTTAATACAAAAATGCATAAATTAAATGATTACTTACACGTATGTAATGGAAGTCCAAGATGGAGAATGGTTTCTTCGCATCACTCAAACCAAGCTTATGACCCTGCATAAATACAGCATTTTAAAATGAAGCCATTTATTGTCAATAATCTAGGACAAGCTTAAAATAAATACAGAATGCATTAAAATTTTTGAATACTCACTCCTTCAAATATTTCTCTACAGCGATCTCTCGAAGGTCATCAGGGTCGCCCAATGGGTCTAGTATCAACAAGCATGAGGTGTCGATACACAACACCATCAACATCCAATGATTGCTGCCACAGATAAAACAAAGAATGTTTTGTAGAACAATATTTTTAATTATCACAATTAGGAAGCGAAAAATTCCAGTTATTGTGTACTTACATCTGATGATATGGGAACAGCAAATATCTGCTTCTTCTTCGCACCGCAGCACAAAATCCCTGCCTCACGTGCTGTGCACATCCTTGCGCATCCAATGCGGCCTGACTTGCTGACATCAATTGTGGGCACAAGAAAGAGATGGAAAATAATCTCTTGTTCGATATCAGTCTAGTAGTCAAACACCTAAACAACATTTTTTCATAAGATATGTTAAATAGCTTAAAAAAATGAAAGATAATTTAATAATTTAAAATATACTTACACACAATAGGCCTGAATCACAGAGATGTTAAGCAGGTCTCCCATCAAAAATTCTCTTAGATCGCTCACGGTAATCATCAGATCTCTGGGCTCGGGGGAGTGGAAAACATGCTTAGACACTTTCATGTTGAAATTGGTGACAGACTGCGGCTTCGTCATGAAAAAGTCATACAACATTTTTTGTTTGTCTGTCAACATCTTCAGATACTTGGGTGTCAGAATTGGGGATCTCCTAGGAGTCATATCGAAAGGTTTTACCACTTCCTTTCTCACACTCTGACTCTCCTCATTTGATTTCACAACTTCCTTCCCCTTATCCACTTTCCTCTTCTTAACCAGTCTTAATTCCTTATCAATCTAATAGTATACAAAATTTAAATAATAAACATATCAGTCAACAGTCAAGTTAAAAACTAAACAGTAAGCATGTAATTAAATAGTTTACCTTGTCACTACTGACATCAATGAGAGAATATGGCCATGGAACAACTGAAGATTTTGCTTGACCTATTTTATTCCACTGATTCCACTCCAACGGAAGGGGAGAGTCCTCATGACCTTGCACAATATCGTCTACCATCACACGAGTGTGGAGAGGTGGGATGGGCTTGAAATGTACTACAGTGTTCGGTCCGGTCTGTAAAACCCGACCGAATGCAACATGAACAGTCCCACAATCCAACACTTGAAACAAATGACATGATTTAGCCACCTACATCAACTCACAACAGTAAGCAAGCTAATAAAATTATATTGTTTTAAAAGTAATGTTAAAATAACTAAGGAGGAAAATAGAACAAACCGAAAGGTTTTGATAAGGAAATGTGTCTCTGGTAGGAGAAGAAGGTGCAGGATGATCGACCATCGGAGTATCCGCCGTCGTGGTAGGAGCAGACGTCGGTGTAGGATCATCGACAGTATCCGCCGTCGTGGTAGGAGCAGACGTCGGTCTAGCAGTAGGTGCCGATGTAGGAGACGCGGCCACTATCGATGTATCCCGCCGTCGCGGTAGGAGTAGACACCGGTGTAGGAGTAGGTGTCGGTGTAGGAGCATGCACCTGGCCCAATACTAAAGCCTCAAGTCTTCGCAGGCGCTCCTCGTAGGCTTGACGCTCCTCAGCGTGGCGTCTTTCCGACTCAGCGTGACGTCTCTCCGACTCCTCCAACCGGTCATGCACCCGTTCATCCACCATTCTCTCTATCATTTCAGCCTGTGGTACTCTCGATCGAGACGTAGGAAACACGTCTTTTGGCGAACTTCCCCTCCAAGCCCCCGCACTCGCCCTAGATGATCCTTTTGCCCAAGGGCCTTATTCAGTGGATCATCCTGAGACGGAGGGGCCGAACCATCTCCCATCGCTCAGTCGAGCCAGACTATTTTAAATTAACAAAAATATTAGAAATGAACTTACTAATTAGTAAACAACAACTTTTAAATATATATACTTACAATCTTGGACGCCAACTCAGCAGTCTTGCTCTACGGGAACACCATATACCCCCTCGTCATTTTTCACCATTCGACCCAGCATAAATGTCTGCACTCTACTTGTATCGTCAACATCATCAATAACTGACTGAGTGCCGTCTTCATTAGTTTTAGTCAGTAAGCCCTCGCTCTTCCACTTCTCCAACCGCCCCGTGTATCCAGCTCGCCCCATGAAGTGCTTGTAGATATTCTTCGCCCGGTTACGTCTCGCTTGTTCTTGACGTAACTGTTACAAAATTTGTATATTTATAAGTTATACATAATAAAAAAATATTTGTTAAATTTTATTCCTTAAATAATTAAGAAATAATAATTGTAAAAGTACCTTAAACTCTTCAGTATGGCGATGGTCGTAGAATATCTTCCAGTCCTCCTCCGTGATCATACCATCATACACTACCCACAGCGGTGACCTCTTGGAGCCCGGTTTGGTAATCCAGCCATCTACCAACCGATGCTTGAACTGTCGCAGTGATGTCGCTAGAAGTGATTCAATCTTCGTCCGAAGTTCATCCGTGACCTTGTACTTCTTCTGCACCATCTGCCACACGATGTCTTTGTCTGCCTTTCTTGATCTTTCCAATCCTTATTAATCGAGCAATGGGATTTTACCATCAATCCCAAGTAGGAAGCAAACTTCTGCTTCGACCCACCACGATGTCGGAGGTACTTGTCCCAGATCAAATCGATGGGAGAATCTTTCTTCTCCTTCAACCCACGGGTCGGTCCACGTCCCTTCCGAGGGTTCTGCGAAGTAGATGCAGCTGGTGGTTCTTCAGTAGGGACGTCATCGTCAATATCATCCAGCCCCAACAGTAAGTCCTCTTCGACTCTATCGTCAGGATCCATAATCTGAAAAATAATCAACAATTAACAAGGTTAATACGAATATCTACTGAATCAAATATTGAAACATGACAAAAATGAAATAATATAATATTGTCAACCAAACTTACAAAATAACATTTCATCGTTCAATCCACAATCCTTCATTGTGGTCGGACCTTTGATATTCAAAATTAGTTACATTATCTACCTCCATCGGAAACTGAATAGGTACATCTGTTTCATCTTCACAGTCGTATTCATCCTCATCAACAATATTATCAATCCCAACTATCGATCTTTTACTCTACATTACAATAGACCATCTGGGATTAGACTGATCACGACAGTAGAATACTTGTTTTGCCTTTGATGCAACAATAAAGGGTTCATCAGTAGGAGCCGCTGTCGTTAAATCAACTAGCTTCATACCATGATCCTCCTCACGATATCCCTGTTTGTGTCCACCCATTTGCAACGAAATACGCAAGTTTCATAACTAGTGTAATTCAAGACCCAAATATCCTCAAATTAGTAAGCATGCCACTAAATATAGAACTTCCAGAATCATAATTAATTCGAGTATTATACCAGTTCGATCTGTTTGCTCCCCTCGCGTCTTCAGTCTGATTCTGGTCGAGCTCGAAGCAACCTAGAAATCGCCAGTTCAAAAAATAGTTAGCGCAATGAGGAGGTAACAACTACAGAAAAATGTAGCTTTAGATATATTAAAAAATAATCAATTGGAATGTTTTGGTTTAGGTCAAGATAATTAATCATTGAATCTAAAATAAGTAAGTTTTAGTTCACAAGAAAAAGGTAATTAATTGCTAGCGCTATGCCAGAATACTACCGTGGGTTCAGATCAGGCAAGCCGGTGGCAGAGGTTGACGCGCGTGGCAGCAGTTAGGGCGACAACCGGTCTCGTCAGAAATTCAAGACTGTGACTTCAATCAAGAAATGATATAGTTCATCTTAAAAGTTATAAAAAAAAAATTAAAAATGGTATTGTGCAAGAGAAGAAAAAAATTAAAACTGTGAGTAATTCTATGTTTGAATTTATTTTCCATTCTTTAATAGAAAAACAAGAATAAATTTGAAACATTTAAAATACCAACCTGATGAGTACTGATGGTCAGCTGGCGGGAGGTAGAGGAAGAAGAAACGTGATGCAGTAACACCTAATGATATTATGATAAGGTTATAATTAAAAAAACATGAATAATTGAGCAAACGAATAAATTTTGAACAAACCATGTTTTTGAATCATTCTTAAAATACTAACCTAGTGAGTAGTGATGGTCAACTCGGAAATGGGATGGAAGAGGAATTTTTCAACCGTAGTAATACCTATCCAATAAAACAAGAATAAGGTTTAATTCTGGAAAAAATTGGGCATGACCTTTGCGTATTGCAACAGACTCCACACTTTTTTTAAGCAGAAACAAACACAATAGGACCAGCCCAAAACACTTAAACGCATCAAGATGTGGGATCCATAACAAACTCACGAGAATATATGCATGCGTTCAGTACACTAGGAAATGAAAAAAATAAAGGAAGTGATCAATTTGAACATGTATGAGCCTCATTTATTGTGACATATCTCTTCATTAATATAATTAATCATCAGGGATTGATTAATTGACCGATCGATCTAGATTCTTTTTGGCCAGAATTTTATTCTCTCGAATCTTACTAGATCCCCTTAATAAACAAAATAAATGTATGGTTCAATAAAACAATTAAACAACCGAATACTACTAGATTAATTATGATAATAAACATGTGTTTATATATTAACTATTTGTGGCAGGCTTTGTGCTGTATCATATACTCATATGGGGATAAGGAAGCGTAATGGGGATTTGACCGACCTGTTTCATTAGTTACTAATATTCCTCTTTTGTTTACAATAGCGTTGTATATGTCGATCTTGGATTTAAGCGAAAACAGGTTAACCATCATTTTGAACCAATACCAACAACCCAATGCGGGACCAATCCAAATTGGTGTGCAGATTTTGTTTGATTTCCCCGATAACATCATCACCAATCAAACTGACATTCCAAAAAATATATTGAGGTAATACAATGTATAGCACATGGCAGATTCAAACCAAACCAGCATAAGCAAAGGTGGTTTATCATAATTTCCTAACCAAATCCAAAGGAGCAAGACATATATTAACATCGATTAAGTATCGGTTAGACAAGTGAAGAAAAAAAAAAACGAACCATATTACCTTTGAGCTGGGCGGCGCGCGGCGTTGGCAGGTGGTGGCTCGCGGAGATGGTGGAGCTCTGGCACGGCTTCAGACTCGTCGACGACACCGACAGCGGTTGGGGCGGTGGGGGAAGACGGCGGCGTTAATGGAGTCTGCGCGCGGCTTCAAGCGACGATGATGTCGAGCTAGGGCTGTGGGAAGACGGGAATCGAACAGGGCGGCGGAGGAGAAGTCGACGGCAACGGCGACAGGGGCTAGCACCAGTGGCGACGGTGGAGGTGAATGGCTCGACGGGGAAAGACGAATCGCACAGGAAAATCGAGAGAGAGTCGGGAGGAAGAAGAAAATGGAGCGTCGGGGGTATTAGTAAAATACTTTTAAACGACGGTTAATTGAGGAACCGTCGTTTAAAGGCTATGCGGCGATAACAATAAACGACGATTATAATAATAACCGTGGTTTTAAATTTTGGAGCTTAATATAAAACGACGGTTCATTTAGAACCGTGGTTTATAAAGACTTTATACGACGGTTGAGTTAGAACCGTTGTTTTTTCTTCTAAACGGTGTAATTATAAACGACGGTTCTTTACGAAACCGTCATTTATCTGATGAGGCGTGCAATATAAACGACGGTTCGTCCTGGAACCGTGGTTTATAATGTTTAAACAACGGTTTTTTGTTTAACCGTGGTTTAAAGTGCGTCATTTTAAATCTTTTTTCTACTAGTGGACGTCTATAACCGCCGTATAAAATACTCATTATATGACGGTTATATATTGTACCCATCCTATATAACACTCTCTAGGAGACTGATAATACCAGGTTACATATGACAGTTTACAATTTAACCGTCATATAATTTATTTCGCGCCATTAGTTTAATATGACACTTCAATACAAAACCGTCCTATAAATATTTTCCCCCACAAACTGATATTATTTTGATTTAATTCTCCCTTTGCATGACTGTTTTAACTGTCCTATAAAACGACAAAAATTAGTTTATTGGACGGGTATTTTATATGAACTGTCCTATAAAAACGTGTGTTTTTTAATTCCATTTATGTTTCTTCATATTCATGTAATATGTTCATACCAATACATGTTTTACTGCAGAAAGTACCTAGAAAGATAGATTTACATTACTCCATACCAACTTAACTAAAGATTCCACCAACAGACAATTATAATATCCACATGTGCATGTGTCAGCATTTCTTCCCTTTTCAAAACCACCATCTAATTAAACAACCAATGCTACCATATAAACACCCAAAAGTTTAATTCATATTTATGTGCATACTAGCCTCCTCATTCACATCTCCAAGATATTCCCACACAAGCACATTGGCCATTTCCATAATAACTGTCTAAGAAATTTATATAAACAAAACACATATACTTGTCACACTAGCTAGCTCATAAAGACTTGATCATAAATTGCGCCCATTCTTCCTTACACTTTCAAGCTCCTTCATTGTGTAGGTCTTCTTCTTTCGAAACAACTTGCGTACCTAAAAATGAGTCATTGAGAAATACTTTTTCACACATTCATTAAATCATTAAAGGGACAAGCTATGTTTCTGTAGCAATACCTCAACAATGTTAGACAAGCGAGAAATTTCTTGACAAAAGGTCTTCATATAGGCCATGACGTAGTACCCACATTCGGTTCCACCAGGTTACTTCGGAGACTAATTATGGAATTAAAAGATTAAATTACATTGAGAATGAAAATCTAATTGACAACGTAAAATTAATAGGGGTACACTAACCTCAATATGGATGGTATCAAAGTCTCTTGACAACCTTTTATCTCCCATTCTGAATTTTCGTATCCCCTATTCAATTTGAAAAAATAAACAGTAAGTAACGTATGACATCATAACTATTTTTTTATATCCAACATGTGGTATATTTAACTTACACTCTTATCATTGATATGATATCTACATCAGTCATGGCCACTCCAAGGGGATCAAAAACCAATAAATTTGGCTGGTTGAGGCATACAACAAGCAGCACCCAATGTTCTCTATCATTGAGAAAAGATGTAAGTAAAATAATTTTAATGACATGGTCAAATGTTTTTAATAGTGTTCAACCTCCTAAACTTACTCTTGGTGATAAGGTATAAAACCCAATTGGTCCTTCCAGTCTTTGCGATGGTCAGACACTTGTGCACATATTCTTGTAGAAATCTTGGCTTTCTAAGCGCTTCACTTTTTGATGATGTCTCCGGGCAAAGGAATAATACCTCATTCGTCAAATTACATTCCACAAGCTTTTGAACCAAACACCTATGAAAGATGTTAATTAGTTCATGATTGACTAGCATAAGTGAAGCGCATATATATAAAGCACTTACATGATATAAATCTGAACTACCGATATGTTAAGACATGCCCCAGTCATCATTTGTTGAACGTCCTCAAATCTCCCGATAGAGTAAACATCCATATCATAATGAAAAACATCTTTTGGAAGCACAATCTGCCAAGAATTCATATCACTAGGCATACCAATGGCATGAACATGCAGTTGTCTTTGGAAATCACCCAACGCCTCTTGTTGCTTCATACTTTTGAACCACGATTTCCTTTTTTCTAAGGTAGTGGTCTTTTCAGCCTTATTTCCATTCATGGCCGAGGTTATCAATTTCTTCCACCTTCCTGTTGCATTGACTTTCCTAGCCTCATCTCCCTTTCGTATGGATTGTATATAAATAATGAATATAAGTGTACAAAAATTAACATCTTAAGAAAGTCAATAAAAAATAGTATAAATATTACCTCGTCACCAACGTAAATAAGATTTGTAGGCCATGGTATATAGCCACCATCAACTTCCCTGAGAGTTGTTACATCGTCTTTGGCAATAGGGAGATGTTGGTCCCGATGGCCATCATATATGATATCAATGCTGACCTTAGCCTGAAATGGTTGTAAGGTAGCACAATGCATTGGCGTAGTAGGTGTAGATGGCATCACCGTGCCTTGAGCAACCATTACAGTTTGCCCATTTAGCGACAACGCAAGACGACAATTGTCGACTCCTGTGAGAATTTAAATTAATAAATCAAAGCTAATTCATATCAATATACATTTTATAGCATATAATCATTAACCTAACAATTATAATATACCTTAAGGCTACCAAATGGATAAGAGTCAAGTGACAGTGAAGTGGTTGGGGAACCCTGCGCTTGACATGGCGGTTGGACTAAACCTGTGATTTGTGACAACCTTTCATCAAATGCCTCTTGCATCTTACGCAATTGCTCTTGCATTTGTTGTTGTGCAGTTTGCAACTTTTCCTCCAATTCTTGTTGTGAGACGTATCCAATCGGAACACTTCTCCTTGTAGACTTACCAAAAATGTCCCTCTGGCGTACCACTCCCCCATATCCCCTAACAAGACCTGGATGATCTTTTTTCTCCATAGCACGGTTCAGTAAATCATCTTGTCCGGATGGAACCCATTGTCCATCATTTACTTGATTACGTAGTTCACTCTGTTTACCACACAATTAAATTTAAAAAATAGGATAATGATATAATTTTTTTCCATAGCATTAATACTTGTATATAAAACCAAACACTTACAACTTTCTCAGCTATTTGACGTGTCTCATCACAAGGGAAATAGTATTCTACTTTGGCATCCTTCTTCATACAACCTAATAGAAACTACTCTGATCGATCAACAAGATCAGTGAGATCGGGAACAATTTGAGTACCATCTTCAGCAATCTTGGTTATTTTCTTTTCCTTTATCCATCGTTGTCTACTTCCAAGATATCCTCTCCTTCCCATATAATGCTTGTGAACATGTTTCTTTCGATTTTGTTGATTCTGTTTTTAGACTTTCTGTTGGCAAAAAAATAAAACCACAAATTTGAAACCTGAATGAAAATTTAATGTCAAGAAGTGAATGAAATTATTGTGCACATAAGCAAGATTACCAGCCATTTAGGATCCTTGTGCGCTTTAACAAAATGATCCGAAGCTTCTTTAGTAATATTGCCTTCGTACAATTCATAGGGCATTTTGTTGTTTGACCTCTTTCTCTTTTGTGATCCACCCCGATACTAGTTCAGCACACCACTTTCTAAACAGATTCCCAAAACATATCTCAATACGTTCTTGTGCCTCATCTGGGACAGGAAAATTGCTTTGAAGATCTGCCCACATCCTATCCTTTGTGGCTCTCTCAATTGTCTTCCAATCAAGGTTGATGTTACAGTTTGTTCTTACCAACGATCCTATGTAGCTCTTCAAATTCTCAGCTGAAGATCCCATCACCCCATAGTAAGGTGTCCATATGAGCTCTAGCTCTTGATTAGGCTTTCTTCTTTTAACTCCTCTTGTATTCCTTTTATGATTTGTATCTACATTTCTTTGATCACAATGAGGGACCAAATCTTGTGCGTCATCCTCCTCATATGGCGTATGGCAACTTATTTCCCCTTCTATCTCATCCACTTCATTCATGATATTTGATTCTACAAATAATATAAACAATGAGGGACCAAATCTTGTGCGTCATCCTCCTCTTGTATTCCATTCCCATTGGACGCATTAGTTTTTTCGCTTCATATGTTGAGCTAGGAATTTCATTTGGTTCTGGAAGAATATCATTTAATAGTTCAAGCAAAGCAGTGAAACTTTTGTCACTCCACCCGTGCTTTGCTTTAATATTGAACAACTTTAACACAACTGCCAACTTGTTTATCTTAGGGGGGCACCCTGGATATAATGGTATTTTTGATGCATCTATAAGGTTCTCATTAGCACTAGGTTTGTCAGAGAAATGTTCTTCTACATCCTCTAGCATTACATCAATCTGATCATCCTCATCAGTAGCATTATCATCACCGTCATTATCATCATCTAAAGCACAAATTGTATCATCATAATCTGCATTCAAGTTGTTGACATTGATTTCCTCATCCAGTGTACTGCTAGTCACCCTGTATTTAGGCACGTCATTTGGGCTCTCACCATGCCCTTGCCAAACTGTGTAATTTTGCATAAAACCACGAGTAGATAAGTGATATCTGATCTCTTCTATACTCTGATATTTTAAGGCATTAACACAATCTCGACATGGACACTTAATGTATCCTTCATCCTTGGCTGACAAATTATCAACAACTACTTTGCAAAATTCTCTAACCCCATTTTGATATTTGTCATCTAATCGGTCCATGTACATCCACAAGCGATCCATACCCTTTCAATTTGTAGATCAGTAAAAACCAATTTAGCATACTATAGTTCTTTTGACATAGTAGTTCTTTTTATCATTTAAACAATCAATATCTCAATTTTAACAAACCATCCATATTTGAACCATAAAATGGAGCTACAAAACAACAATAAGAAACCAATGATTCCTAGTAAATTAATGTAAAAAGGCCCTTGTTTAGTTCAGGTCTATTCTTCTTCTTCGTTTTCCGTCATTATTCGTTCGATTTTATAACAAGGTCTATAACCTGTCAAAATTACATACTTAATAACTTTATCATCACTTCAAACTTTTGTATGCCCAGTGAGAAAGGGAGGAATATATGTGGCAGTCATGAACACAAGTTTGACATCTTAAGATATGAAAAATGAACGGTGCAATAAACAAAATCATAGCAAGCCAAACCATTCAGCAAGGTATTTACTATTAGCTGTTTTTGGTGGAACATAAGCATCATTACATCTGATTGAAGCTTCCATGTACGGTATTCATCTACAGTTCAGCGTGTGTGGTTATAGTGCAATAGGATGAAAGACAAGAGCTTGAAAGTGTGTCGTTATGATGCAGCAGTTTCAGAATTTATGTGTTGTTATAGTGCTGAAATTTTAGTTCCAAATGTGAACTATTATAGAGTAGTAATTTCAGGATCATCGTGTTGTTTTCATTGTTTAACGACTAACCAAAAATATGTTCAGCTGCTTAACTTCTTATAGTTCAGTTAGCAAAGATTAAACTTGTATTGTCATGCTGGACAACAATGACTAGATTGTTCTTATTGTTTAATGACAGCAGCAGCCTATTCTCATTGATTAGTACACTACTGCAACATTTATTTTTAACGACATCAGCAGCTTCTATTGTTGTATTTGAGAGGAGGGTAAGTTGCTGCTTACTGTTTAAAACACTTATTTTCTCGCTGCTTGGTTTCAGGCCTGGTGAGTGGGACTCAGTAAGTCAGTCTCCCGGGGTTGAAGATCTACCAATTCTAAGAAGTTAATTAAAAACCAGTTACCTAAGTGCAAATGTGGCGTATGACTTAACTAAAATACCCTATTCAGTCCAGATGTAAGATCCATGTGAGCGAATAAAACCCATGCCCATATGGGCAAGTTTGTTGTATGATTGAACCAGAAATTCAATATCGTGAATGTTCTGTACTATATGAATGGAAAATGCTTAATAATCAAGGATGTGTGGCTTTAACTGGTGGGTATATTTATGATCCAAATGGTAAATAAAACAGAGTCAACGTTTCATTAACACCATTCACAGCAGAGAAAAAAGAACACAAGGAAACGAGAAAGTAAAAGCGCTGTTAAATATAAACCAAAAAAATTGTGTGAATCTAAAACTGTATTTGTAGTACAGTACTAATCACTCTGAAGTCTGGAAACAGTACGAGATTTGGTTTATTGCACATGTTCACTGTTATAATGGACAAATTATTTATACTCAAGTCTGGCTTTGGATTTCTTTACTCTAAAACAGCAAGGTACTGCTGCCTATTTGCTTATCGATTGCTTCACAAGGTGTGACAGAATTACAAAACTTTTATTGTTATAATGGCTGGAGTGAAGGAAATGGGTTTCAGTATGTTACGGGTCCTGAAATGAATCGTTTTCAGTATTCGTCATGGTTGTGAAATACAGGAGTTTCAGTGATTTATTGTTAAGCTGCTAGATGTAGAGGTGCACTCAAACCAGAAGATAATACAAAATGTTTTCAGTAACATCCATTGGATTAGAACATGGATTATGTTTCGGTTAATTGCTATAATTTGCTTCAGCAGAGTGCATCAGCTAGATTCTGAAACAACATTGATTATTCTTATAATGTTTACTAGTGCTTCAATAAGATGCGGAGACATCAGCTATTTTTTTCCAAAACAGAGGGACATTACTGCTTATCATTATCATTTATTTCACACAGCAGCAGAAACACAAATTGTATATACATATTGTTTTGATTTAGAGGCAATAGAGGTTACGACACTGCTTATAATGCTCAGCGTTTGTTTCACAAGGGTGAGACAACCTAGTTTTTAGATTTTGAAACATAAAGGTTTTGATTACTGCTTATATGACTATCGTTTGCTTCATTAATTCGATAGAATAAACAAAGAATTCTCTGGTTATGATGGGCAGAATAATTATATTCCAGTTGGCCTTTGTATATGAAAACACCAGCTGTGAAAACTCTTTGGCTGCAAATCTACGAATGGTGGGGGGTGTAGCGCCGGTACAGATGGAAAAATCCAAAACAGTCTTGAGATATGGTTGTGAAAGTACACCCACAGACAGCAGGCCGGATGTGGCGAGTTTATTTTTTTTTGAACATAATTGTTCCACAAGTTATGACAGTAGATATAGCTACTTTTATAAACTTATGTATCATTGTTTCATAAGGTGGCAAACCAACAGAAATAAAAATGCTTCTGGTTTAAGCTACCATGCCCACCATGGTTGAGTTCTTCAACAACACAAGGGATAAGATGAAGAAAAATGGATAAGGAGGTGAGCTCGATAAGCGCAAAAAGAGAGAGGAGTGAGGATGTGAAAACTAGCTTACTTTGTCATTAAGTGTAAAATGGTGAGTCATGACTTATCCTAGATATTTTATCTCCTTAAAGCTAGTTTTGGATGACTCACCTTGGACTATTCATGCATTGCCGTCCAAATGAGATATTTTTGTGGGTTTGATGAGTCATCTTTGTCTTATAATATTAAAGACTTCAATGTTATACAAATGGACTTATTCATGTGTTAGGTTGTAACATGTGTTGTTACTTTGTTCTAAGGTATATTCCTAGTGTACTCTTTGTGTTTGTTGAATATTTGGTATACTTTACTATTCATTGTAACAATATAATGTGTTTTACATATTTATCTCACATGATTTTGATCTTAGATCATATTAATGTATTATGTGTTTACATTAACTTTAGGAGTTATTTTTCTTCTTATATTTGTTCTTTATTTAGTCCATCATTTCATGTGGGTTTAATGCCCATTTTTTTACTATACACATTTATTTATATGTGTATTTTTAGAAGTTGTATTATTCCTCAATGAATAAAGGCTCATTAGTCTTTATTATTCAATGACTAACCTTTGTTTAACCTCTCATGTTTTAATTAAGTTCTTATTAATCAAGATAAAACTAGTAACCGAAAACCAATTTAACTGGTTATGAGCACTCATAATCCTCACTTGGGCTTAAAAGTGGATGGCCTTGTTGTTGTAGCCAACCTATATGCATCCTTATAAACTACTCACATCACTACTTATATCCCGATGTGGGATGCGAGTATTACATACTGCCTTACTCAAAGAACGTGACGTTCTCGTCGTAAACCTAACATCCAAGTCTCACTAATCTTCTCGGTAGGTGTTGGGTAGTCTAACCGACACGGTTCTGAATCGACTCTGATACCATTTGTAATACTACATATGGGTAATTGTCCAACGACCTAGCTCTCAAGCCATTCGGGGTTGATAACTAGCCTATTTAAGCCTTTTCTCCTTAACGGGGCTTAAAAGTGGAAGACCTTGCTAGAAAATTGCTCATATAGGGTATTACAAATGGTATTAGAGCCGACTCGGAATTGTGCCAGAATGGAATCCCGGCACCTACCGAGGAGGTATATGAGACTTGTTCGTTAGGCTTACGACGAGGAGGTCACATTCTTTTAGTGGGGAAGTATGTGATTCCCCCCATCCACGTCGGGATATAGATAGTAATGTGAATGGTTTATACGGATGCATATGGTTTGACTTTGACTACAACAACAAGGCTTTCCACTTTTAGGCCCCAATGAGGATGAAAGACTTACAATGGGTCGTTTTTAAGCCTAAATGGCTTGAGAGTTAGGTTGTTGGACAGTTGCCCATATGACGTGTTACACGTATCCTGAGCGAAGAATCAAGCTTTTTAAGTATTCTTAAGTTTAGCTCATGCACTTGTGATGAGCTGACCATTTACACAATCACAATCTCTCTTGGTCCTCAACCATTTCTTTAAGTGATTGTCAATAAAAGTTTTGAAACAATGAACTTTTGATCCTAGAGAATTGTCGTTGTCTCGGACCATTCCTTCATGTCTCAAACAAAATTTTCTAGCAACTCAAAATCCAGTCCCTCAACTACAGTCCAGTCCCTCAACTACGGTGTTGGGTTGAGCTGTCATCCTTCCAACAACTCTTAAGTGTTAATGCAGCTAAGCCTTGAACTCCTCATTTTCCTTTCAACCGCTTGGATCAAGATGCATCCTCTTGTTGGGTGGTTTCTCGATCAAGATCTTATGAACTGAAGTCTTTGGTACTCATAGTGATCCCCTAGTTAAGGTTCTGAAGAGATTACATTGGTGAACCAATCACCTAAAGCCAATATCATGTCTTCCATTATAGAAGCACCAACAACCAAATTCATTTGAAAGCTTAATACATTGATATTCACCTTCAAATATTGTGGTTATGATCCTATATCCCCAAGACTCGTTTCACAAGGTCCAAACCAGTAGCAAGAGCGACATTTTGGATTTACTTTGAGTCGTATAGGCCATTAATAAGTGCATCTTGTTAAGATAAGATCCTTTAGTTTTGATGATAGCAAACCTTGTATTGTCTATCTAATGCGTTGTCAAGATTCATGATTCATATAGACAAGTGAATAAGTGGCTTAGCACGCAAGGTTGCAAGCGCACTTAGGTCATGAGTGGCTTAGCACGCAAGGTTGCAAGCGCGCTCCACAACATGTGCCCAACCAGTCAGGCACTGTTCTGCGAGAGCTCCGTAGAACTTCTAGCACAGACAACCAGTCAGACACCACACAAAGATATCTCTCATGCTTACAGATGAAAATCAAAGACAGAAGACTGCAAGGGATCGACACATTCAGATAAAGCACATACATCCACTTAGGCAACTTGTTCACGACAAGCTCATGATAAAAGGAGAAGTTCATTAATGCACAAGATAACAAAGCTATAAATGAACATCATTACATAGCCGTAATGAATTCAGAATAGGGCATTTATGAGCATTTAATGAACCAGACAGAATCAGGCAAGTGGGCACACAAGTGGTGATCGACCTATCAAGGGGGCTGCCGCCAACTTGACCAACCATGAGGCGACACGTGGTTCAAGCCTCTAGATCAAGTTGAAGAAATCTCTGCAAGACTAGTGTGGCTGCTATGTGAATAATCGAAGTTATAGTCGACTCCTAGAAGTCTAGGGATTAATAGGACGGTAGTTACATCCTAACAACCGTGTATAATACTTGCATTTATTCCATATGCAAGTAAGCCTGTATGAGAGAAAAAGATAGAGATAATCTGGGCAAGTGTGGATTGGACTTAGGAGTGTGTGTAGGTGCTAGAGAGTTGGTGAGCTAGATAGGACTGGGTTAGAGTATCAATACATTGGGTATTTGATAGAACGACAGGTCGGGGAACGGTCGGTGAACCGTAGGCCGATAGTCAGGAGAGGGTTGACGACTTTAGGGGTAAAGTCGAAACTGTCCCGGGAGTCCGTGTGTGGGGCAAGGGAGGTTGAGTGAATTTCGTGTGTCTAAATTCTCAATCGAAATGTGTTTTCCAGTTTAAGTTTATCTCGTGTCCATTCCTAAACTATCAAATTTATTAAAGTCCACGATACGTCCACGACACATCGTGGACGCATCAGGAGCGCTTGCTGGTTTCACAGCTTGCATCACATTGACGTTTGAGTTCCCATAAGGTAACTTCAACTTTACGCATCAATAAATACTAAACCATTAGTTATGATACAACACACTTCTTTAAGGCAAACAAGCACATAAACATTCATGCAAGCACATTTGAGGTACACAAGGAAGCGAACATGCAAGTCCACAAGGCATACACAACCAGCGTGAGGCACAGGGCTCAACCAGCCTGAATTAGTTTTTTGTCCCGACGATGGGACAAACCCCACACCTAGGCTAGCCACGATGAGTGAATGAGAGTGGACTTTAACCACTCACTGACAACTCTCACTACTAACTCTCTATCCCAACCTGAAGCACAGGAGTGGTGGGCGCGAGTCTTGATTGCTTAGTCAAAACCATTATAGGATCCAAACCCTAGTAGTTAACAAGTCCATCATTATTATAACCAGCCACACTCTAGGCTTTGACAATGGGTTGAACTAAGGGTATCGTTCACCCTTAGGGTCATGCTAACTACAAAGTCAACTGTTCTAACATCCTTGAAATGTTAGCTGAGTGTGACAAGATTGGCTTTTTTGTGACACGCTAATCTTCATCTTGATTTATACTCTACCATGCCCAAATCCTTTAAGGGTATGAACTACCCAACACACCAAACTCGTAAGCAAGACGGGTGCCGACTATGTGCAAGGCCTCACATTGGCCTTAACACCATGATCCTAACATCTTCATTAAGGCATCAATATCATATCTCGTTCCATTAACCCTTGACACTAGAGCTGCATAAGCCCTCATTGAACGCTTTGTCCCCTCGTAACCCTATAGCTAAAACATGTTTGCACGTAAGTATATGGCTGTATGAAGTCATAGTAACATATGAGTCATACATAAAAACATGACTACTTCCTTCATTATTAATAATACTTAGTTACATTCGACAATTTTACATGAACACACTACATAGCCGAATAGCAAACTACCCAAAAAATAGAATATTACAGTTGTTTAACAAGGTAAACTATTTGTGAATAATAATAATTAATTATTATATAATCTTTGATACCTACTTGGTGACTTGGTAAGTAGTGGAAAGAGAAGTGATAATCCTATAAGCAAAAATGGTGAGTTTAAAACTCACCAACTACTAAAACTATAAGCAAAGATACCTACCTTATTGCTCTGTTTTTTCGCAAACTTGCTAAAAGTGCCAAAGCTATCCGCCTCTACCTCTCCCGCATCGTGCATCCGGGAACTTTGTCGCCACCGCCATTTATAGACGAGTTTCTGCGCGGCGTCCCCCCTCCCCCCTCTCAGTTCTCACTATTTATACCAGTCTCCCACCTGCTCTGACTGTCTGACTATCAATCTCCCCTTTCGGATTTACGTTTGGAGTTCGGATTACCTTTGCTCTTCGCGCTTGTTTTAGGGCAAACGGCAGCGTATTAATCGTCAGTTCTTCATCTCATTCTCGTGCTTGAAAAACCATCCCGTCTGTACTCTATCTCACTCTCCGCACAGTCTCCATGGGAGATGCTATGGATGTGTTGAGGTCGAACCTCTCCCGGGTTCGTATCCCCGAACCGACCAATCGTATCTACAAGCAAGAGTGCTATCTCTTTTGATAATCCGGTATCAGTTTCTGTCCCCGTCTTCCTTTGTTTCTCTCGTCTCCTATTCATGTAATCTTGCTAATGTTATGTTACTGTTGGACGTGATAGAGATGTAAGACGATGATGTGTATAAAATTCGGAAAATTGATTTAACATATAATTATCGTCGTTTCTGAAGTTCTTGATACCTTGGCCCTTCTTTGATTGCGCGGGCTTTCTCTTAAAAGTTACGTTTCTTGTCACATTTGCCCAATTCCCTGGCCTTTCTATTCTCATGTTGTAATGGTGCGGGGTTTAACATGACTGTTCGGGCTCGATCAATGGAGAGCTTCGAGTATCCACTTATGCATGTGAGTATAAAGCTATACTCTTTGGTTCTGATGCTGGATTGACTTGCTTTGACATTATCTCAGAAATCGGAAGGAGGGTTGTATGTCGATATGAATTCCTTTCTTGCCTTCGGGAAAGACCATGTCATGTGGAACTTCGAGAAGACTGGTAACCCAGTGTATTTGCACATCAAGCAGACAAAGAAGGCGGTCCCTGAAGACAGGCCTTTGAAGAAACCTACTCTTTTAGCTATTGGTATGCCTGAATATGCGTATAAGCTCATTTTCTTCCTTTTCCGTCCTTAGTACCTGACATGACTACCGAGATTAAACATTCACCAAGTTTTAACCACTCTGTTATCACTTACAAAGCCTTACTGTACCATGTTTGTTACAACTGTTGCACATTGTCACTTGGACAAGTTCCCTTATAATTGGGGAATGTACATACGCTCATGTGTCATGTTGCTGTTGGTGCTTCCAGTGGATGCTTAAACTTACCTGACTTTAACTTCAGAAACTTTCTCTTTTGAAATGTAAGAAGAGTTTGATGATGTTACCATTTCAGTTGTATATATAGGCTGGGTTATACTCTTGTTAATGTCCTTGATTTAGTGGAAGCGGTCATTACACTTCTCTTTTTCTCACAGATAGAGATAATTGATTGTTTCCAGGTTTGGAAGGCGGCTTTAGTGAAAATGAACCGGAGTATGAAGAAACTCATAGTATCGTTATCTTGCCGAACTATGTAATCCTTGCATTTCCTTCAGTGGAGTTGCCTGAGAAGGTATCGCTCCCAAACTTTATGTGTTGAACCTGTTTTAATTGAACATACTATCTTTATTAATAGGTAAGGAAAGGCCCTAATTACATGTGAATATTATAGGTCCGGCTGGCAGTTGATGCTATTTTAATGGCTGAGGGTGCTGAAAGGAAGGAGCAGGTGGCAGCTTGGGTAGCTGACAAGAAGCAAGTCAGTGCTTATGCTTTGAATTTGCATCAGATTGGCAACGGTGTTGTTGTGCCTCCTTCTGGCTGGAAGTGTGCCAAGTGTGACAAATCTGAAAATCTTTGGCTAAATTTAACTGATGGAATGATCCTCTGTGGGAGGAGAAATTGGGATGGAAGTGGTGGTAACAACCATGCTGTTGAACATTATAGTGAGACAGGATACCCTCTGGCTGTGAAGCTTGGAACAATAACATCTGATCTTGAATCAGCAGGTACCTCGTCCTTCGTGTCTACGTCTGATGGATTGATATTGTTTCTGATCATATGATGAATGCAATGACCATGTTAGTCTTATTTTCGTTTTTTTATCTACGTGTAAGTATCCCATTTACATTTCTATTCACTTTGTTATCTTGTCTGCTGCCGTCAGCTGTAAGCTGTATATTATATACCTTTAGCTTATTACTTGGTAGTTTACTGCAGCTATTGCACGGAATTGTGTATGTCCTTTTTATAACACAAATTGTATGCTATACCTTGTCCTTCCTAAAAGCTCTGACCCTTTATGCTTGGATGGTGATAGCTATATTTGAACTTTTAAGAGCAATTCATATAATATATGGAGAGGCAACATCTCTTGTCAGTTATGATTGTGCACAAACTAGGTCTCAGGAAAGCTGTATGCACAGATGTCAATTCTATGGATCATGGCATTTTTATTGAGCTAGTTCGGGTGAGTTGGGCGATTAAAATAAGTAGTAAGTTGCTTCGCAGCAAGTTGACAACATATTTCTTGTGTGGATGTGCCATCTCTGTTCTGGTTCAATTGCAATCGGGAAGTATTTTTGAAATAAACTTGTACAAAAGGTTGTCAGAGGTTGGTAGTGGCTTCTGTCCCTTGTGAGCCTGAGATATTACTTTGCCATAGTTTTTTTTTTTCATTATTGTTGTATTTGCTAAAAATGTGGAAGCTGATTTATAGAAGTTATTTAAGTCGTGCTTGGTTGAATTCAACTGTTTTCATTTTGACGTTTCTAACTCCTTAGCCTCCCTATTTCTCTCCTACACTCTTCAGACGTAAGTGCATTTTTTGAGATAGTCTTCCTCTCCTGGTTCACCCTGTCTCACTCTCTGCTTTTTTTATATTTCTGCCAGTTAACAATTGCAGCATTATGGTACTAACAGTGCTCATAGTGATGCAATGGATGCATATGCTAGTTATAACTGAGCTTGTTGCCTTGTATCTTGTTGACTCTTAAGGATCCCTATTAACGTTTGTGAAGAAGTGAATAATATTTTTGACCTGAGACATGAAATGTAGACTCTAGTCTTACAAAATCAGGTTTTCTCTTTGTAGGAGGTAATATCCATACTGACATTAAGAACTGTCTTGTCATATTTCGTGATGCATCAGCTTATCTGTTCTTGAAGAGCTTTCCTGTACTTGTCTGTTCTCGTTTTTTTTATTTTGTCAACTTCATTTTCTGAAAAATCCCCGCATCATGTCATTCTAAAATATGATCTCAGAAGTGGCCGCTGATTTGGTAACTCAGATATTCTCGTACTTACTGTGTTGTGGCAGTTCAGATGTTTACTCATATGCGGAGGATGAGAGTGTGTTGGACCCTCTTCTAGCACAGCATTTGGCATTCTATGGCATTGACTTTTCTTCTCTTCAGAAGGTTGGTTGATCACTTTGGGATACCAGCACTTTATGTGTGAGCCCTTCTCTAGGTTTATGAACCTTGATGCAACTATGTTGATAATTTTATTGGAACTATTGGTTAGATTAATTTCCGATGTGCATATAGCTTTTTTTATAGGAGAGAGAGAGAGAGAGGGGGGGGGGGGGTGGACGTTCTTGTGACCTTTTGAGTTTATTTGGATTTGTCTTCAAATTGCATGTCTCTGTTTGGTGGTGCTTAGATGTTGTGCCTGCACTGAATTGGGGTAATGTTGCATGCATGAGTCTATTATGGAGGTATATTCCTGGTTAAGATCAGCTCTGTTAACTGTTCTAGCTCAAAATGTGCCATGCTGGTCACTGAAAGCCATAAATACAAGAATCGTGTTACTGGTCAGTTTACAACATAAACTTGATTTCTGTGTGAATAATTTTACCTTAATGTTCCGACCTCCTTTTTTCCTCTTAGACTGAGTTAACAACTGCTGAGAGGGAGCTGGACCAAAATACGAACTTTGATTGGAACAGAATTCAAGAAAGTGGAGAGGAAATGCAACCACTTTTTGGTCCAGGTTATACTGGACTTGTTAATCTTGGGAATAGGTAAACTTAGCATTTTAGTTATGATAGTGTTTGCATGGAGTGGCAACCAATGCTATTTATGTATTCTTTCTCATTGTTTGATTTTTGTCTTCCTTATTCAGCTGTTATCTGGCTTCAACGATGCAAGTTGCATTTTCAACACACGCCTTTATTTCTCGGTCAGTAGTAGTGCTTTAATTCTTAACATCTCTATAAAATGTGAAGATGTTGTGGGTTTTTATGTTTTGGTTACGAAAACTCTGTTGATGTTTTTTGTGGCTGTTACTTGTTAGATATTATGCAGATAAGAATTTAAAGGCAGCTTTTGAAGAAGCTCCTTCTGATCCAACTGTGGACTTGAACATGCAAATGTCAGTAACAAATCCTACTTTCCTGTAACTGCATCTTCTTGCAATATATTACATGTATACATTTTTCTCCATTTGAGAAACAAATTACTTGGAACTTGTTAAAAGGACACAAAATAGAAGCTATTTACAATTTTATATGTATAGTTACTTAACTTGGTCCCTATCCACTTGCGTCAATTGGTGTTCTAGGTAAATAAGCTTAAAATCCCATTAATTGTGATGTTCTTTTTGCTGCAGCGATCTTTATAGTGAAAATTGTTTGGTGCTGTCTGGCAATGAATATTAGCTTCAATTTTTTGATCTTTGGAAAGGATAGGAAGAAAAAAACATAATAAGTCAACTGATAATTTGATATATAATTTAGGTTTGTGTGATAATTTTGCTTTATTGCTGCTTTTGGGACATGCGATGATTTCTTAATTTTCTCACGCTGTGTAACAATGGTTGAAATGCACTTTTTCATAGGACAAAACTGGCTCATGGATTGCTGTCTGGTAATTACTCAAAGGCGACAACTGAGGTTTGTGAATTTAGTTTTTTTCACTGTACTTAATTTTGTGACCTCTAGGTTTTGTAAGACAATTTCTATTGCAGGACGAGAATGCTGCTAATCCAACTTCCTTGAAACCTTTAAGTTATAGTAATTTGGTTACTCGTTCTTGACATCTTATTTGCTCTTTAACTTATGATGCGTACATGTATGACTTTGTACATATATATGCATATTATATAAGTCACTGGGGCTCTTTGGTTGTATATTTTTATTTTTAATACTCGACTTACAGAAACAGGAAGGCATTCGCCCTCACATGTTCAAGAGTGTAATAGCTGCCAGCCATCCTGAGTTCTCTACTATGAGACAGCAGGTAATTTCCTTATATGATCCCGAGGAGCCCTTAACAGGCTAATACCTTTTTAAGTGTCCCAATTCGTGTTTTTAATCTCACTCAGGCAGTGTCTTGGTAAATGTAAAATGCATGATTTAGAAAACATAACAAAGTAATATGACATATTGTCAAGCCAATATCTCTCAGGTTGTTACATTTTGGTTTAGCTATGGCATGTTTAAACATGCATGCTTGAATTCTGTATTGGCACACCCTGTAAATGGTCTACTTCCCAAATGTTGGCTCGACAGCATCCTCTGTACTTTTTTCTGGATATCTTATTTGGTTTTGTGTTGGGTTTGAACTCTAAAAATCTGTGTGCTTTGATCTTTAATGGTAGAAATATCTTATTTGGTTGATGTAAATTGTTCATGTGTCTAGTTTGATGGTTCATATTGTTTTGTCATGCTGTTTGTAGGATGCGCTAGAATATTTTCTTCACCTACTCGAACAAGTTGAACGCGTTAATTCTGGGAACCCTAAGTTGGATCCCTCAAGGAGTTTCAAATTTGGCATTGAGGATCGAATTCAGTGCCCATCTGGAAAAGTAACATATAATAGAAGATCAGATTACATTTTATCTTTAAACATACCCCTGAGCGAAGCTACTAATAAAGGTACATCTGAATTTTCTTCCACTGGTTTTAAGTTCTGAAGTTGCTTTTTTGTTAATTTGGGTGTTGGGATTCTAGAACAACTGCAAAAAAACTACAAACTGAAAGCTGAGATGCAAGCTGCTGGAAATGAATTGTAAGCTCAAGTCTTATCACAATTTGCCTATCTGATGGAGCAGTTTGATCTCTTGCTAACGACGCTTACTCCTTGCAGATCTGCTAATGAAATAGTTCGTCCACGAGTGCCTTTGGGTGCCTGTCTAGCAAGCTATTCAGCCCCTGAAGCTGTACAGGATTTTTACAGTACTGCATTGAAAGCTAGGACTACAGCCATCAAGTAATATCTTCGTTCTATCAATGTTATATCTTCCTACCTTTCTGGCTCGCTGAGGAATAGTTGCTTTTGCTGCATGTCCTTCCATAATTTAAAATTTGGTTGAAAGTTGAAACTAGTGTTCATCTTATTTCATTTTCATGTTTTTGGCAGAACTACTGGTTTGACTTCCTTCCCGGATTATCTTGTTCTGCACATGAGGAAATTTGTTCTGGATGATGGATGGGTGCCTAAGAAGCTTGGTATATTCTGCTGATAACTTTCGATAGGAAATCATATTTACATATAAATGTAATTTTGACTCGTTTTATTTTGTATCTCAGACGTGTATATTGATGTTCCTGATATCATTGATATTAGCCACATGCGTAGCAAGGGACAACAACCTGGTGAAGAGCTTTTGCCCGAGAGTGGTATATGTCATGCTATGGCCTTTTATTTTTAAAGAAGTTTCATTACTTTGTTACGCTATGGTCTGACATATTTTGTATTCTACCTTTGTCAGCTCCTGATGGTGAGATGGAAACTGATATACCCACAGCCAACGAGGATATTGTCTCCCAGCTTGTGTCAATGGGTTTTAACTATCTTCATTGTAAGAAGGCTGCCATCAACACTTCTAATACTGGAGTTGAAGAAGCCATGAATTGGCTTTTATCTCACATGGATGATCCAGGTGAATGATCTTCACCCGAATAATTTGATGTGGACTATGTCGTGGTCATGGTGCTAATGAGTGCATTATTGTTACAGATATAGATGCTCCCATAGGCCTAGGATCCAAGGGTGGTGCGGCACAAGTTGACTCATCAAAGGTTGAAACTCTAGTCTCATTTGGCTTTGAAGAAGATGTGGCTCGCCGTGCTCTAATGGCTATGGTATGATATAGCATTTGAATTTTCTATTCCTTGCATAATGTCCTGGTCCTTTGTATGATTATTTATTTTTGAAAAATATGTTTGCAGGGCGGTGATATTGAGAAAGCAACTGATTGGATATTTACTAACCCAAATGCCTCTGCACCTAGCGGTGGAGATGCATCAGCGAGTGCTTCAGAACCTGCTGAGGCTAAATTACCTGACGGACCTGGAAGTAATCCTTTTCCCTTACTACCTCTCCTAAGTTTCTTGCTTCCCTGATATATCAAAAAGTAAATCAACAAGTGTTATATGTGTATAATTTTGATGATGCAGAATTCAAGCTTCTTGGTTTTGTTAGCCACATAGGCACCTCGACTCAATGTGGGCACTATGTTGCACATATTTTTAAAGACGGAAGATGGGTTATATTCAATGATGAAAAGGTTGGGGCTTCTGTTAAACCTCCAAAAGACATGGGATATTTGTATTTCTTTGAAAGGCTGAAAAATCAAGACTAGATCTGTGGCTGAGCATTCCTTTCCGTGTCTGGAGTAGTTGATTGGGTTAGCTGGCTTTGATTCGCAATCATGGAAGCAGGATTGTATAACAGTTGTCTTAGAGTGCAGGGGTATAGAACGATACCAATTTATCATTCGGAAGAGAAGAGATGATAGTGTTCTTGATCTTGGGTCAAATGCCCTTGGTAGTGATCTCATAGGAAAGAGTAGCATGATTGGTACGGAAAAGAGGTAAAACTTTAGGTCGTTCACATTATCTTGTTCAATTCTTTTTCTTTTTTTTTTTTTGGGGGCGTACATGTTTTTGCCAGCTGGCGTGATATCTGATCGATATATCCTTGCTTTTTGGTTTATTGATGACGGGTGGATTCGCTATGGTTCTATTGTCACTTACTTCTCAGACGTTTTGTTTGTCTTTTCCTTGGAAAAGCAATATTATCCTTGTGAGGTAGTGAAATTTCGATCGAGTTAAACGTGTCTGCTGCCTGTTTGTGCTGGCTGATAATTCACCCTGTTTAGAACAGACGTTAGGTTCGACTTTTTAGTTACAATGTTATGGGTGATGACTGAAACCTAAATCTTAATATACATCGGGTACCTTGAGTATCTTAAATCCAAAACACTCACTTGATAATGAGTGTTTTGGGTGGATTTTTTTTTTATAGGTTTGCTTACATACATCTGTTTCAAACGTTAGTTACAATTTATCTTACAAGCAATGCTGATATCTAGGGAAGGGATAATTTGTCCAAATGATAGGAGCTTGCGACAAGGATAGCTTCGAGGTTCGAGAGATTAGACACAGGTTTGTATAAGGTTTACTGTTTTCGTGCGGGTGAATTTTTTTATTTATTTTTCTTTTTTTCTCTTTATCTTAAAACTTTAAATTGTTATAACTTTTAATATATAAGTCTAAAATGAAAAAAAATTATATCATTGTTCATCTAAATTTAAGCTCTTCAAAATAAGACCAGCCATAAATATATTTTTACGACTTTTAAAATTTTTTTTTACATGTATACGATAATGCACTAAATTGATAATGACTTCGTTCGGCCGGCGCTGTTTTGTGGCATAAATTGGGTAGTTTTGGGGGGTCCTCACGTGGGTCCTACGTTCTACTCCAATAATATACTGCCACATATAAAACAACCACAAAACAGCCAGATAAAACAACCACAAATAATACTTGAACGCAACCAATATGATTCATTAAGTATATAATGTGGTGAATTCGATATTTTTAACTTTCCTAGGGTGGGTTGGGGTGTTTTGGGGTAGGGTAATCTATTTAGAATTTGTTTTGTACTTTATATTGTAGCAACTAATTCGGTAGGTTTTTAGGGTTTGTGGAGACCCTAAACCTGCCACCACAAACCCTAAAAATGCCTTCGACGTTTTTAGCTTTTCTAGGGTGGGTTTTGGGGTGTTTTAGGGGTAGAGTAATCTATTTGAAATTTGTTTTGTACTTTATATTATAGCAACTAACTCGACAGATTTTTAGGGTTGTGGTCGTTAGACCCTAAACCCGCCACTATAAACCCTAAAAATGCCTTTGACGTTTTTAGGTTTCCTAGGGTGGGTTTTGGGGTGTTTTGGGGGGTAGGGTAATCTATTTTGAATTTGTTCTGTACTTTATATTGTAGCAACTAACTCGACAGTTTGTAGGGTTTGTGGTAGCGGGTTTAGGGTCGTTAGACCCTAAACCCGCCACTATAAACCCTAAAAATGCCTTCGACGTTTTTAGCTTTCCTAGGGTGGGTTTTGGGGTGTTTTGGGGGTAGGGTAATCTATTTGGAATTAATGAGTGTTCTAATCACAACCATTCAAATAAATAAAAGTGAATCTAATGAGCAATATTTAAGCCTTTATATAAAGGCTTTTGTTTGTCCTTTATAGGATCCGCACCCGTTCCCTCGGCGGTGGAATTGGAATACCACGATCGAGCAAGATTGTATAAAAGCTCACTATTTGTCTTTATCTAAAGGCATCAATATGAGCCCTTAGATTTAAATGACTTAATCTTATCCATTAATTTAATTTCCTTCTTCTAATCATCATCCCAGAATTACTCATTGCTTTGAAAAATATATGCCATGTATTTACTAATATATGTACCATACACGTATGAAATATGTGCCACGAGTGTATATCGTTGATAGACAAAAACTACTCAATATTCATTGCTTAATTCTAATAGATTAATTGTATTTAATGACGCTATGTGTATATTGAACTTATATTGTACATGTACTGCTATTAGCTGAAGTTTTAGATAGGGACAAATGTTAGCCATAGACATTAAAAAATATATGCCATGTGTGTACAAATATATATGCCACAGACCTATGAAATATTTGCCACGCATGTATATCGTAAATATACAAAAAGTACTCAATATTCATTGCTTAATTCTAACAGATCAATTGTATTTAATGAAACTAATATATATGCCACAGACCTATGAAATATTTGCCATAAACATTAAGATATGTAAGCCATGTATACATAAAAATGTATGTCATAGCTGAATAAAATATTGGCCACGGTTGTATATCGTTAATATTCCATTGCTTATATAAAAGGTTTATGGTTTAGAGTCTTGCAATACTTGTATTACAAATCCTAAAAATGTTTTCGGCATTTTTTAACTGACCATATAGTGGTTTTTATGGTTTGTGGTATAGGGTAATGTTGGTGTAGAGTAATTTAAAAAAAATCGTTTTTGAGGCTGGCTACTGAGCTATTTAGTAATTTTGTAACTGCAAATAACTTTCTTAAAATATTATTATTAATTATCTGGTGGCTATCAGTTTTCATATATATGACTAATATTGTCCTATAAAAATGGCTGACATTTTTTCTCTGTATGATTGATATTATTACCTTTACATAAAGACTTTTGTTTGTCCTTTATAGGATCTGCGCCAAGCAATGCTTGTACACCCCCGAATAAACGTCCAATGTACAAAGTCAAGCTCCTAGATATTACATAATAAACTACGCAGCGGATTCTCGATATCATCGGGTGCTACAGATGCCAACCACCCACGTGGTTGACAGACCACCTCACTAATACTAGTTACGGTTGCATGACTGGAATCAGCTCTCCACCAAAACTCATATATAATACTGAAATACCCCAAACTTGATATGTGGTTTAAATATCAAACTATGGTATGTAAAGGCTAAAAAGTGTTGAAACACCCCTAAACAGCCAAACCCATAAAATCATAATAATATATGCACGGCAAGAATAAGTGCGGTTACATAAGTGGCTGAAAACGTGACAATGTGTCATCACCGAACGCGATGATACGAGTTAGTCATTAAGGTAAGTAAAATACGCTACAATATTACAACGTTACATAATAAAATAGTCGCGTATGTAACTAACAACGTGGCGTAAAAATATAGTCACGTATGTATGTATATATATATAATATTATATAGCTAATAACGCGGGATAATGGTATAGTTGTATACATATACGTATACCAAAAAAATAGAATCACATGAAATAATATATAGTTGTACATATATAAACAATCATGTATAACCTATACAAAAAAAGAAGAGAGAAGAAAAAGGAGCAGAAACGCTCCCGCTATGTTTCGAACCCGAGACCTCCCATACTTTCCTTGAGTGTTTAACCAGTTGAACTATGCTCGTATTCAGTAACTTATGCCCACAAACTAAAACTAGTAACGAGACGTCACTAGCGAATCACCACCCTCCCTGTATTCAATTACCCACTCTCTTCGCCTGTTCTCTGTAACATCTGCATCAAAGAAAATTTTAACAACAGCCCACACCGTCAGAGACATGTTATCGACAAGTTCTGTAGCAGATGCGGGCATTATTTCTTGCTCCGATGTTCTTCCAGATGTGGGTGGTCCTCTTGATGGCCTCAGTTTCAAGATTCCCTAACTCCCACGCATACTCCTTGGAATGGGCTGCACTGACTTAACGCAAGAGCTCACTCCCCACCCACCTGATTTAGCGCCATGAGTAGTCAACAGTGAGGCTTACCGACAGCAAGTCTTTATGGCTTTCAAAAATCTGCACTCCCAACTCCAACCCTCCTCTTGTACTAGTGGTGTCGCCAGCAACAACTTAAATTCAGTCACACCATGCTCCACTGCTGTTTTGATTGCCACACCCCACAACAGTCAAGGAAACATACCCCCTGGGAGACCACAAGCTGCACTAACTTGGGTTTCAGTAAAAAATAAACAGAACATTGACATGCACATCAAACCCGATCCTGTTGAAAACTCTCACGCGTCAGGAATTCTGTAATTTGACACAGTTTCTTCACGGCCTTGTACCAACTGATGCATAAACCCACAGACCATTTCTTTTCCCCTCTTCGAACGTGCACCAGTCTGCATGCTTCGGAAATTTTCTCACTTCCCACTGAGGTTGCACACAAGGTAATGGCTGCTGGACTGCATCGTTCTCTTTCTCTTCTCGTTACCCCTGTTTTTCTTTCTATGATTGATTCTGACTAAGCACTCCCTACTCAACCTCTCTAGCTACCTGCGTTTCTTGCGGGAGGAAGACTCACTAATCTAGCCACGCACGGGTGATATCAGCTAAGGGTAAACACCAAATCAGCTCCTAACAATCTGGCTGCATCAGTTCTTGTGCTGATAAGCCTCATCCTACTCATTGCATTTTCCCTCCTTGTGCTGTAGTGTGTTCCATGTTAGTCCCTCGATGAGGGGCCTGAAAAAAATTTTGTCTGACCAGAAACACAACTAGAAGGTGGAGCCTGAAACGGAGTTCTTTTACTGTTGTTCCAGTTAGTGTTTTCCTCTGGTTTTCTTCAAGTCTAACTTCTGGGAAACTCTTTCCCAGTCCTTGTCTAGTGACCGGGGTGTTGGGAGGCCTCATAGTGTGCCGGAGTCAGCCAAGAGGAATCAGTCACCAAATTGCTTACTGGTGAGTTATCCCTAAACAACTCTCAGATCTGAAACAAAAAAAAAGTCAAGCTTCATCTGTTAAACGTTTCTGTTTGAAGCCTTATTCCGTGTAACTAAGTCTAGGAGGATTACTGGAAGTTTAGTGGGGGGGATGATGAATCTAACCCAAAACTAATATGCACCCAACTAATCTATACATACTTGGGGGGGAAAAACCAGGAACATAGCAAAATCGTGAACAAACAGAAGTGAGAAAAAAAAAATATCTCAGGAGTAAATAACAGTTTCTGAAATCTTGGTGTTTCTGTGTGCTACCTTTCTGATGTAAACTAAAAGAGTGTGTTTACCCAATTACTGATATAAAAGCTTGCTAAACCGTGAAGCTGAGTGTAAACAAACTGGAAGTCAAATTGTGAACAAAGAAATGTGAAGAGATACTAGAAGATATATCAGGTTCTTCATTTCAGACTTTCAGCTAAAAACTGAGATGAGGTTCTTCGTAAGACTAACTCTAGGAGCATTGACAGCTTGGTCTTGAGTGAGTCGTGAGTTAAAACGTTTTCAGCACACTTAGCTATGGTGGGAAAATGGAGAGAGCCAAGTTCGGGAATAAAGAAAGAAAAGGTGGAGGGAAAAGGACATCGGACCTTATGTTTCAGTTTCTGCCCTTTCTTTCAGTACTGTATAACTTTGTACAGGGGAGTAGAAGTGGTTGTATCAGTTGTTAATGAACCTGAAAAACTCCCAATACACTTAAGTAAGTATGCTAATAACATTTCAGGATAATTAAAAAAAACAAACCAATGCATTAACTGTTCGGAACGATATAAGAAAATAAGCCACCAGTTTTGGTGTTTCAGTCCTGTTCAATTTCTGAGACTTCTTGTTTCAGAAAAGGGTAAGTTCAATAGCAATAATAATGCTGTTTTGGATTTTGTTGGGTTTGAAAGCTTGATAGAGCACTTAAACAACTGAACCAGCAAGTTGGGAAGGATTGAAAAAAAATCAAATCGTAACCAGAGAACATAAATAAAAAAAAGAAGTAGGAGAAATAAGAAGGTATACCAGTATTTACACTTTCTGTTTTTCTTGTCTATACAGTTTGTGTATAACGGACTTCCTGAGTTGGTTACAGGTTTCCTGGGTTGGTAATAGGAGAAAAACTGAAGATCGATACATGAACTAACAGAAGGAATATAGGAAAGATAACAGAACTTAATACTCCAGTTTATGTTTCAGTTTATCTTCATATCAGGTTTGGAAGTTTCTGTTTCTGTAAGAAACGTACAGAGAGTTTTGATGGGGTTGATTGAGAGTATTATGAGTCTAAAAGCCTGGCTAATTAACCCAACTAAGTGTGCCAACATTTTTGAGGATATTGAGAGTCAAACTCAAGGGCAAAGAAAGGAGAAGGAATAAGGTATAGCAGGTTTCTATTTTCAGTTTCTGTATCTCTGAACTACCGAGGCATTGAGAGTGCACTGGGGGTTAAGGATTAATCCAAGACGTTGCTAAAGTACTGAACTAGGTTGCTATATACATTGGGAAGGTTAGTAGCCAGTGAGTAAGATAAAAAAAAAAGAAAAGAGACATAACAGAACAGCAGAGAAGTTACCAGTTTATGATCAGTTCTGTATAAAGAAATTACAGTATAATTACCGGTGTGTATTAGGTTGTTTCAAGTTTAAAAACACTTAACCAAGTGGCTAAATAATTGGGGAGGAATGGGAGGTCAATTCGTGAACCAGAAAGAAAAGAGTTAGAAGAGAAGGTAACATATGTTAAGTTTCAGTTTTCTAGTTTTCCTGAAAACTTAGGCTTTCTGTATAACATCGTTACAGATGACTTAAGAGGGTTGTGTCGGGTTAATAACAAACCCAAAACAGTACTAATGCACCTATCTAAGTGGTATGCTCATTGAGGAAGCAGGAGTCAGTTTTATAAGTCAGAAAGCCAATAACAGAAAAGGAAGAGAATGTATTAGTTACAGATTCCAGTTCCTGCAGTTTGTGCTTTGGCCTCTGTTAATTTATTTCCCGTGGTAATATAGGAATAATATTGGCTGGTAACTACACCTAAGACCTTGCCAACTCATGTAACTCCGGGAGTAAACAACTAGGGGAAAACTGAAACCTGTTTGAAGAGCAGAAAGAAACAGAAGGCAAGCATGCATCAAGTTATCAGTTCAGTTTCCAATTTCTGAACTTCTGTTTCAGTATATCAACTGCATCAGTGGGTGTAGTGGGATTGTCTAGATAGCTCTTGGGTTAAAACATAGTTAGATCACCTAATCAAGTGAGTGAGTGTATAAAAAGAAATGTGAGAGACAAACACGTGAACAAGAGGAAGAGAAAAGAGAAGATAACAGATTCTGGTTACAGTTTTCAGATTTCCTTCTAAAACCTATGTTTCTGTACAGCCATGGGCAGGAGGTTTATAGGAGTTTTATCAGGAGGTAAATGAAACCCCAAACATACCTAATACACTCAAGTAAGTCATAAACATCTCGGGGAAGGATTACCAGTCAGTTTGATCAAGTAAGAAGCAAGGTGAAGAAGACAATACTCAAGATATTGTTCCGGTTTTCGAGAATTTGGGCTCTCTGTATAACTGGGTTACAGCAGCATCCTGAGTGTGATGTTAGCTTGACAATGAACCTAAATCATAGCCAATAGATATAACTAGTTTGGCGCAACATAATGAGAAGACTAAACATCAATTAAACTAAAGAATAACTAGAAACAAGAAGAAAGCATTTAGATTGTGGTTGCAGTTTTGCATTGATGTTAAGGTTTCTGTATAACCAGAATTACATGGGTATCATAAGGGTGATGCTAGTTGATAATGAGCCCAAACAATTCTAGTATACCTAACTAATTGATGATGCAGCTCGGGGAAGAGTAAGCCTTAGCTGATATGGTAAAGGATTGGTTATTTGAGGTAAAACACCAAACTTATGTTGCGGTTTTATAACTTTGGGACGTATGTATAAATGGGGTATAAGGGTATGTTATGGTCTATATTACCATTAAACAAGGGTTAAAACATTCTCATCTATTTATCTAGGGAGGGAATGCACGTTAGACATGTTATATATATGTTACACAAACTTGTTACATAATTATCTTTTAAAACGCCCTAAGACATTAACTAAGGAAAAAGGGCATGGTTAACATGTAAATAAAGATATGAAATATCCTAGGAGTAAGTCAAGCCTAGGGTTAATGCATGTGGAATTCTAAGAGTCAATCTAAACTAATAGCGTGTAACAACATACCTAAGGAATAACATACGATATAAAGTGTCGTCACATAAAATAATGAGCTGACACATTGCTTTAATTAACTCTAGGATCGTAGCGTGCTCCGACCGGGACTCCGAGTGTGAGTGAGACAAGTCGTACTTGCGAAAAAGGTATGGACATGTGTGGTTCGTATGTTGCCGTGTTACACGGCTTGTTGCTTTGTGTGCTGTGTGCCTTGTGTGTGAAAATGACATAAGATCAAAGCATGAAATTGGATTGCTTGTTTATTATGTGTATATTTTTATATCATTGTTGTGTATCATTGCGCGCACACAGTAGTTTAGTCCCTTCGCGTTTATGTAATTCGAGATGAACTACAATGAACTATGAGAACAAAGAAAACTCTATAAGGGGAACTCCTCTCTAAACCATTGAGGACTACCATGACACCCACTATGGTGTCTATTCATTACTGATAATGAAGAGCAAGTCTCCTCTGGTGAGACATGACGAACCACATCAACGAAACAAAAGAACTATACGAAGAGACAAATCCTCTCTAACTTTAGATGACCGCTAATGACACCCACTATGGTGTCGAGATTATAATGATAATGAAATGAAAAGTACCAACTGGTGGAACATGAGGATAACCCGGGAAGACGACATCTCGGGCCGCGCGGTATGGAATATTTGGGAGTTGGTTGGTATCTGCATCAGATCCTTCGCCCTTCTGTGTGGAGCACATCCTGGAGTCTAGAGGCGACTCCGCTTTCTCGACGCATGACGTCGGGAAGGGGGAGTGACAAATTGGGGGAGCTTATCCTGGAGTCAAGAGGCGACTCCGCTTTCTCGGCGCATGACGCCGGGAATGGGGGACTAGCTATGGAGGAGACGTCCTCCAACGTGCGGTGATAAAAGAATTCACAAATAATCCTTAAAGAAACAAGGAACGAATAGCACCTACATAATAAAAGCTCGGGATCTAATCTATATCTCCTGACTGGTGCCAGAGAATAGAGGAAAACTTGTGTAATGAGACCAAGCAAACAAGAGAAAAATCACAAATGTGATCCTTTAGGAAAACAAGGAATGAATAGCACCTACATAACAAAGTCTCGGGATCGAATCTATATCCCCTGACTCGGTGCAAGAGAAGAAAGGAAAACATATGTAATGAGAACAAGAAAACAATACGCAATCTCTTGAATGATCCCATAGCGAGGATCGACGGTATAATATACCTACGCACACGTTGTATCATGTACTTGGTTGTTGTTGCTACATTAGCAGCTTTTGTGCTTGGTTGCTTATTGACATTGCTATGCTACTTGCAAGTTGTGCTTGGTTGCTTGCTGATATTGCTATGCTACCGATGAGTGTGTATGATATTATGATGTACTAATGTGTGCTTTACTGCTTTAACATAGCATGTAAAATTGACTTAATAATATTCGACCAAGTAGTAGTCGTCGTGGCCGGTAACATGCGGGCTTCACACGTTCATACTCAGCGTAGTTTGCTGAGTCCTTTACACCCAATTTTTTTCAGGTCTTGTGCCAAACGATAACGGAGAGTAGGCAAAGGTGACTATCATAGGGGTAGTCCACATGGCAAGACTTTAAGTAGTATGCTTTCTTATGTATGAGTTATGTTGTTTAAGTTGTTAACTAAACTGTAGATGCTCGGTACCTAAGTTGTACTTTATATTGTTTTTGGATTTCGTTAAGTTGGACTTCCAGTCATTCAGACCGTAACATGGAGTTAGTAATGAGGACTGTCAACCACGTGGGTGGTTGGCGTCTGTAGCACCCGAATAGAGTTCGAAACCGCTGCGTAGACATCTCATGTTACCTTTAGGCGCGTGTTTAATTGTTGATCGTTATTCGGGGGTGTTACAGAAAGTGGTATCAGAGCGTAGTTGCGCTCTGATGACTGGAACAGAGGAGTACCGAGTATAGGAAAACCTAAATTTGAGAAACGGGGTTACGGGTTAGTTGTGAGGCTCGTTAGTTAGGGTCCATTTCAATCCGTAGGAAAACGCTGGAGAGGTAGGAAGCCTCCTCACACTCGGGAAAACCCGATCTGGCGTTTACACAATGACATATAATCAATCCGGTAAGGAAAAACTATGTACCCCTACCTCCTCAACGATGTTTGGTTTAGTGTAGGGTACGGGGGCGTACCCCTCTTTTAAGGGGGGTAAGCGCGTTTTGTTTTGTATGTGTGTTGATTTATTATGATGTATTCCTACAACCACTCATGGTTGGTTGGTAGGTTTGTGCGTTGGATTGTGTGTGAAAATGTTATGTACGCTGTGTAGGAATGAATGTCGTGTGCCTTGGGTTGCACTTTAGCATGTTATATATACATTGCCATGAGAACTTGTGTGTGAAGCCACTAAGTTGGCTTAGTGCGTATAAGCACTAAGGATTTTAATATATGGGACTTGATCCTTTGATTATAGTGAATGAGTACGGGACTTGATCCCAAGGATTAACGAGAATAGAAAACATCAGTAAAGGAAGTAAGACTTCGGGACGAAGTCTCCTTTAAGGGGGGTAAGTTGAAACACCCCTAAACAGCCAAACCCATAAAATCATAATAAATATGCACGGCAAGAATAAGTGCGGTTACATAAGTGGCTGAAAACGTGACAACGTGTCATCACCGAACGCGATGATACGAGTTAGTCATTAAGGTAAGTAAAATACGCTACAATATTACAACGTTACATAATAAAATAGTCGCGTATGTAACTAACAACGTGGCGTAAAAATATAGTCACGTATGTATGTTATATATATATATATATAGCTAATAACGCGGGATAATGGTATAGTTGTATACATATACGTATACCAAAAAAATAGAATCACATGAAATAATATATAGTTGTACATATATAAACAATCATGTATAACCTATACAAAAAAAAAGAGAGAAAGAAAAAGGAGCAGAAACGCTCCCGCTATGTTTCGAACCCGAGACCTCCCATACTTTCCTTGAGTGTTTAACCAGTTGAACTATGCTCGTATTCAGTAACTTATGCCCACAAACTAAAACTAGTAACGAGACGTCACTAGCGAATCACCACCCTCCCTGTATTCAATTACCCACTCTCTTCGCCTGTTCTCTGTAACATCTGCATCAAAGAAAAATTTTAACAAGCACAGCCCACACCGTCAGAGACATGTTATCGACAAGTTCTGTAGCAGATCGGGCATTATTTCTTGCTCCGATGTTCTTCCAGATGTGGGTGGTCCTCTTGATGGCCTCAGTTTCAAGATTCCCTAACTCCCACGCATACTCCTTGGGAATGGGCTGCACTGACTTAACGCTAAGAGCTCACTCCCCACCCACCTGATTTAGCGCCATGAGTAGTCAACAGTGAGGCTTACCGACAGCAAGTCTTTATTGGCTTTCAAAAATCTGCACTCCCAACTCCAACCCTCCTCTTGTACTGAGTGGTGTCGCCAGCAACTTAAATTCAGTCACACCATGCTCCACTGCTGTTTTGATTGCCACACCCACAGCAGTCAAGGAAACATACCCCCTGGGAGACCACAAGCACTAACTTTGGTTTCAGTAAAAAAACAGAACATTGACATGCACATCAAACCCGATCCTGTTGCAAACTCTCACGCGTCAGGAATTCTGTAATTTGACACAGTTTTCTTCACGGCCTTGCACCACCTGATGCATAAACCCACAGACCATTTCTTTTCCCCTCTTCGAACGTGCACCAGTCTGCATGCTTCTGAAATTTTCTTCACTTCCCACTGAGGTTGCACACAAGGTAATGCTGCTGGACTGCATCGTTCTCTTTCTCTTCTCGTTACCCCTGTTTTTCTTTCATATGATTGATTCTGACTAAGCACTCCCTACTCAACCTCTCTAGCTACCTGCGTTTCTTGCGGGAGGAAGACTCACTAAGCTAGCCACGCACTGGGTGATATCAGCTAAGGGTAAACACCAAATCAGTTCCTAACAATCTGGTGCATCAGTTCTTGTGCCTGATAAGCCTCATCCTACTCATTGCATTTTCCCTCCTTGTGCTGTAGGTGTGTTCCATGTTAGTCCATCGATGAGGGGCCTGAAAAAAATTTTGTCTGACCAGAAACACAACTAGAAGGTGGAGCCTGAAACGGAGTTCTTTTACTGCTGTTCCAGTTAGTGTTTTCCTCTGGTTTTCTTCAAGTCTAACTTCTGGGAAACTCTTTCCAGTCCTTGTCTAGTGACCGGGGTGTTGGAGGCCTCATAGTGTGCCCGGAGTCAGCCAAGAGGAATCAGCCAAATTGCTTACTGGTGAGTTATCCCTAAACAACTCTCAGATCTGAAACAAAAAAAAAATGTCAAGCTTCATCTGTTAAACGTTTCTGGTTTTGAAGCCTTATTTCCGTGTAACTAAGTCTAGGAGGATTACTGGAAGTTTAGTGGGGGGGATGATGAATCTAACCCAAAACTAATATGCACCCAACTAATCTATACATACTTGGGGGAAAACCAGAACATAGCCAAAATCGTGAACCAACAGAAGTGAGAAAAAAAAAATATCTCAGGAGTAAATAACAGTTTCTGAAATCTTGGTGTTTCTGTGTGCTACCCTTTCTGATGTAAACTAAAAGAGTGTGTTTACCCAATTACTGATATAAAAGCTTGCTAAACCGTGAAGCTGAGTGTAAACAAACTGGAAGTCAAATTGTGAACAAAGAAATGTGAAGAGATACTAGAAGATATATCAGGTTCTTCATTTCAGACTTTCAGCTAAAAACTGAGATGAGTGCTTCTGTAAGACTAACTTCTAGGAGCATTGACAGCTTGGTCTTGAGTGAGTCGTGAGTTAAAACGTTTTCAGCACACTTAGCTAGGTGGGAAAATAGAGAGCCAAGTTCGTGAATAAAGAAAGAAAAGGTGGAGGAAAAGACATCAGACCTTATGTTTCAGTTTCTGCACTTTCTTTTCAGTACTGTATAACTTTGTACAGGGGAGTAGAAGTGGTTGTATCAGTTGTTAATGAACCTGAAAAACTCCAAATACACTTAAGTATGCTATAAACATTTCAGGATAATTAAAAAAAACAAACCAAATGCATTAACTGTGAGGAAAGATATAAGAAAAGCCACCAGTTTTGGTGTTTCAGTCCTGTTCAATTTCTGAGACTTCTTGTTTCAGAAAAGGGTAAGTTCAATAGCAATAATAATGCTGTTTTGGATTTTGTTGGGTTTGAAAGCTTGATAGAGCACTTAAACAACTGAACCAGCAAGTTGGGAAGGATTGAAAAAAAAAATCAAATCGTAACCAGAGAACATAAATAAAATAAAAGAAGTAGGAGAAATAAGAAGGTATACCAGTATTTACACTTTCTGTTTTTCTTGTCTATACAGTTTGTGTATAACGGACTTCCTGAGTTGGTTACAGGGTTTCCCTGGGTTGGTAATAGGAGAAAAACTGAAGATCGATACATGAACTAACAGAAGGAATATAGGAAAGATAACAGAACTTAATACTCCAGTTTATGTTTCAGTTTATCTTCATATCAGGTTTGGAAGTTTCTGTTTCTGTAAGAAACGTACAGAGAGTTTTGATGGGGTTGATTGAGAGTATTATGAGTCTAAAAGCCTGGCTAATTAACCCAACTAAGTGTGCCAACATTTTTGAGGATATGAGAGTCAAACTCAAGGGCAAAGAAAGGAGAAGGAATAAGGTATAGCAGGTTTCTATTTTCAGTTTCTGTATCTCTGAACTACCGAGGCATTGAGAGTGCACTGGGGGTTAAGGATTAATCCAAGACGTTGCTAAACTGAACTAGGTTGCTATATCATTGGGAAGGTTAGTAGCCCATGAGTAAGATAAAAAAAAAGACAATAACAGAACAGCAGAGAAGTTACCAGTTTATGATCAGTTCTGTTAAAGAAATTACAGTATAATTACCGGTGTGTATTAGGTTGTTTCAAGTTTAAAAACACTTAACCAGTGGCTAAATAATTGGGGAGGAATGGGAGGTCAATTCGTGAACCAGAAAGAAAAGAGTTAGAAGAGAAGGTAACATATGTTAAGTTTCAGTTTTCTAGTTTTTCTGAAAACTTAGGCTTTCTGTATGACATCGTCACAGATGACTTAAGAGGGTTGTGTCGGGTTAATACAACCCAAACAGTACTAATGCACCTATCTAAGTGGTATGCTCATTGAGGAAGCAGGAGTCAGTTTATAAGTCAGAAAGCCAATAACAGAAAAGGAAGAGAATGTATTAGTTACAGATTCCAGTTCCTGCAGTTTGTGCTTTGGCCTCTGTTAATTTATTTCCCGTGGTAATATAGGAATAATATTGGCTGGCAACTACACCTAAGACCTTGCCAACTCATGTAACTCAGGGAGTAACAACTAGGGAAAACTGAAACCTGTTTGAAGAGCAGAAAGAAACAGAAGGCAAGCATGCATCAAGTTATCAGTTCAGTTTCCAATTTCTGAACTTCTGTTTCAGTATATCAACTGCATCAGTGGGTGTAGTGGGATTGTCTAGATAGCTCTTGGGTTAAAACATAGTTAGATCACCTAATCAAGTGAGTGAGTGTATAAAAAGAAATGTGAGAGACAACACGTGACAAGAGAAGAAAGAGAAGATAACAATTCTGGTTACAGTTTTCAGATTCCTTCTAAAACCTATGTTTTCTGTACAGCCATGGGCAGGAGGTTTTAGGAGTTTTATCAGGGTAATGAAACCCCAAACATACCTAATACACTCAAGTAAGTCATAAACATCTCGGGAAGGATTACCAGTCAGTTTGATCAAGTAAGAAGCAAGGTGAAGAAGACAATACTCAAGATATTGTTCCGGTTTTCGAGAATTTGGGCTCTCTGTATAGCTGGGTTACAGCAGCATCCTGAGTGTGATGTTAGCTTGACAATGAACCTAAATCATATCCAATAGATATAACTAGTTTGGCGCAACATAATGAGAAGACTAAACATCAATTAAACTAAAGAATAACTAGAAACAAGAAGAAAGCATTTAGATTGTGGTTGCAGTTTTGCATTGATGTTAAGGTTTGTATAACCAGAATTACATGGGTATCATAAGGGTGATCTAGTTGATAATGAGCCCAAACAATTCTAGTCTACCTAACTAATTGATGATGCAGCTCGGGAAGAGTAAGACTTAGCTGATATGGTAAAGGATTGGTTTTTGAGGTAAAACACCAAACTTATTGCGGTTTTATAACTTTGGGACGTATGTATAAATGGGGTATAAGGGTATGTTATGGTCTATATTACCATTAAACAAGGGTTAAAACATTCTCATCTATTTATCTAGGGAGGGAATGCACGTTAGACATGTTATATATATGTTACACAAACTTGTTTACATAATTATCTTTTAAAACGCCCTAAGACATTAACTAAGGAAAAAGGGCATGGTTAACATGTAAATAAAGATATGAAATATCCTAGGAGTAAGTCAAGCCTAGGGTTTAATGCATGTGGAATTCTAAGAGTCAATCTAAAAGCGTGTAACAACATACCTAAGGAATAACATACGATATAAAGTGTCGTCACTAAAATAATGAGCTGACACATTGCTTTAATTAACTCTAGGATCGTAGCGTGCTCCGACCGGGACTCCGAGTGTGAGACAAGTCGTACTTGCGAAAAAGGTATGACATGTGTGGTTCGTATGTTGCCGTGTTACACGGCTTGTTTGCTTTGTGTGCTGTGTGCTTTGTGTGAAAATGACATAAGATCAAAGCATGAAATTGGATTGCTTGTTTATCATGCTGTATGATTTCTATATCATTGTTGAATATCATTGCGCGCACACAGTAGTTTAGTCCCTTTCGCGTTATGGAACTTTGAGATGAGACTCAACAACTATGTAAACAAGAAACTACATAAAGGGAAAACTATACGAGAACTACTACGAATTATGGAAATAAAGAAAACGCTATAAGGGGAACTCCTCTCTAAACCATTGAGGACTACCATGACACCCACTATGGTGTCTATTCATTAATCATAATGAGGAGCAAGTCTCCTTGGTGAGACATGACGAACCACGTAGACAAAACAAAAGAACTATACAAAGAAAAACCCCTCTTAACTATAGAGGACCTCTAAAGACACCCACTATGGTGTCGAGTTACCCAAGTGATGATAAGCTAGTAACATTGAGAAGGAATAGGGATACGGACCCTTAATATCCGGAGCAGAGGCTAGTAACATTGAGAAGGAATAGGGATACGGACCCTTAGTATCCGGAGCAGAGGCTAGTAACATTGAGAAGGAATAGGGATACGGACCCTTAGTATCCGGAGCAGAGGCTAGTAACATTGAGAAGGAATAGGGATACGGACCCTTAGTATCCGGAGCAGAGGCTAGTAACATTGAGAAGGAATAGGGATACGGACCCTTAGTATCCGGAGCAGAGGCTAGTAACATTGAGAAGGAATAGGGATACGGACCCTTAGTATCCGGAGCAGAGGCTAGTAACATTGAGAAGGAATAGGGATACGGACCCTTAGTATCCGGAGCAGAGGCTAGTAACATTGAGAAGGAATAGGGATACGGACCCTTAGTATCCGGAGCAGAGGCTAGTAACATTGAGAAGGAATAGGGATACGGACCCTTAGTATCCGGAGCAGAGGCTAGTAACATTGAGAAGGAATAGGGATACGGACCCTTAGTATCCGGAGCAGAGGCTAGTAACATTGAGAAGGAATAGGATACGGACCCTTAGTATCCGGAGCAGAGGCTAGTAACATTGAGAGGGAATAGGGATACGGACCCTTAGTATCCGGAGCAGTGGCTAGTAACGTTTAAAAACAACAGAGAGGAAAAGAGCTATCCAGGAATGGAGGATTAGCTATGGACAGGATGTACTCCAATTTGTGGTAATAAGAGTATTCACAAGTAACCTATAAAGAAACAATGAAAGATTGGCACCTATATGATATGGTCACGGGATCTAAACTATATCCCCAGACCTGGTGCAAGGAAAAGAAAAAGAAATACACATCATGGGAACAAGAGAAAATAAATGAAAACACACAACACTCGAACGATCCCATAGTGAGGATCATTGGTAAACATACCTATGCACACGTCTGATGACTTACATTGTTGTTGCTATATTAGCAGCTTGTTGTGCTTGGTTGCGTTTTGATGGGCTATGATGCCAGCTTGTTATGCTTGGGTGTTTTTGATGTTGCTATGCCACCTTGAGTGTGTTTGATATTATGATGTAATGTGATGTGCTTTACTGCTTTAATATAGCATGTAAAATGACTTAATAATATTCGACCAAGTAGTCGTGTGGCCCGGTAACATGCGGGCTTCACACGTTCATACTCAGCGTAGTTTGCTGAGTCCTTTACACCCAATTTTTTTTTCAGGTCTTGGGCCAGACGATAACGGAGAGTAGGCAAGGGTGACTACCATAGGGGTAGTCCACATGGCAAGCCTTTTAGTAGTATGCTTTTATGTATGGGTTGTACCTTCAGTTTATTTATTGGATTAAGAACTTATGTTTAGACTCTCGGTACTCGGTTTGTATCTTTTACGTTGTATCTGGACTTCGTTAAGTTGGACTTCCAGTCATTCAGACCGTAACATGGAGTTAGAAATGAGGACTGTCAACCACGTGGGTGGTTGGCGTCTGTAGCACCCGAATAGAGTAGGAACCGCTGCGTAGACATCTCATGTTACCATTAGGCGCGTCGTTAATTGTTGGTTGTGATTCGGGGGTGTTACAGAAAGTGGTATCAGAGCGTAGTTGCGCTCTGATGACTGGAACAGAGGAGTACCGAGTATAGGAAAACCTAAATTTGAGAAACGGGGTTACGGGTTAGTAGTGAGGCTCGTTAGTTAGGGTCCATTTCAATCCGTAGGAAAACGCTGGAGAGGTAGGAAGCCTCCTCACACTCGGGAAAACCCGATCTGGCGTTTACACAATGACATATAATCAATCCGGTAAGGAAAAACTATGTACCCCTACCTCCTCAACGATGTTTGGTTTAGTGTAGGGTACGGGGGCGTACCCCTCTTTTAAGGGGGGTAAGCGCGTTTTGTTTTGTATGTGTGTTGATTTATTATGATGTATTCCTACAACCACTCATGGTTGGTTGGTAGGTTTGTGCGTTGGATTGTGTGTGGCTGTGTATGAATGAATGTCGTGTGCCTTGGGTTGCACTTTAGCATGTTATATATACATTGCCATGAGAACTTGTGTGTGAAGCCACTAAGTTGGCATAGTGCGTATAAGCACTAAGGATTTTAATATATGGGACTTGATCCTTTGATTATAGTGAATGAGTACGGGACTTGATCCCAAGGATTAACGAGAATAGAAAACATCAGTAAAGGAAGTAAGACTTCGGGACGAAGTCTCCTTTAAGGGGGGTAAGTTGAAACACCCCTAAACAAACGCCAAACCATAAAATCATAATAATATATGCACGGCAAGAATAAGTGCGGTTACATAAGTGGCTGAAAACGTGACAACGTGTCATCACCGAACGCGATGATACGAGTTAGTCATTAAGGTAAGTAAAATACGCTACAATATTACAACGTTACATAATAAAATAGTCACGTATGTAACTAACAACGTGGCGTAAAAATATAGTCACGTATGTATGTATATATATATATATATAGCTAATAACGCGGGATAATGGTATAGTTGTATACATATACGTATACCAAAAAAATAGAATCACATGAAATAATATATAGTTGTACATATATAAACAATCATGTATAACCTATACAAAAAAAAGAGAGAAAGAAAAAGGAGCAGAAACGCTCCCGCAATGTTTCGAACCCGAGACCTCCCATACTTTCCTTGAGTGTTTAACCAGTTGAACTATGCTCGTATTCAGTAACTTATGCCCACAAACTAAAACTAGTAACGAGACGTCACTAGCGAATCACCACCCTCCCTGTATTCAATTACCCACTCTCTTCGCCTGTTCTCTGTACATCTGCATCAAAGAAAATTTTAACAGCAGCCCCACCGTCAGAGACATGTATCGACAAAGTTCTGTAGCAGATCCGGGCATTATTTCTTATCTTGCTCCGATGTTCTTCCAGATGTGGGTGGTCCCTCTTGATGGCCTCAGTTTCAATTCCCTAACTCCCCTCATACTCCTTGGAATGGGCTGCACTGACTAACGCTAAGACTCCTACTCCCCCCACACCTGATTTAGCGCCATGAGTAGTCAACAGTGAGGCTTACCGACAGCAAGTCTTTATTGGCTTTCAAAAATCTGCACTCCCAACTCCAACCCTCCTCTTGTACTGAGTGGTGGTCGCCAGCAACTTAAATTCAGTCACATCCCATGCCTCCACTGCTGTTTTGATTGCCACACCCACAGCAGTCAAGGAAACATACCCCCTGGGAGACCACACAGCAACTAACTTGGTTTCAGTAAAAAAATAAACAGAACATTGACATGCACATCAAACCCGATCCTGTTGCAAACTCTCACGCGTCAGGAATTCTGTAATTTGACACAGTTTTCTTCACGGCCTTGCACCCCTGATGCAAAAACCCACAGACCATTTCTTTTCCCTCCTCTTCGAACGTGCACCAGTTCTGCAGCTTCGGAAATTTTCTTCACTTCCCACTGAGGTTGCACACAAGGTAATGCTGCTGGACTGCATCGTTCTCTTTCTCTTCTCGTTACCCCCTGTTTTTCTTTCATATGATTGATTTGACTAAGCACTCCCTACTCAACCTCTCTAGCTACCTGCGTTTCTTGCGGGAGGAAGACTCACTAATCTAGCCACGCACTGGGTGATATCAGCTAAGGGTAAACACCAAATCAGCTCCTAACAATCTGGTGCATCAGTTCTTGTGCCTGATAAGCCTCATCCTACTCATGCATTTTCCCTCCTTGTGCTGTAGGTGTGTTCCATGTTAGTCCATCGATGAGGGGCCTGAAAAAAATTTTTCTGACCAGAACACAACTAGAAGGTGGAGCCTGAAACGGAGTTCTTTTACTGTTGTTCCGTTAGTTTTTCCTCTGGTTTTCTTCAAGTCTAACTTCTGGGAAACTCTTTCCAGTCCTTGTCTAGTGACCGGGGTGTTGGAGGCCTCATAGTGTGCCCGGAGTCAGCCAAGAGGAATCAGCCAAATTGCTTACTGGTGAGTTATCCTAAACAACTCTCAGATCTGAAACAAAAAAAAAATGTCAAGCTTCATCTGTTAAACGTTTCTGGTTTGAAGCCTTATTTCCGTGTAACTAAGTCTAGGAGGATTACTGGAAGTTTAGTGGGGGGGATGATGAATCTAACCCAAAACTAATGCACCCAACTAATCTATACATACTTGGGGGAAACCAGAACAAAGCCAAAATCGTGAACCAACAGAAGTGAGAAAAAAAAAAATATCTCAGGAGTAAATAACAGTTTCTGAAATCTTGGTGTTTCTGTGTGCTACCCTTTCTGATGTAAACTAAAAGAGTGTGTTTACCCAATTACTGATATAAAAGCTTGCTAAACCGTGAAGCTGAGTGTAAACAAACTGGAAGTCAAATTGTGAACAAAGAAATGTGAAGAGATAATAGAAGATATATCAGGTTCTTCGTTTCAGACTTTCAGCTAAAAACTGAGATGAGTGCTTCTGTAAGACTAACTTCTAGGAGCATTGACAGCTTGGTCTTGAGTGAGTCGTGAGTTAAAACGTTTTCAGCACACTTAGCTAGGTGGGAAAATAGAGAGCCAAGTTCGTGAATAAAGAAAGAAAAGGTGGAGGAAAAGACATCAGACCTTATGTTTCAGTTTCTGCACTTTCTTTTCAGTACTGTATAACTTTGTACAGGGGAGTAGAAGTGGTTGTATCAGTTGTTAATGAACCTGAAAAAACTCCAAATACACTTAAGTATGCTATAAACATTTCAGGATAATTAAAAAAACAAACCAAATGCATTAACTGTGAGGAAAGATATAAGAAAAGCCACCAGTTTTGGTGTTTCAGTCCTGTTCAATTTCTGAGACTTCTTGTTTCAGAAAAGGGTAAGTTCAATAGCAATAATAATGCTGTTTTGGATTTTGTTGGGTTTGAAAGCTTGATAGAGCACTTAAACAACTGAACCAGCAAGTTGGGAAGGATTGAAAAAAAAAATCAAATCGTAACCAGAGAACATAAGTAAAATAAAAGAAGTAGGAGAAATAAGAAGGTATACCAGTATTTACACTTTCTGTTTTTCTTGTCTATACAGTTTGTGTATAACGGACTTCCTGAGTTGGTTACAGGGTTTCCCTGGGTTGGTAATAGGAGAAAAACTGAAGATCGATACATGAACTAACAGAAGGAATATAGGAAAGATAACAGAACTTAATACTCCAGTTTATGTTTCAGTTTATCTTCATATCAGGTTTGGAAGTTTCTGTTTCTGTAAGAAACGTACAGAGAGTTTTGATGGGGTTGATTGAGAGTATTATGAGTCTAAAAGCCTGGCTAATTAACCCAACTAAGTGTGCCAACATTTTTGAGGATATTGAGAGTCAAACTCAAGGGCAAAGAAAGGAGAAGGAATAAGGTATAGCAGGTTTCTATTTTCAGTTTCTGTATCTCTGAACTACCGAGGCATTGAGAGTGCACTGGGGGTTAAGGATTAATCCAAGACGTTGCTAAAGTACTGAACTAGGTTGCTATATACATTGGGAAGGTTAGTAGCCAGTGAGTAAGATAAAAAAAAAGAGACAATAACAGAACAGCAGAGAAGTTACCAGTTTATGATCAGTTCTGTATAAAGAAATTACAGTATAATTACCGGTGTGTATTAGGTTGTTTCAAGTTTAAAAACACTTAACCAAGTGGCTAAATAATTGGGGAGGAATGGGAGGTCAATTCGTGAACCAGAAAGAAAAGAGTTAGAAGAGAAGGTAACATATGTTAAGTTTCAGTTTTCTAGTTTTTCTGAAAACTTAGGCTTTCTGTATGACATCGTCACAGATGACTTAAGAGGGTTGTGTCGGGTTAATAACAAACCCAAAACAGTACTAATGCACCTATCTAAGTGGTATGCTCATTGAGGAAGCAGGAGTCAGTTTATAAGTCAGAAAGCCAATAACAGAAAAGGAAGAGAATGTATTAGTTACAGATTCCAGTTCCTGCAGTTTGTGCTTTGGCCTCTGTTAATTTATTTCCCGTGGTAATATAGGAATAATATTGGCTGGCAACTACACCTAAGACCTTGCCAACTCATGTAACTCAGGGAGTAAACAACTAGGGGAAAACTGAAACCTGTTTAAAGAGCAGAAAGAAACAGAAGGCAAGCATGCATCAAGTTATCAGTTCAGTTTCCAATTTCTGAACTTCTGTTTCAGTATATCAACTGCATCAGTGGGTGTAGTGGGATTGTCTAGATAGCTCTTGGGTTAAAACATAGTTAGATCACCTAATCAAGTGAGTGAGTGTATAAAAAGAAATGTGAGAGACAAACACGTGAACAAGAGGAAGAGAAAAGAGAAGATAACAGATTCTGGTTACAGTTTTCAGATTTCCTTCTAAAACCTATGTTTTCTGTACAGCCATGGGCAGGAGGTTTATAGGAGTTTTATCAGGAGGTAAATGAAACCCCAAACATACCTAATACACTCAAGTAAGTCATAAACATCTCGGGGAAGGATTACCAGTCAGTTTGATCAAGTAAGAAGCAAGGTGAAGAAGACAATACTCAAGATATTGTTCCGGTTTTCGAGAATTTGGGCTCTCTGTATAGCTGGGTTACAGCAGCATCCTGAGTGTGATGTTAGCTTGACAATGAACCTAAATCATATCCAATAGATATAACTAGTTTGGCGCAACATAATGAGAAGACTAAACATCAATTAAACTAAAGAATAACTAGAAACAAGAAGAAAGCATTTAGATTGTGGTTGCAGTTTTGCATTGATGTTAAGGTTTCTGTATAACCAGAATTACATGGGTATCATAAGGGTGATGCTAGTTGATAATGAGCCCAAACAATTCTAGTATACCTAACTAATTGATGATGCAGCTCGGGGAAGAGTAAGACTTAGCTGATATGGTAAAGGATTGGTTATTTGAGGTAAAACACCAAACTTATGTTGCGGTTTTATAACTTTGGGACGTATGTATAAATGGGGTATAAGGGTATGTTATGGTCTATATTACCATTAAACAAGGGTTAAAACATTCTCATCTATTTATCTAGGGAGGGAATGCACGTTAGACATGTTATATATATGTTACACAAACTTGTTACATAATTATCTTTTAAAACGCCCTAAGACATTAACTAAGGAAAAAGGGCATGGTTAACATGTAAATAAAGATATGAAATATCCTAGGAGTAAGTCAAGCCTAGGGTTAATGCATGTGGAATTCTAAGAGTCAATCTAAACTAAGCGTGTAACAACATACCTAAGGAATAACATACGATATAAAGTGTCGTCACATAAAATAATGAGCTGACACATTGCTTTAATTAACTCTAGGATCGTAGCGTGCTCCGACCGGGACTCCGAGTGTGAGACAAGTCGTACTTGCGAAAAAGGTATGGACATGTGTGGTTCGTATGTTGCCGTGTTACACGGCTTGTTTGCTTTGTGTGCTGTGTGCTTTGTGTGAAAATGACATAAGATCAAAGCATGAAATTGGATTGCTTGTTTATCATGCTGTATGATTTCTATATCATTGTTGAATATATCATTGCGCGCACACAGTAGTTTAGTCCCTTTCGCGTTATGGAACTTTGAGATGAGACTCAACGAACTATGTAAACAAAGAAACTACATAAAGGGAAAACTATACGAGAACTACTACGAATTATGGAAATAAAGAAAACGCTATAAGGGGAACTCCTCTCTAAACCATTGAGGACTACCATGACACCCACTATGGTGTCTATTCATTAATCATAATGAGGAGCAAGTCTCCTTGGTGAGACATGACGAACCACGTAGACAAAACAAAAGAACTATACAAAGAGAAAACCCCTCTTAACTATAGAGGACCTCTAAAGACACCCACTATGGTGTCGAGTTACCCAAGGTGATGATAAGCTAGTAACATTGAGAAGGAATAGGGATACGGACCCTTAATATCCGGAGCAGAGGCTAGTAACATTGAGAAGGAATAGGGATACGGACCCTTAGTATCCGGAGCAGAGGCTAGTAACATTGAGAAGGAATAGGGATACGGACCCTTAGTATCCGGAGCAGAGGCTAGTGACATTGAGAAGGAATAGGGATACGGACCCTTAGTATCCGGAGCAGAGGCTAGTAACATTGAGAAGGAATAGGGATACGGACCCTTAGTATCCGGAGCAGAGGCTAGTAACATTGAGAAGGAATAGGGATACGGACCCTTAGTATCCGGCAGAGGCTAGTAACATTGAGAAGGAATAGGGATACGGACCCTTAGTATCCGGAGCAGAGGCTAGTTACATTGAGAAGGAATAGGGATACGGACCCTTAGTATCCGGAGCAGAGGCTAGTAACATTGAGAAGGAATAGGGATACGGACCCTTAGTATCCGGAGCAGAGGCTAGTAACATTGAGAAGGAATAGGGATACGGACCCTTAGTATCCGGAGCAGAGGCTAGTAACATTGAGAAGGAATAGGGATACGGACCCTTAGTATCCGGAGCAGAGGCTAGTAACATTGAGAGGGAATAGGGATACGGACCCTTAGTATCCGGAGCAGTGGCTAGTAACGTTTAAAAACAACAGAGAGAGAAAAGAGCTATCCAGGAATGGAGGATTAGCTATGGACAGGATGTACTCCAATTTGTGGTAATAAGAGTATTCACAAGTAACCTATAAAGAAACAATGAAAGATTGGCACCTATATGATATGGTCACGGGATCTAAACTATATCCCCAGACCTGGTGCAAGGAAAAGAAAAAGAAAATACACATCATGGGAACAAGAGAAAATAAATGAAAACACACAACACTCGAACGATCCCATAGTGAGGATCATTGGTAAACATACCTATGCACACGTCTGATGACTTACATGATTGTTGTTGCTATATTAGCAGCTTGTTGTGCTTGGTTGCGTTTTGATGGGCTATGATGCCAGCTTGTTATGCTTGGGTGTTTGTTGATGTTGCTATGCCACCTTGAAGTGTGTTTGATATTATGATGTAATGTGATGTGCTTTACTGCTTTAATATAGCATGTAAAATGACTTAATAATATTCGACCAAGTAGTCGTGTGGCCCGGTAACATGCGGGCTTCACACGTTCATACTCAGCGTAGTTTGCTGAGTCCTTTACACCCAATTTTTTTTTCAGGTCTTGGGCCAGACGATAACGGAGAGTAGGCAAGGGTGACTACCATAGGGGTAGTCCACATGGCAAGCCTTTTAGTAGTATGCTTTTAATGTATGGGTTGTACCTTCAGTTTATGTTATTGGATTAAGAACTTATGTTGTAGACTCTCGGTACTCGGTTTGTATCTTTTACGTTGTATCTGGACTTCGTTAAGTTGGACTTCCAGTCATTCAGACCGTAACATGGAGTTAGAAATGAGGACTGTCAACCACGTGGGTGGTTGGCGTCTGTAGCACCCGAATAGAGTAGGAACCGCTGCGTAGACATCTCATGTTACCATTAGGCGCGTCGTTTAATTGTTGGTTGTGATTCGGGGGTGTTACATTACTACTGAGTAACTTGAAAAGAAACGTAGCATGGTGTTACAATATTATGAGATGAAAAGCTTGTTTATGATGTTTATGGTATACCTTCCTAAGAATGACCTTTAGGAAGAAATTGGAAAGACCTTGACAATGCATTAACCCTATGATTTAAATGATCTGTGTTTTATATGTATGACTACCCTAACCAGTATTTGGCTAACGGGTAGAATGGGGTTATGAGTAGCTTAGGAACAAGAACACCTACGGGGTTCTTGGTCGCGCGTTATGGTGCACCGAGTGGATGCCGACAAACTGGCCCACTCAAATATTGGTATTGGTATTGGTGATGTTGGAATGATGGTATGATTCAATGAGGCCTATGTGCCGTTGATATTGGTATGATGGTATGATTCAATGAGGCCTATGTGCCGTTGATTATGATAAGGGCCACTGCCCAGGTTGACCCACCTTCTAATAGGGTACGTGTCACTTCCTAACATGTGACACGTGTGAAACTATGTGAGGACACGCGCGATGGGAATTGGAGGCTCTAACTAAGGCTAACAATCGCCAGAAGGCATGACAACGACTGACTTGTTTGATCCTATGTGTGAAACTTGGTCATGGTGATTGAGATGTTCATATGTTATGCTGGTTTGTCTTGCTTGAACTTTATGTTGGAACTGAATATGGTGAATGTGTTGCTTATGTTACGTCTTTTATATGATGTTTAATTTGTATGTTAAGCATGTTGTTATATATTTAAATCGGAATTTGCATGAAATGAACCTGCATGCTCACTTGGCAAATACCTGGGTTAATTCTGAGGGTTCAGGAAGATTGCATGATGACATACTCAGTAGCTGGGCTGACCCCTCCAGCAATGTTTTTTTCAGGTGTGTAGATTGGAAATTCGAAGACGAAGAGCGGGCTGGGGTAGACTGATGGTTGGGATTTCTGATGAAACTTGGGCTAAGCCCTGGGTTGTAGAGTTGCTCACAGTTATAGTTAGAATTTGAATTAGGCTGTTACATGGTAAGCTATCTCTGTCATCACAGCGTTGTTTGGTCGGTTATTGGTTTGGGTTTGGAGGCCTTGTCATGTGCGTTGGGTACGTGACGGCGGTAGCATCTCTTTTGGTTAAGCATTTGAATATTAGACTTCCGCTGTATATATCAATTATATGTATATACTATATGGTGTGTAGATGTTAATCGGGTTTATGGAAAAGGGATGTTACAAAAGTGGTATCAGAGCGTAGAAACGCTCTGATGACAGGAGATAGGGTTTGGAAACTGTGAGCATAGGATTTGGGATTGGGTGTGTGAATTCGTGTGTGAGGCACGTTAGCGTGAAAACAATTAGAGGCTTTCTAGCCGTTTACTGACATTAAATCAAATACTTTGAGCAAGAAATAAATATTCAAACTCAGAATATTGGACGGACAAAGAAAAGTCTGCTGTAAGGGCAAAAGTCTGTCAAGGTGGCGGGAAAGTGTAGGAAAAGAACATAATAACCCTGCAAAAAAATGGTAAACCCACGGCTCCTTACGTCGCCGAGATTGTGATGTTAACAATGACACCTCGAGAAAACCACTACGATGATGTGACCACTCCCTCCCACCACCGCCCTGAATCCTTAATGTCATCTAATAAAACTGAATTAAAAGAATAATGTGGTTGTTAAGCCACTAAACTGAACCCTTAAAACCAGATTCGGCAGTACTAAAGTGGTAGGTTGTGAGGGGAGCTAGATGGATGCATACGATGCTGAAATACCCTATTGAGTGCAAACTCGCATATACAGCCCATTACAGTAAGAATATTATTAATGTAAGATGAAAAATAGTTCAACATTAACACCCAACCATAACAGTTGCTAGCCAGATAACGTAGCAACTTACCTTGAGGAAAATATTACCTGAAGCATCTCAAGATCCAAGAAATACCGTAACCATTAAGTGTTGGTAGTGTGATTATGAGCTTAAACTGCACAACAATAAATGAACAATAGAGTTTTCTCCTTATTTAGTGCACACAGAAACATTAAGTAGAGATATTCCAGAAAAGCCTGTCTACCGCTTACTGATGGTTAGTGAAGTAGATAACCACTATACTATCCATAGGTGCCAATACTACTCGTGAATGAAACTAATACTTCTTAATACAAGTAAACACTCAAGAGGAAAGCGTAAAGAGCAAATAAAAAAATGTAGTGGACAAAACTTTTCTCAAGAAAAGAATAGTAAGGGAGGGTAAAGAGGTAACTCTATAAGAGATTGTCAAGTGAATACTAATACAAATAAGTAAAGAAGGAAATCAATGGAATAAAGAAAAGTAAATGAACCCATCAAAATTGCGAAGATAAGATAAAGTTTCCTAAATTATTCCATGGGACGTATGAAACCCGACCATTGCAGTCTTTGCCCAATGGATGCAGTGATCTTACCTTCAATTTAAATCATAAAGTAACATTTACACCCCGTCTTTAACCACGAGTACAACACAAGTAAAATATTTAAAATTCCAGGTAATTGTATGAATATCAAGGTGTACGACAAAAATATAAAGAAAACAAAGTATTACAACGCTACTACTAGCGGACCAACCCCTCGTAGGTATTGAAACCCTTTCTAATTTGAAAGGAAAAAAAAAATCAGATAGAGCAGTAGAGCATTATGAGTGTGGTAAATTGATTCATTGCCGAGACTAATGCACAGAGTAACATGAGAAATTTTGCCACGATGACTATGTATAAAATTACTTAACGAGTTCGTAACTTTTAATGTCCAAGCTATAGCTACGGGAAATATAGAGTCTTGGAATTAAGGTTAGAAAGACCTTATCCACTAGGGCATTTCATGGACTAAAATGAGAACCTACAGGAGAGAATTTTAGGAAAGGATGGAAACCCCAACTAGGGACGACAGGAAACGCGACTAAGATGAGTTAGAAGACCTCATAGGCCTGAAGGATTACGAACCCTAATAGGAATCATGGCTGGAATCGCCCTATAGCTTAAATCTAATTATGTGTTGGAAATACCTACTAACGTTTATAATAAAATTCTATGGAGAAAGGAACGTCTAAACTCAAACCTAGAACGAAATGAGAACCCTAAACCCATAAGCAAAAGGAAGTTTCGCTATGTCAGTTCCCATTCGATAGGATATTAGACTTTTCTGTGAGAATCAGGGATAACCAAATTATGAAGTTGGGAAAGGAAAACACACTAGTTGTATGAGGAGAGTCAAGGTAGTGACACCATTGGACTAAAGGGGTAAAACTGAGTGATGTTGTACTCACGCTAGCTAATGCTACTCAAGCGCGACTAAAACATTGAAAATAGACTCGGAGAAGTGTCAAACTGAGGGAAAAAATAGGCGTGGAAGGTATTATAACATTGTTATAGTGAAATAATAAGGGACGATTAAACCTTAAGGGTATACATTGTGAATGAACGTCAGAAGAACTTCATATTTTAGGCCAAGAATAAGACAAGAAAATACCAAAATTCAGGTGATGAAGCACAAATCAAAGATAATAATAGCGTTACCGTTGATATGACTTATACCAAAAGATAAAAAAAAATAAATAAATAAATAAATAGCACACCAGGCTAAGAATGCTACTTAACGCGCGGTAATAAATACCTACCTTATAATGATTTTGGTGCATCCATACTATTCAGTTTTGGAATCTCTAGGTAATTGGTGTCTTTGTTTTCTGAAAGAAGTTGCAAACCACCCATAAAATTGTAAGTGGAAGTATAAAAGTAAATTACAATGCGCAAAGTGCAAACTACCACTTAAGAGCTAGAAGATAATGTTATTATACGGTATTTATAAAGAACCTACAAATAGAGTGGTATTATCCTGTAAGTATTTTGGGAAATGAATGAAGGTAAATAACATGCTCTTGCCGTACATACGATAATGACACAAGTATAGGATGAACCAAAAAGGATATAAGTAGTATTGAAGTTCATAAACGTAGCTTCAGATACATTATCAGGCAAGGGTTGGTGGTGAAACACTCTATCAGATGACTTCAAAAAAATTGAATAAATTAATACACAACCTTCGAGAATCATGTGAAATGTTTGAACAGAAGTTATTAGGAGGATAGATAGTGAATCCAATATGGAGTAACGATTGCCAAAGGCTATTGTTGGTGGAGGTCAACAACAACTACCTTATGCCATAAATTAACTGTAAGATTGATCAGTTAAGAGGAAATCAGTACGTTTTCAGAAACAGGCATCAAAATTTATAATAATATCAACTGCTCCAATAAAGTTCCCAATTTTATGCACCGTCTATTAAGTAATAGTTGAATATCTCCTTTGTAGGCTCCTTTGACAGAGTTAGGATATATCTCAAGTTTGGAGAAATATATAAGGTAGTAACAATCGTTTACCCAGTCAGGAGCAAGTCCTCAAATGAGCGATCAGTCCTCACAGTCTGACAACCGAAAGTAAGTTGAAAGGAACTTAACCAAAGTAAATGTTGGAGTGTGTATCCGTAAGAACCGTCCAAGTTTAAGGAAGAAAATAATCTATCCGTAATACACCGTGTATCCTTACACACGCATCTAAGGTCCCTAGAAAAGTACTAAAAACATAAACATGAAATTTTGTTGGATTGGTTGGGATAACACATAATTAAATGTATGTTATAGAGCTTGATCTATCAAGAAGGTTGATTTAAGCATAAGAGACCTAAAGGGACTATTGTAACACATGTGTAATTTAGAATGAAAATTGTGAACATATTGAGAAAATTTGGCAGTCGTATGGCTGCTGGCTAAGGGGAACCAAAACCGAACTAGATTATTGTGGGCAAACTTGTGAAAAGAAAGAAAATTTCATTTCTATAAAAGATGCACAAATCTATTCCACAAGAAGGTTATTGAACACCATGCCATCTGATATGAATTCCTGATTCTTCAATAGATTGTGAGCATAAGTACAGGAAGTATGAAGTGCAAGGCTGAAGCTAGTACTACATGCCCTCTTTGGATAGATGGTCAAACTAAGAGGACCATTTAGATATTAGAAGATATACTAGATGCTTATACTTAGAGTTTTTAAGACACTATTGTGCTAGAACAAAACCAGCCAATGCTTGTCCCTAGACACAAACAATGAGAACAAGTAAAACAAAATACTTAAACGATACATGAAATATGAGAATTAGGATATCATAAAGAAGGACTTAGAATTCGTGATGAGCTACCAAGTCTTCCTCGAGGTATAAATTGTAAAAACGTCTTTAGGTTTGGGGATAAGGGGCAAATTAAGCCCAATTATGTAGGGTCATACATTGCACGAAGCGTATGGGCCCATTGTTATACTGGCTAGACTTACCTGCCGAGTTAAAGAAATATATGACAATTTATACTCTTCGACTCCATGAATAGGTACCCACATTAATTCTACGTGTTAAAACCTAAGAAATTAGAGTTGAATAGAGCTTGTGATTTTTAAGACCCCCACCTTGTATATGTGATATAAGACCAAATAAACCAAAGGAATGATAATGACTGCAACGACTTAGTATCCAGCGCTCAGATTTGAGCGTCTTTGGTATGTGGGTTACGTGGGCGTAACCCCTTTTTAAGGGGGGAGAGCCACCTAACATTGTTGTGGCGTTGTGTTGTTGATTGTATTTTGAGTGATGATTTGGGTGTGTATACATGCATTGTGTATATAGATAGATGGACTGTGACACCTTGGTGCATAACACCTTGGTGCATGTTGATTGACTTGTATTGTTTAAGGCATTTTGATACCTGTGAGTGAGTTATTGTATCTTGACATACATTGATTGATTGGTAATGTTGTGGTTATATTCCACATTGGTGACTGTGGCTATGTCCCACACAAGGGTGCTAGTGATATGGTATGTGAGTGCTCAGGGTAAAGATGACATGACGCACATTGGTATGGTGGTGGTGTATAAAGGAATTTGTGATATTGTTGGTAATTGTGAATGTTAATGTACATGGGAATGTACGATTGAGACACGTGCTTGATTAAATGCTACTCGGTATGAGACTGAAGTGAGAACCAGTTGAATCTGGTTTTATAGTCGTGTTGTGCTAATGGTGAATATATTATTGTGATTGCGATAGTTATTAGATTTATTATACCAGTTCGTGAATTGATTGCCAAATGACTAGAAGTGTGTAGGGTAATAACTCAATTGGTTAAATTGTCTGTTTGTTTGAATTGGACGTGCGAGGTTGAACTTGACCCTGGTCAGGTTAAGTGATACTAAGCACAAATTGGGGTGGAAGGATAGTTCAACACTTACGCTGACCACGTAAGGGTTGGATGATTCCCGAAGCTCCCTACAAGTGGACATATAAAATTACAATAGGTGGAAGTGTGAAGATAGTGGTGTTGATGTTAGCTCATGCGATCGTGTAGAGTACATTGATACATGAATTGAAGCATGCATGTTACACTTAGTGGGTAAACACAGGGTATATACATATATGTCAGAACTTGATTCCCTAGATAGAGTTGACTAGAACAAACGACTTCGGGACGAAGCCTTTTTAAGGGGGGTAGATTGAAATATCCCTAATATTTATTAAATAAATAAAGCTTAATTGAATATTAATTAAGCTAAGATAATTAATCAAGGCTAAGAATGTTATTGAGATGAATTATTTAATTCATACGCTTAAGGGATTAATTCTATAAACGAACGTAAGAATTAAAGAGGTTAAAACCTCATATGAAATAATGAAATAAAAAGATATAACTGGAGATATAATTAAATAATAAAATTAAGTGTACAATACTTATATGAAGGTGAATAATGGAAATTCACCGATATGTTTGATATAAATAATAAAAATAGAATTAACAAATATTGGGTCGTATATCCTAATGCTTATTACATGAAATAACGAATTAATAAACATTATTAAAGTAAGAGAATAAATAATAAAATTAATACAATCTATCGTACATAATAAGTCATAAAATAGTGTTATGCATTAAAATATAATATTTCGAGATTTAATAACAACCTGAACAATCTACAGATTTAATTAGCGGGTTGAAGCCGACAAGTAAGTTAATCGGACTAAAATTTCCTCTCGTTGGACCATTGGACTGATTGAGGAAACAAGTACAAAAAAATAAAATGGGCCGACCAGCCCATTAGAGAGCCGGCCGACCCAGCCCTCTCCAACTCTCAGTAATTTTCACCCGCCTCCATTCTTTTGCACTCACGGTAATTCTCCTAACCCTACCCAATCTTCCTTTCTATCTCTTTCTCCTTCCCTTTTCCGACGCCAATCCCTCACCCTCTCTCTGGACTTGAGTTCTGAAACAAGTTTCTGGTTCGTTTTTTTTTCACTCCTTGTCCGAAATTCGACCGCAAAGAAGAAGAAACGGTAAGCCTCTAACCCAAGTAACTTCGGTCGAATTTTTCTTCAACCTACACTTACATCCCTCTCTTTGTTCCGTATAACAAAAAAAATCGGGGACTATAGCCCCAGATCTGGGCGAGTACGGGACCGAGGCCGAGAGAAGAAGGGAATGGGACTGGGAGTTAAGACCGTGTTTGGGCCGCACCGAAGAACAAGGTATAACTTGAGAACGTATGAAGAATATTTAGATTAGGGTTTTGTTTTGAACTTTGGGTTATTTGTGCAAGTTTCTGGAAACTTTCGGTTCTGAGAGAACTGTGAATCTGCCAAAAATCGTGTGGTCTTCAATTCTGAAAAAAAAAACTGGACAGAATCTTAGTGTTAGTTTCTGGTAAATCTGAAAGTGGTTGGTTTTAGTTTTCTGGTAAATTCAAATCCATTGGATTCTGTTATTTGTGTTCTGTCTGCGGATGAAGAACCCTAAACGTGAATTAGGTTTCTGAAAATGTTTATTTAATTTCTATTGTTGAGAGTCATTAATATTTTCTGAGGTTATTGATGAATGAGTGTTCGGTTCAAAGTTAGGGTTTTTATTTGATTTGGGATAAATCTGGGCTTCTGAATAAATGGGGCGTAAGTATGAATTCAGAAATTTTGGGGCATAAATGTGAATGTTAAAGATTTAGGGGTGATTTAGTAGTTTCTGAAAATTCAAGGGGCCGGAATGTAAATCGTAGAAATATATATATATATATATAAATAATAAGAGCTAGGTTCAAAAATTCAAATTGGGGAAAATCTAAATGGTGAACCTAAGTCAATAATATTAGGTTAGGTTTAGTTAACCGTGGGCTAGATTGTAAATTCGAGTAAAATTAGGGTAAAGTGTAAATAGAGGGAGTCTGGGGCGAAAAGTCTAGATTTGAAAAATTAGGGCAAGTTGGTAATTCCTGTAAATTTAATGGTTGAAGTGTAAATCTAAAAAAAAAAATTAAATAGTCAAAATTAATTGGGAACTTGACTGGTGAAAAATTGAATTGGGTTAGTCAAAATTAATTTAGGGATTTTGAAATCTAGTCAACAGTCAGAATTGAAAATAGAATCAAATTGAAAACAATAATCGGTCTTATTCGAGTCAAACTTAATTAAGGCTTCCTATTGGTCAAACCGAGTTAAATTTCTAGTTGGAGTTTGAAATTAGTCAACACGATAACCAAAGTGAAAACTGGTCAACATAAGAAAAATCGGTCCATATTAAGATGGAACGTTAAAGGTAATGTGGGCTCTAGGTATTGGGTCAAGGAAGTTAGGAGGTTAAAGGTAATTTTGAGAGAAGATGGAGTTGGGCCAAGCCCAAATTATGTTACTAATTAGACCTCGAACGAAAGGAAAAAAATATTGTAATTGGGGTCTAGATAATGGGCTTTTAAAAAATAAAACTTAAGGGATGGAATGGCTTGGGCTTAGCTCGAGTCAGATAGATAACTAGTGGGCTTAAATTGATGAGAGTTGAAGAAAATAGATTTGGTTTGGGCTAGTAGTTAGAAGTTAAACTAGGCTTAAAAACAACCCAAAGTAAATCAGTCTAACAAAGGAAGTTCGGCTTACAAAAAATATATATATAGAATAACAAAAAGAAATCAATTGGGCTGAAGTTGGATAAAATTCATTTAGGGCTCTGAATTACTAAACTCCTGGTTAATTAGTTGGAATTAAAATTGGGTTGAGGTTAATTCAAATTGTGTTGGAGGAAAGGAAATGGATTCGGGCCTTAAACTAATTAGAATAAGGGGGGGTTGATCTGGACTCAATAAACCCGTAACTTAAAAATCTATCTGGGCTTATAAAATAAACAAATTGAAATAGGGTAAATACAAACAACAACCCAAATATGTAAAATTAATTAAGGAAGTTAGAGTTAAAGTAATTTAAACTTAACCAGCATTCTAGAATTCTGTTGTGGACTTAAGCCCAAAATAGGTAGGGTAAATTAGGGCCATCCCAAACAACCAAACATAGCCTAATTAAGCTTGTAAGAAAAAAAATTAATTAACTAGAATAAATATATGAGACAAGGTTTAATAAATTTATAACTTAGTAAATATGACTTAGATAAGTTGGGCAGTTGAAGCCTAACTTTAGATAAGCAAATATTTTAATGGCCTTAGATCAAAGGTAATTTAGAACGAAGAAAACGAGGTTTAATAAACGCTAGAAATTGAAACGGATTTTAGATTAGTGGTAAGTCTAGGTTGAAGGGAAAAGAAACCCGTAAGCTTATAAACTTGAGGAAACTAAATAATAATTAATGGAATTTAAGGAAAACATACACAAAGGAATTTAATGAGCTGGTTGAACAAGTTGTTACTAAATTCGAGTAACCTCAGAATTTGAAATAAACTTGAAGTTTGAGTAAGTGTTATGGACCTGTTAAGGATGATTGTAAATTCCTTAAATTATGATATAAATTCTGAAGAGAATCTGATAAAGAAAACTAGTAATCGGTATAGGACTATTCTGTTCAAGTAAATTAGGCTTTTATTTGGGTTGAATTAAATACATTTAAAGTTAAATAAAACTTTATTACAGAATACATGTATCCGATTATATCAGCCGCATATAAATTAAGCTATCAAATATAGCTTAAGGAGCGAATATTCATAGGGGAATCTCGGTAGTAATAATTACAGATTCCTTACTACTAGTTTGGTGGAACAGGCAAGAAAAGGGTTAGATTACTTAAATAGGAAGCTACCCGAAGAATTAATAATGATGAGGATGAGGGAATTAATTAAGTTTCTCTCATACTCTAGGATTCAGGAAATGGGAAGCTCATGACATTGTGGATGATGGTATACTCTCGGTTAGGACACATTATATAAAGCTGCATATACCAGGTATTTGTTATGTGATCCGAATGGCCCGAAGGTTCCTACCTCGGTCCGATAATTATGTGCTGTGTGACAAGAAGATATGTGTGTTTAAATTCTTCTGTGCAATATTATGTTGATTACATATAGCATGTTGATTGGTGATGGTAACTCTAATTACCTCACCATAATATGATATCGCTACGACATACTGGTGTTATTGAATGAGATGGGCTGTTAGCCAATTGAGTACTCTAATATGTAAATGGGATAGAGGTACATGTAGTATCAAGATATATACATTAAGAGAATGTGTTACTACTGAGTAACTTGAAAAGAAACGTAGCATGGTGTTACAATATTATGAGATGAAAAGCTTGTTTATGATGTTTATGGTATACCTTCCTAAGAATGACCTTTAGGAAGAAATTGGAAAGACCTTGACAATGCATTAACCCTATTTAAATGATTTGTGTTTATATGTATGACTACCCTAACCAGTATTTGGCTAACGGGGTAGAATGGGGTTATGAGAGTAGCTTAGGAACAAGAACACCTACGGGGTTCTTGGTCGCGCGTTATGGTGCACCGAGTGGATGCCGACAAACTGGCCCACTCAAATATTGGTATTGGTATTGGTGATGTTGGAATGATGGTATGATTCAATGAGGCCTATGTGCCGTTGATATTGGTATGATGGTATGATTCAATGAGGCCTATGTGCCGTTGTTATGATAAGGGCCACTGCCCAGGTTGACCCACCTTCTAATAGGGTACGTGTCACTTTCTAACATGTGACACGTGTGAAACTATGTGAGGACACGCGCGATGGGAATTGGAGGCTCTCTAACTAAGGCTAACAATCGCCAAAGGCATGACAACGACTGACTTGTTTGATCCTTATGTGTGAAACTTGGTCATGGTGATTGAGATGTTATGTTATGCTGGTTTGACTTGCTTGAACTTTATGTTTGAACCTGAATATGAATGTGTTGCTTATGTTACGTCTTGTATATGATATGTTTAATTTGTATGTTAAGCATGTTGTTATATATTTAAAACGGATTTGCATGAAATGAACCTGCATGCTCACTTGGCAAATACCTGGGTTAATTCTGAGGGTTCAGGAAGATTGCATGATGACATACTCAGTAGCTGGGCTGACCCCTCCAGCAATGTTTTTTTCAGGTGTGTAGATTGGAAATTCGAAGACGAAGAGCGGGCTGGGGTAGACTGATGGTTGGGATTTCTGATGAAACTTGGGCTAAGCCCTGGGTTGTAGAGTTGCTCACAGTTATAGTTAGAATTTGAATTAGGCTGTTACATGGTAAGCTATCTCTGTCATCACAGCGTTGTTTGGTCGGTTATTGGTTTGGGTTTGGAGGCCTTGTCATGTGCGTTGGGTACGTGACGGCGGTAGCATCTCTTTTGGTTAAGCATTTGAATATTAGACTTCCGCTGTATATATCAATTATATGTATATACTATATGGTGTGTAGATGTTAATCGGGTTTATGGAAAAGGGATGTTACAAAAGTGGTATCAGAGCGTAGAAACGCTCTGATGACAGGAGATAGGGTTTGGAAACTGTGAGCATAGGATTTGGGATTGGGTGTGTGAATTCGTGTGTGAGGCACGTTAGCGTGAAAACAATTAGAGGCTTTCTAGCCGTTTACTGACATTAAATCAAATACTTTGAGCAAGAAATAAATATTCAAACTCAGAATATTGGACGGACAAAGAAAAGTCTGCTGTAAGGGCAAAAGTCTGTCAAGGTGGCGGGAAAGTGTAGGAAAAGAACATAATAACCCTGCAAAAAAATGGTAAACCCACGGCTCCTTACGTCGCCGAGATTGTGATGTTAACAATGACACCTCGAGAAAACCACTACGATGATGTGACCACTCCCTCCCACCACCGCCCTGAATCCTTAATGTCATCTAATAAAACTGAATTAAAAGAATAATGTGGTTGTTAAGCCACTAAACTGAACCCTTAAAACCAGATTCGGCAGTACTAAAGTGGTAGGTTGTGAGGGGAGCTAGATGGATGCATACGATGCTGAAATACCCTATTGAGTGCAAACTCGCATATACAGCCCATTACAGTAAGAATATTATTAATGTAAGATGAAAAATAGTTCAACATTAACACCCAACCATAACAGTTGCTAGCCAGATAACGTAGCAACTTACCTTGAGGAAAATATTACCTGAAGCATCTCAAGATCCAAGAAATACCGTAACCATTAAGTGTTGGTAGTGTGATTATGAGCTTAAACTGCACAACAATAAATGAACAATAGAGTTTTCTCCTTATTTAGTGCACACAGAAACATTAAGTAGAGATATTCCAGAAAAGCCTGTCTACCGCTTACTGATGGTTAGTGAAGTAGATAACCACTATACTATCCATAGGTGCCAATACTACTCGTGAATGAAACTAATACTTCTTAATACAAGTAAACACTCAAGAGGAAAGCGTAAAGAGCAAATAAAAGAAATGTAGTGGACAAAACTTTTCTCAAGAAAAGAATAGTAAGGGAGGGTAAAGAGGTAACTCTATAAGAGATTGTCAAGTGAATACTAATACAAATAAGTAAAGAAGGAAATCAATGGAATAAAGAAAAGTAAATGAACCCATCAAAATTGCGAAGATAAGATAAAGTTTCCTAAATTATTCCATGGGACGTATGAAACCCGACCATTGCAGTCTTTGCCCAATGGATGCAGTGATCTTACCTTCAATTTAAATCATAAAGTAACATTTACACCCCGTCTTTAACCACGAGTACAACACAAGTAAAATATTTAAAATTCCAGGTAATTGTATGAATATCAAGGTGTACGACAAAAATATAAAGAAAACAAAGTATTACAACGCTACTACTAGCGGACCAACCCCTCGTAGGTATTGAAACCCTTTCTAATTTGAAAGGAAAAAAAAAATCAGATAGAGCAGTAGAGCATTATGAGTGTGGTAAATTGATTCATTGCCGAGACTAATGCACAGAGTAACATGAGAAATTTTGCCACGATGACTATGTATAAAATTACTTAACGAGTTCGTAACTTTTAATGTCCAAGCTATAGCTACGGGAAATATAGAGTCTTGGAATTAAGGTTAGAAAGACCTTATCCACTAGGGCATTTCATGGACTAAAATGAGAACCTACAGGAGAGAATTTTAGGAAAGGATGGAAACCCCAACTAGGGACGACAGGAAACGCGACTAAGATGAGTTAGAAGACCTCATAGGCCTGAAGGATTACGAACCCTAATAGGAATCATGGCTGGAATCGCCCTATAGCTTAAATCTAATTATGTGTTGGAAATACCTACTAACGTTTATAATAAAATTCTATGGAGAAAGGAACGTCTAAACTCAAACCTAGAACGAAATGAGAACCCTAAACCCATAAGCAAAAGGAAGTTTCGCTATGTCAGTTCCCATTCGATAGGATATTAGACTTTTCTGTGAGAATCAGGGATAACCAAATTATGAAGTTGGGAAAGGAAAACACACTAGTTGTATGAGGAGAGTCAAGGTAGTGACACCATTGGACTAAAGGGGTAAAACTGAGTGATGTTGTACTCACGCTAGCTAATGCTACTCAAGCGCGACTAAAACATTGAAAATAGACTCGGAGAAGTGTCAAACTGAGGGAAAAAAATAGGCGTGGAAGGTATTATAACATTGTTATAGTGAAATAATAAGGGACGATTAAACCTTAAGGGTATACATTGGAATGAACGTCAGAAGAACTTCATATTTTAGGCCAAGAATAAGACAAGAAAATACCAAAATTCAGGTGATGAAGCACAAATCAAAGATAATAATAGCGTTACCGTTGATATGACTTATACCAAAAGATAAAAAATAAATAAATAAATAAATAGCACACCAGGCTAAGAATGCTACTAATATAACGCGCGGTAATAAATACCTACCTTATAATGATTTTGGTGCATCCATACTATTCAGTTTTGGAATCTCTAGGTAATTGGTGTCTTTGTTTTCTGAAAGAAGTTGCAAACCACCCATAAAATTGTAAGTGGAAGTATAAAAGTAAATTACAATGCGCAAAGTGCAAACTACCACTTAAGAGCTAGAAGATAATGTTATTATACGGTATTTATAAAGAACCTACAAATAGAGTGGTATTATCCTGTAAGTATTTTGGGAAATGAATGAAGGTAAATAACATGCTCTTGCCGTACATACGATAATGACACAAGTATAGGATGAACCAAAAAGGATATAAGTAGTATTGAAGTTCATAAACGTAGCTTCAGATACATTATCAGGCAAGGGTTGGTGGTGAAACACTCTATCAGATGACTTCAAAAAAATTGAATAAATTAATACACAACCTTCGAGAATCATGTGAAATGTTTGAACAGAAGTTATTAGGAGGATAGATAGTGAATCCAATATGGAGTAACGATTGCCAAAGGCTATTGTTGGTGGAGGTCAACAACAACTACCTTATGCCATAAATTAACTGTAAGATTGATCAGTTAAGAGGAAATCAGTACGTTTTCAGAAACAGGCATCAAATTTATAATAATATCAACTGCTCCAATAAAGTTCCCAATTTTATGCACCGTCTATTAAGTAATAGTTGAATATCTCCTTTGTAGGCTCCTTTGACAGAGTTAGGATATATCTCAAGTTTGGAGAAATATATAAGGTAGTAACAATCGTTTACCCAGTCAGGAGCAAGTCCTCAAATGAGCGATCAGTCCTCACAGTCTGACAACCGAAAGTAAGTTGAAAGGAACTTAACCAAAGTAAATGTTGGAGTGTGTATCCGTAAGAACCGTCCAAGTTTAAGGAAGAAAATAATCTATCCGTAATACACCGTGTATCCTTACACACGCATCTAAGGTCCCTAGAAAAGTACTAAAAACATAAACATGAAATTTTGTTGGATTGGTTGGGATAACACATAATTAAATGTATGTTATAGAGCTTGATCTATCAAGAAGGTTGATTTAAGCATAAGAGACCTAAAGGGACTATTGTAACACATGTGTAATTTAGAATGAAAATTGTGAACATATTGAGAAAATTTGGCAGTCGTATGGCTGCTGGCTAAGGGGAACCAAAACCGAACTAGATTATTGTGGGCAAACTTGTGAAAAGAAAGAAAATTTCATTTCTATAAAAGATGCACAAATCTATTCCACAAGAAGGTTATTGAACACCATGCCATCTGATATGAATTCCTGATTCTTCAATAGATTGTGAGCATAAGTACAGGAAGTATGAAGTGCAAGGCTGAAGCTAGTACTACATGCCCTCTTTGGATAGATGGTCAAACTAAGAGGACCATTTAGATATTAGAAGATATACTAGATGCTTATACTTAGAGTTTTTAAGACACTATTGTGCTAGAACAAAACCAGCCAATGCTTGTCCCTAGACACAAACAATGAGAACAAGTAAAACAAAATACTTAAACGATACATGAAATATGAGAATTAGGATATCATAAAGAAGGACTTAGAATTCGTGATGAGCTACCAAGTCTTCCTCGAGGTATAAATTGTAAAGAACGTCTTTAGGTTTGGGGATAAGGGGCAAATTAAGCCCAAATTATGTAGGGTCATACATTGCACGAAGCGTATGGGCCCATTGTTATACTGGCTAGACTTACCTGCCGAGTTAAAGAAATATATGACAATTTATATACTCTTCGACTCCATGAATAGGTACCCCATTAATTCTACGTGTTAAAACCTAAGAAATTAGAGTTGAATAGAGCTTGTGATATTTTAAGACCCCCACCTTGTATATGTGATTATAAGACCAAATAAACCAAAGGAATGATAATGACTGCAACGACTTAGTATCCAGCGCTCAGATTTGAGCGTCTTTGGTATGTGGGTTACGTGGGCGTAACCCCTTTTTAAGGGGGGTAGAGCCACCTAACATTGTTGTGGCGTTGTGTTGTTGATTGTATTTTGAGTGATGATTTGGTGTGTGTATACATGCATTGTGTATATAGATAGATGGACTGTGACACCTTGGTGCATAACACCTTGGTGCATGTTGATTGACTTGTATTGTTTAAGGCATTTTGATACCTGTGAGTGAGTTATTGTATCTTGACATACATTGATTGATTGGTAATGTTGTGGTTATATTCCACATTGGTGACTGTGGCTATGTCCCACACAAGGGTGCTAGTGATATGGTATGTGAGTGCTCAGGGTAAAGATGACATGACGCACATTGGTATGGTGGTGGTGTATAAAGGAATTTGTGATATTGTTGGTAATTGTGAATGTTAATGTACATGGGAATGTACGATTGAGACACGTGCTTGATTAAATGCTACTCGGTATGAGACTGAAGTGAGAACCAGTTGAATCTGGTTTTATAGTCGTGTTGTGCTAATGGTGAATATATTATTGTGATTGCGATAGTTATTAGATTTATTATACCAGTTCGTGAATTGATTGCCAAATGACTAGAAGTGTGTAGGGTAATAACTCAATTGGTTAAATTGTCTGTTTGTTTGAATTGGACGTGCGAGGTTGAACTTGACCCTGGTCAGGTTAAGTGATACTAAGCACAAATTGGGGTGGAAGGATAGTTCAACACTTACGCTGACCACGTAAGGGTTGGATGATTCCCGAAGCTCCCTACAAGTGGACATATAAAATTACAAATAGGTGGAAGTGTGAAGATAGTGGTGTTGATGTTAGCTCATGCGATCGTGTAGAGTACATTGATACCTGAATTGAAGCATGCATGTTACACTTAGTGGGTAAACACAGGGTATATACATATATGTCAGAACTTGATTCCCTAGATAGAGTTGATTAGAACAAACGACTTCGGGACGAAGCCTTTTTAAGGGGGGTAGATTGAAATATCCCTAATATTTATTAAATAAATAAAGCTTAATTGAATAATTAATTAAGCTAAGATAATTAATCAAGGCTAAGAATGTTATTGAGATGAATTATTTAATTCATACGCTTAAGGGATTAATTCTATAAACGAACGTAAGAATTAAAGAGGTTAATAAACCTCATATGAAATAATGAAATAAAAAGAATATAACTGGAGATATAATTAAATAATAAAATTAAGTGTACAATACTTATATGAAGGTGAATAATGGAAATTCACCGATATGTTTGATATAAATAATAAAAATAGAATTAACAAATATTGGGTTGTATATCCTAATGCTTATTACATGAAATAACGAATTAATAAACATTATTAAAGTAAGAGAATAAATAATAAAATTAATACAATCTATCGTACATAATAAGTCATAAAATAGTGTTATGCATTAAAATACAATATTTCGAGATTTAATAACAACCTGAACAATCTACAGATTTAATTAGCGGGTTGAAGCCGACAAGTAAGTTAATCGGACTAAAATTTCCTCTCGTTGGACCATTGGACTGATTGAGGAAACAAGTACAAAAAAATATAAAATGGGCCGACCAGCCCATTAGAGAGCCGGCCGACCCAGCCCTCTCCAACTCTCAGTAATTTTCACCGCCTCCATTCTTTTGCACTCACGGTAATTCTCCTAACCCTACCCAATCTTCCTTTCTATCTCTTTCTCCTTCCCTTTTCCGACGCCAATCCCTCACCCTCTCTCTGGACTTGAGTTCTGAAACAAGTTTCTGGTTCGTTTTTTTTTTCACTCCTTGTCCGAAATTCGACCGCAAAGAAGAAGAAACGGTAAGCCTCTAACCCAAGTAACTTCGGTCGAATTTTTCTTCAACCTACACTTACATCCCTCTCTTTGTTCCGTATAACAAAAAAAAGTCGGGGACTATAGCCCCAGATCTGGGCGAGTACGGGACCGAGGCCGAGAGAAGAAGGGAATGGGACTGGGAGTTAAGACCGTGTTTGGGCCGCACCGAAGAACAAGGTATAACTTGAGAACATATGAAGAATATTTAGATTAGGGTTTTGTTTTGAACTTTTGGTTATTTGTGCAAGTTTCTGGAAACTTTCGGTTCTGAGAGAACTGTGAATCTGCCAAAAATCGTGTGGATCTTCAATTCTGAAAAAAAAAACTGGACAGAATCTTAGTGTTAGTTTCTGGTAAATCTGAAAGTGGTTGGTTTTAGTTTTCTTGTGAATTCAAATCCATTGGATTCTGTTATGTGTGTTCTGTCTGCGGATGAAGAACCCTAAACGTGAATTAGGTTTCTGAAAATGTTTATTTAATTTCTATAGTTGAGAGTCATTAATATTTTCTGAGGTTATTGATGAATGAGTGTTCGGTTCAAAGTTAGGGTTTTTATTTGATTTGGGATAAATCTGGGCTTCTGAATAAATAGGGGCGTAAGTATGAATTCAGAAATTTTGGGGCATAAATGTGAATGTTAAAAGATTTAGGGGTGATTTAGTAGTTTCTGAAAATTCAAGGGGTCGGAATGTAAATCGTAGAAAATATATATATATATATATAATAAAATAAGAGCTAGGTTCAAAAATTCAAATTGGGGAAAATCTAAATGGTGAACCTAAGTCAATAATATTAGGTTAGGTTTAGTTAACCGTGGGCTAGATTGTAAATTCGAGTAAAATTAGGGTAAAAGTGTAAATAGAGGGAGTCTGGGGCGAAAAGTCTAGATTTGAAAAATTAGGGCAAGTTGGTAATTCCTGTAAATTTAATGGTTGAAGTGTAAATCTAAAAAAAAAAAATAGTCAAAATTAATTGGGAACTTGACTGGTGAAAAATTGAATTGGGTTAGTCAAAATTAATTTAGGGATTTTGAAATCTAGTCAATAGTCAGAATTGAAAATAGAATCAAATTGAAAACAATAATCGGTCTTATTCGAGTCAAACTTAATTAGGGCTTCCTATTGGTCAAACCGGGTTAAATTTCTAGTTGGAGTTTGAAATTAGTCAACACGATAACCAAAGTGAAAACTGGTCAACATAAGAAAAATCGGTCCATATTAAGATGGAACGTTAAAGGTAATGTGGGCTCTAGGTATTGGGTCAAGGAAGTTAGGAGGTTAAAGGTAATTTTGAGAGAAGATGGAGTTGGGCCAAGCCCAAATTATGTTACTAAATAGAACTCGAACGAAAGGAAAAAAAATATTGTAATTGGGGTCTAGATAATGGGCTTTTAAAACATAAAACTTAAGGGATGGAATGGCTTGGGCTTAGCTCGAGTCAGATAGATAACTAGTGGGCTTAAATTGATGAGAGTTGAAGAAAATAGATTTGGTTTGGGCTAGTAGTTAGAAGTTAAACTAGGCTTAAAAACAACCCAAAGTAAATCAGTCTAACAAAGGAAGTTGGGCTTACAAAAAATATATATATAGAATAACAAAAAGAAATCAATTGGGCTGAAGTTGGATAAAATTCATTTGGGGCTCTGAATTACTAAAACTCCTGGTTAATTAGTTGGAATTAAAATTGGGTTGAGGTTAATTCAAATTGTGTTGGAGGAAAGGAAATGGATTCGGGCCTTAAACTAATTAGAATAAGGGGGGGTTGATCTGGACTCAATAAACCCGTAACTTAAAAATCTATCTGGGCTTATAAAATAAACAAATTGAAATAGGGTAAATACAAACAACAACCCAAATATGTAAAATTAATTAAGGAAGTTAGAGTTAAAGTAATTTAAACTTAACCAGCATTCTAGAATTCTGGTTGTGGACTTAAGCCCAAAATAGGTAGGGTAAATTAGGGCCATCCCAAACAACCAAACATAGCCTAATTAAGCTTGTAAGAAAAAAAAATTAATTAACTAGAATAAATATATGAGACAAGGTTTAATAAATTTATAACTTAGTAAATATGACTTAGATAAGTTGGGCAGTTGAAGCCTAACTTTAGATAAGCAAATATTTTAATGGCCTTAGATCAAAGGTAATTTAGAACGAAGAAAATGAGGTTTAATAAACGCTAGAAATTGAAACGGATTTTAGATTAGTGGTAAGTCTAGGTTGAAGGGAAAGAAACCCGTAAGCGTTATAAACTTGAGGAAACTAAATAATAATTAATGGAATTTAAGGAAAAACATAAAAGGAATTTAATGAGCTGGTTGAACAAGTTGTTACTAAATTCGAGTAACCTCAGAATTTGAAATAAACTTGAAGTTTGAGTAAGTGTTATGGACCTGTTAAGGATGATTGTAAATTCCTTAAATTATGATATAAATTCTGAAGAGAATCTGATAAAGAAAACTAGTAATCGGTATAGGACTATTTGTTCAAGTAAATTAGGCTTTTATTTGGGTTGAATTAAATACATTTAAAGTTAAATAAAACTTTATTACAGAATACATGTATCCGATTATATCAGCCGCATATAAATTAAGCTATCAAATATAGCTTAAGGAGCGAATATTCATAGGGGAATCTCGGTAGTAATAATTACAGATTCCTTACTACTAGTTTGGTGGAACAGGCAAGAAAAGGGTTAGATTACTTTAAATAGGAAGACTACCCGAAGAATAATAATGATGAGGATGAGGAATTAATAATAAGTTTCTCTCATACTCTAGGATTCAGGAAATGGGAAGCTCATGACAAGTTGTGGATGATGGTATACTCTCGGTTAGGACACATTATATAAAGCTGCATATACCAGGTATGTTGTTATGTGATCCGAATGGCCCGAAGGTTACCTCGGGTCCGGATAATTATGTGCTGTGTGACAAGAAGATATGTGTGTTTAAATTCTTCTGTGCAATATTATGTTGATTACATATAGCATGTTGATTGGTGATGGTAACTCTAATTACCTCACCATATGATATGATATCGCTACGACATACTGGTGATTAATTGAATGAGAATGGGCTGTTAGCCAATTGAGTACTCTAATATGTAAATGGGATAGAGGTACATGTAGTATCAAGATATATACATTAAGAGAATGTGTTACTACTGAGTAACTTGAAAAGAAACGTAGCATGGTGTTACAATATTATGAGATGAAAAGCTTGTTTATGATGTTTATGGTATACCTTCCTAAGAATGACCTTTAGGAAGAAATTGGAAAGACCTTGACAATGCATTAACCCTATGATTTAAATGATCTGTGTTTTATATGTATGACTACCCTAACCAGTATTTGGCTAACGGGGTAGAATGGGGTTATGAGAGTAGCTTAGGAACAAGAACACCTACGGGGTTCTTGGTCGCGCGTTATGGTGCACCGAGTGGATGCCGACAACTGGCCCACTCAATATTGGTATTGGTATTGGTGATGTTGGAATGATGGTATGATTCAATGAGGCCTATGTGCCGTTGATATTGGTATGATGGTATGATTCAATGAGGCCTATGTGCCGTTGTTATGATAAGGGCCACTGCCCAGGTTGACCCACCTTCTAATAGGGTACGTGTCACTTTCTAACATGTGACACGTGTGAAACTATGTGAGGACACGCGCGATGGGAAATTGGAGGCTCTCTAACTAAAGCTAACAATCGCCAGAAGGCATTGACAACGACTGACTTGTTTTGATCCTTATGTGTGAAACTTGGTCATGGTGATTGAGATGTATATGTTATGCCTGGTTTGACTTGCTTGAACTTTATGTTTGAAAACTGAATATGATGAATGTGTTGCTTATGTTACGTCTTGTTATATGATATGTTTAATTTGTATGTTAAGCATGTTGTTATATATTTAAAACAAAGGCATTTGCATGAAATAAACCTGCATGCTCACTTGGTAAATACCTGGGTTAATTCTGAGGGTTCAGGAAGATTGCATGATGACATACTTAGTAGCTGGGCTGACCCCTCCAGCAATGTTTTTTTCAAGTGTGTAGATTGGAAATTCGAAGACGAAGAGCGGGCTGGGGTAGACTGATGGTTGGGATTTCTGATGAAACTTGGGCTAAGCCCTGGGTTGTAGAGTTGCTCACAGTTATAGTTAGAATTTGAATTAGGCTGTTACATGGTAAGCTATCTCTGTCATCACAGCGTTGTTTGGTCGGTTATTGGTTTGGGTTTGGAGGCCTTGTCATGTGCGTTGGGTACGTGACGGCGGTAGCATCTCTTTTGGTTAAGCATTTGAATATTAGACTTCCGCTGTATATATCAATTATATGTATACTATATGGTGTGTAGATGTTAATCGGGTTTATGGAAAAGGGATGTTACAATTTCCATCGACAGTCCAGTTTCAAGGTCGTCCCCTTTTGCTTATTCACTTATTTTACTATTTTATTTTATTTTATTTTATTTTATTTTTAATCATATTCACTTTTTCTTATATTTTATTTATTCTACTATTAGCATTAGTATTTTTATTTTCATTTATTTATACACAATCATTTTCATCTTTCAAACTCAATCCACACTTGGTTGAAATCTGGCCTAGCCCAATTCCTTAAACCCACTCTATTTTCAGCCCTTGGCTTCAAAAACCCACATTAAAACCCAACCCATATTCTAAACCCTAATCATCCTCTATAAAACAACTTATACAGTAGCCAAAAAGGAGGACAACGGCCGACATGTAGCACAAAAGCCTCGTTCTACTTCTTCTCAGTCGCACCCTTCATTCTCCCTCCTACACATGCTCGCGCCCCACATGCCAGACAAGGCCTTGGGCTCTTTCTCACTGCTGGATCAAACATAATCCATTTCGAGCTCTCATTTCTCGCTGCCCAGAACTGCCGCTCACCCAAGCCTCTTATCCCAGCCCATCCCAAGCAACCCAGAACTGAACACCCTAAACTTCACTCTCTTTATAAAACAGCAAAAGAAGAGAAACCCTACAGTGCTCTCGGATCAAGAGCCGACACTCTTACCCAGGTTTCATTCTTCTCTATCGCTGGAACCTTCTACATCTTTTAGCTCACATTGTCAAAATTCCAAATGCTCAAAAAAGGGCGACCCGCGTTTGAAACGTCCCTGCAATCTTCCTACGAAACTCCTGAAACTTACCCACTGAAAATCGTCCGAGTTGCTCTGTGTTTTTTTTCTTGGTTTCTTTTCATTCCCGAATCATCGACGGGTAAAAATCAACCCAGTTCTGAAAACCGAAATGAGCATGAAGGGGAGGGTAGAATCTTCGAGGTCATCAGAAATGCGTTCGTTGCCAGTGCTGAATATCTTCCCCCTATTTTCCTCTACTCGTACTCCCTGCGTTTTGTTTGTTTCAATATTACTTTCTCTTCAAACAATCACCGCCGTGGCGGTTTTGCTCTCAGTTGTTCGCCGGAAAGTGTATTCGATTTTCTATATTGCTTTGCCTGCACATTAACCTTCAATAGTCTAACCATGGAAGTACGAAGGTTCGGTATTATCATTGTCGGCCCTGAATAATACTCATTTTTTGTTATTTGTTCGTCGGGTCTACTGAGATTCGAAGGACTTCTAAGCATAAATCGCATCAATTTCTTTTCGGTCTATCTGCTCTTGTTAAGATTTGGTGATATTGTTGTCCTGGTTCGACCTGAATCGCACCCGTCTCGGTAATTTCCCTGTTGAGGTTTTAACTATGTATTTGTGTGGTCTATCATGAGTTTCATCGCTTTTTTTTTTACTGTAAAACACTCAACATCCTGCTGTATTTGCCATTTCTCATTGCGTTTTCATCTCCTTTCACCGAGGTACACATGAACCAGAGAAAAAGGCGTGGACACGGCTGGTTGGGCATAATTTCGGGATCGGCAAATTGACCAAGCATTTGGACTTGAGCTTAGTATCTGTTTTCTAGTTGATTTATTCGTTTTCTGGTTGATTCATCAGTTTTCTGGTTGATTCATTCGTTAATATTCTGGTTGCTTCATCGTTAATCTCCTGGTTGATCCACCCGTTAATTTTCTGGTTGATCCATTCGTTAATCTTCTAGTTGATTTGCTCACTTTCTGGTTGATTAGTTCATCTTCTAGTTGCTTCGTTCATATTTTGATCGATTTGCTCATTCTTCTGGTTGACTTGTTTTTTACGAAAGTTTATCGGTATCCAAGGCCAGATGCTGTTAATTCCCACTTTGAACTGATTAATTAGGTTTTGGTCTGGTAATTGCTTCTTTGGTTTTGTTCTCAAACTCAGACCCAAGATATTTGGGACCGGAAATGCTATTGCCTTGGCTTGTCTTCTTACCCCCGCTTGAGAGTGATTGGCGAGAGAATTTTGCTGTGGCCCGGTTGTGAATTCAGAATTCGTTTGTTTTAAACTTGAGCTGAATCATAGCTATTAATTGGGTTTTGTCTACTCTATTTAAGTTTTGATTTCATCGACTCTTTAATAAGGAGGAAACTGATTTGTTTATTTAAATTCAGTTTGCCTTTCTTCTCGGTTTTGATATGTAACTCATCCATGATTATTGCTCTCGATCTATCTCGCGTTGTAGATATCCACAATTTACATTCAGCTTCATTGTAATTTCATTTTATTCCCTTTTTTATATATAATTATCGCTAAGCCCTAGTTACTATCCCTTAGGACCAAGCCTTAGGATAGAGAGTGAACCCTAAGATTTAGGTGAGCCATGGTCCCACCTAATAAACTGGGTGATCTCTAGACCCAAACCACATCTTATTATAATAACATGTATCAATAAAAACACTTCCTCAAAATTCATCTCAATTTGATTCATCATTTCTTCCCAAATTTTCCAAAGCCCACCAAAGTTCAAAACAACTCAAACAAGGCCCAAAACCAAATCAAGCCCAAAAATCAATAAGCCTCATCTTTGGCCCATTTCTCAAAAATCCAAATTGCTTCAAATAAAAAGTCCAAGGCTTAGATCAAGCCCAAAAATCAAAGCTCACTTCAATCCAAAAATTAAAGCCCAACAAGGCCCAAATGGGGCATCAAAGTCCAAATCAAACCTGAGGCTCATTTCAGCCCAAAAACATTTCTTAGCCCATCCAAATAAAAAAAGCCTAGCAATCAAATGCCAAAATCAGGCAAACCCAAAACCACTTCAGCCCAAATCGAAAAGCTCACTTCAGCCCAAAAACAATAAGGCCCATTTTAACCTACCCTCAAACTAGATCCATAGTCAAGTCCAATCAATCCAAATCAGCCTGAAATTCAACTCGGCCCATTAAATCCCAATTGGTCCAAAAGGTCAACTCGGCCCAAAACCCAATCCAAAGCCCAGATCAAGCCAAGGCCTAATTACCCAAAAGTCCAATTCGGCACACAACCCAATCACCTCAGGGCCCAAATCACAATTGACCCAAAAGTTCAATCTGGTCCAACTTTGACCTCCAACTTTGACCATCGACTTTGACCTTTGACTTTGACCCATCCCGACTTTGACCTCCAACTTTGACCCCTAACTTTGACCAATCTGAACTTTGACTTTGACCAATCTCAACTTTGACCTAATCCAACTTTGACTTTGACCAATCTCAACTTTGACCTAATCCAACTTTGACCCGGTCTAACTTTGACCCGATTCATTTTCAACCCCAACCCGAATTCAAATCAACCCAATTCAAACCCAACTCATTTCAATTCAGTCCAATTCCATTCAACTCGAATTCAATTCACCCAATTCAAACCCAACTCATTTCAATTCAGTCCAATTCCATTCAACTCGAATTCAATTCATCCAATTCAAACTCAACTTGTAAATTCTATTCAAATTTCAAACTCAAAAATCTCTCTCCTCAGATTTCAAGAATCATTTTATTCAAACTTCATCAAGTTTTCAAAAGAAACCATTTTGTGGAATTTTAAAGGAAAAACTCTTCTCACATCACAGAAAACTTTTCTCAAAATACAGAAAGTTCTTCTCGCATATACAGAAAGTTTTCTCCTAAAAACATTTCTCAAAATCAGAGTTTCTTTATTGAGAATTCCGAACAACATCAAAAGTTTTCCAACTCCGTTTTTAAACTCAATCCAAGCCGTTTTTGGGGAACAGGGGATGTCTAACACCTTCAAAGAACGTTTTCTTCCTAGCTAGACATCACTTGTCTCTCTTCTAAAATAAAAATCCGAGGCGGGGCACTGGGGTCGTAACCTCCCTTGTCGCAGTCTGGATCTCTTTAGGCGGGGCATTAGGGTGACAAACCTCCCCTGATTGCAGCCTAGATTTTTACAAGGCGGGGTGCTAGGGATGTGACGACCTTCCTAGTTGCAGCCGGGATTTTAGAATCGTCTAACTCCCTTCCGCTCGATTTCAATGTTTTCGGTTTTTAACGTTTTTAAACCCGGGAGTTAGAGACGTTATTAGGGTTTGACCGAGAGTATCCCATTCATGATACTTCTCTCTAAATCCTATTTTTCGACATAAATTCATTGCCCCATCTTTCGAGCCTCGGCACATACCATTAATTAAGTGTCGTGTTCGAGGGGGTACATAGGGTAATCCCTCAGGATTATCCGCCCTTTTACAATAAAATGATTTTCCTCAATCGCTTTCAAACCTCAAATTTAAAAAAACTCGGGATCTCTATTCAAATACCAATTGCCTCACACACTCAAATAATCTTCAAAACTCCAAATCACTTCATACCCAAATCATCATTCAAACTCCAACTCGCATTAAACTCAAATCCTCTTACAATTTCCAACTTCATTCAAGCTGCCAAAGTCTCACAGGCCGAGCGTCTCATAGACTCGAACATCTCACGAACTCGAATGTCTCACAGACCCGAGCGTCTCACAGACTCAATCATTCTGAGATTTCAATATCTCACAGACCTGGGCGTCTCACAGACTCTAACCTCCCAATCCCGAAACTTCTCAAAACTCCGAACCCTTCTAAATCCCAAACGCCTCAAATATCTTCAAACCCCACAAACATCAAAACTTCCAAAACCCAAAAACTCATGAACTACGTAAGGTCTGATCTCAACAGGGAGTTGAGTACGTAGGCAGCCCATCTAGGGTGCGACCCCATTCCAAACAAAAAACCCTCTTCCCCCTCTAAGGCGTTCTCCATACCTCTCAAAACATTCAAATCCCCTCTGACTCCCACAAACCCTCGACTTCTTCAACTCTCAAAATCAGACTCCTAGTCTTTCATTCTATACTCATTTGAATTCATCAATTCTTCTTCTTGGTGCTAGCTTGGCACAAAAGCTCGCCTCATCCACTCGTTTTCTCTCCTTCCATCCTAATCATATCATTGGCTTTGAAATGAATCTCTCTGAAAGGTTTTGAAAGAAGGCAATCCCGACAATTGGAGACCGAGGTTGCCTCGGGCACCAATCCGAAGTCGTGGTCATTGCCACTTCTAAGGGGTGTAACCCAGTGCGAATCCATAACAGAATCTCTGCAAATGACCAGATAGTCCCTATCCATAGGCAATAAATCATCAGAGTCAATTAACGGTTCTTAGAACCCTTCTCCTCCCTTCCTAGTTCCTTAGGTCAAACTAGGTGGCGACTCTAGTCAATTCCGCCTTATAGAGGCATAAGTCCACGTGGAGCCCATTGAGAGCGGGTGTAGTGTTCACTAACACTCCCCCTTTATGCTTTCTGGGAAAGACGGACGATAGAGTAAGTATTTGAGGGCTGCCATGAATAACGGGTTTTCACCCTCCACAGAATGGCATTTCATAGGCTCTAGGCTTCTTAGTCAGATCATATTTGCATAGACCCCCCTCATACCGAAAAATCACCCTCCACAACATCCTTCCTTCTTCTCTTTTGTTAGGTATATCAAACCTTTAAGATACAGTCCACTAGCTTTTGCTGCGCGACTCTGATAATCTTGGGGCTTAGTTTGCCCTTTCTATCCTCTTCAATATGTTAACATCTCCTTTGTATCCTTATAACTTAGGAATAAAGTTCTCTTTAATGGACGCGTGGTATTTTTATCTACACACCGCCGTTCATGCTGTTATATCTTGTCTATCCAGTTCTCTAGAGATTTGATGTTCATACTCTTATTACGCCTTCCAGCGTCTGAATTGTTTCCTACTAACTGACCCTCAGTCTGAGATTTCTGTATTATCTAGAGCTGCTGTTCAGTGCTTATTGCTCTTCACAGTTTCCTCGAAATTCTTGAGACATATAAACTGTTTGTACTTAGTAATCAGTGCTTCTCGCACTTCATAATTCTTATTTGTTTCCTCCTGGAATGAGTTCCTTGACTCTTTTAGTCCCATTAGTTTAACTGAGTTCTTCCTCCTCAATTGTTCACGATAACTTGCTGTTCGGGTGTAAGTTTGCATCTCTGACTATCATACGGAGTCGACTACTTCTCGTGTTCCTTACACTACTCGTTTACATATATGGGGTACCTTACTGATACATTGCCACTTACCCGACTAACTTATAAATAAGTCCATCAGGTCCACAAGCTCCTTTGGAGTGCGGTCGTCCCACATCTCGTTTAAGTATCCTCGTAGTGTTCGTCACACGCTTAGTTACAACTAATTTGTGAAGTATTGTTGTCGATCTCCTCTTTCATTAATCCTTGATAACGCATATGTCGTTCTTCTTGAACTTAATCAAGGAATATCCATCTACTGGGTTCATAACCGCATTATACCTTCTGTATTTAGTACGGACTCGATCCTTAGTAATCTGAGGTCTCTTTCCTTAGAGCCTATTATCTTATTTCTCAAGTCGATCCACTAGGAATGCACTTCTAGCTCCTTACAGAATGGGCAGTGTGCTTTCTGTGCAACATTTCATCACATGGCCCATGCTACTGGCGTTACAGCACAGTTTGTCTCCCATTTCATCACTTTACTTACATCGGGTTTAATTTATAAATCTGAATGCTTTCGTGTCAACATTTGATGGCTTATATATAGTGGTTGTTTTGTCGTGCACCGTAACTTAATCTAACTGAAAGGTATTATTCTCATGGCCTCCACTATCGAGTAGCTTTAGCTTTCTTATATTGCCCATTGATGGCACAATTCTTCAATGTTTTGACTTCAATGTCTTATATTCAATCCCCTTCATGGTGTAAGTAGACCAGAAGTTCTCTAATTTCGGTGTTTGGCGGTTGCCGTATCGTGTTGTAAAATGTTTATCTCTTAATATGAAGGTGTTCTGCTTCGATCTCAGGTTCGTAAGTAGGCTAATTTCTCTCACATTCTTTCATACTTTATGATGTTATTTACCATGTAATTTAACCGGTTACTGAAGAAGTCATCCGTTGAATCACAAGCTCTTTTGAGCGTTGGTCACTTGACGTGCCATACTGCGCATTCACAATTTTTATCTCTGACGATTGTTGATTCTTAAATCCTGGGTGTTGGATATGTGGTCTGTCTCTGCAGCCTTCCATATTATTTATGTGTAACTGGAATGTTCTGAGGTAATTTCAAGGTCTACGGTTCCCATTCTCCAATAGAGAGTATTCAATTTCTAAGAAGTGAGAGCCCTTCTTGAGGGGTTTATTCCCACTCATGGCCTCACAACAAGGAGAGGTATCCCCACCCTAAAAGGAATGGTTCGTTCTCCGCCCCTGTCCATAGCACTATCTCAACATTCTCATTGGTGCCTTTTACTGGCAATTCTTCCTCAATTTAGTATAGGTTCCATAACCACTCGTATATACGAGTTGTAGTTCATTCATGGCCTGTATAAGCCTTTTTATGCTTTCCTGGGCCTCGAGCTCTGATGTATTTAGCATCCTTGGCTCGTAGGCCCTTAATGCTTGATTAGTCTTAAGTGATAGCCGGTGTTCGGTTCACTGTTGTATTCTTATTCATCTATAGGTTATCCCCGTAATTCTCTAGTTCTCTGAACTCTGTCAATGTTAGGTCACATCATTGGATGCACTATTGGGTTTAACAATAAGTTGTTGTATATCGCTTCTTGCTGTGGAAGTTCGGTTAGGTAATCCGATGTTAATCAGTGTCTGTGACAATACCTTCGCTCTCATAGACTTGCGTCTTTTAGCAATTAAGGATTAGTTCTCATTAGGCCTCTGCCTCCAGGTGTCTGAGTCTGATATTTACCCTGGATATCATGTGCTGCCATGTCAATACTTTGTTCAACTTTTGTTGACTACGCCACCCGTTAATGTCTAATCATATTTGGGTGTTAATGAGTTAGGCAAGCAATACTAACCATCATTTTATGGGTCCCTTTCTGCTCAACTATACCAAATCTATGGTGTAGTCCTTTTGAGGTTTTCTCTTTGTGATTGCACGTCTTTGATCCTAGGTAGGTCATTACTTAAATTTGTTTTCTCTGATTCTGTTTCCAGGGTTTATCAACATCTTCAATGAAGAGTGTTGTTAATGGTTTTATTCTGGGAATTTCATCCCATTTTATTGAAAGTGATGTCTCCATCTTCATTGTATGTCGTAATATCTTCCTTGTAGGTTATTACTTACATCTGGTCTTCTCACATTGTTGAGTAATCTTTTCGGTTCTTCCATTCAAGGTTAGGCTTGGTTTTGGGTTGATGTTCTTACTTGTAGTGTCGGTTGTCTGTTGTTGATGCTCATGTCGTTTAGTTTCCTGACCAAGTCTAGCTCCCTGCTGAATGGTGTATTGATTTAGTTGTCATGGTCAGGCCGTCAGGCCCTCCCAATATTTTGCTCTTCAGTCTTAAGGATTTGTAATCCGGTGTTAATATGTATTATATCCATGGTTTTTACCATTTGGTCTTCACGGCTTCCCGTATAGCTTCATTGCGGCAGCACTTGCCAAGGCAAGTGCGCCATGCAAGATGGGCTATTGGTACTGTGTACGTCGGCAATGGTACTTTCTCCTAAACTCCATGTAGGTGGTAGTCCATGGGACTCCTTCTTTGCCCTTTTTTACTTTGGTTAATTGATTATCTGGGCAGCTTCCCGACTGCTTTTGATTGGATAATTACTTATCAGGGTATTCCTCTTTCTGAGGGAACCCTTTTTCTTTTGCTTTCGCCATGGTTTTCACTCTCATTTCCACACCTTCGTCGAGGTTGTCGAGTATTGGCTCTGCTTAGGCACTACGTCGTAGTCCTATCTTGGAGTATGACTTACAGGTGCATTTGTAGTCGTCTCGGCCATTGCAGTTAGGTCTTTGCAACCCTTTTCTGTATAGGTTCGGAGTTATCCACTGCATAATTGACTTTTAGGCAGTCCCTATGCTCTTGCGCGGTATTATCCCACTGTTATTGCTCCCTTGGACTGTTGTCCGGTGTTTCTGTCACTTCTCTTGTCCTCCCATTGCACTTGTAGTACTTTTCTTCTTACTGGTATGGAGGGGTTATATCGACTGCATAGCATGTCGACCCAAGTTGTCGGTAATTATTATTCTCTCATTGGTAGAATTCCATTGGTAGCGCCTGTTTCAACGTTGCGCTCCAATTGGGACCTTCAAGTCTTGAAAGACTATCGCATAACGAGGTGTTTCTCGTATTTGCACCATGCTAAGTAACTGCCAGATCGGGTTTCCCGAGTAAGAGAAAGCTTGTCATCTCTCTGGCGTTCATTTCTGGTATCTTAGAACCAGGGGTGCAGAGGGCGGGTCAGGTATTATAGATATCCGATACACATCGGGAATCCTAACTAACGCACCTCTCGCACTAACACTCAACCCTTATCCCAAAGTCTAAAGTTCCTAACTCGGTAATTCCTAAGCTCGGTAATTTCCAGTCATCAGAGCCTAACTATGCTCTGATACCACTTTTTGTAACACCCCTAACTCCAAATACAACGATCATCGCTCTAAGTCCATCTCGTACATTAACAACGCAGCAGAAAAGTTCTACTAAATTGGTGTTACCGTCGTTAGTCACCCACGTGACTAACTAGGCCTATTCTCTTAACAGGTCACGGTCTGACTAACCGGATAATTACTCGAGCATCTAAAACATTACAATTCATAAACCACAACTTATACCGAGTATCTCACATCCTATACATCATACTAACATCTCATCAATATATTGAACGAGTGTACATGCACAACTCGTGTAACAAATGTAAAAGCAACCTAAAGTACTCTACCCGCTCCCACTCTCAGGTTGAGTCTTCGTCCGGTACCTACCCGCAAAGTTTAAATCACAGGCCCCAAGGGGCTCAGCATATTGCTAGTATAGAAAACGTGCAGCCCACAAGCTAGCCGGGTTACACACGATTACTTGGTCGTATACATGCAGTTGTTTATTCATACAAATAATAACAAGAAGTACGATAACAAACAACAAATTTATGTGAAACATTCACAGCTCAAATAAATCGAACGTCATAATGGACGTCCATTAATGAGTAAGTTATATCCCTAAATCCTGAGGCCTGAGAATTAGTAAGTTCTCGTGTTCGACCATTCCTTATAAGTGTCAACCATTCTCCTATTAGAATTGGTTGTTCTCTAACTGAATTGTTTATTTTGTCGGGTCAAAGTAACCCTAGCCAATGAGTTATTAGCTCCATTGGTTTAATAAACAATAATTCTTAAGTTATGAGGGGTGTAGGCTTGACCCTCCTGCGCCTCCTGAAATTGCCTCCCATCTCGAACTGTTCACTCGAGATGGCCGGGTCAGTTTGTCGACCCTAGGCGGAAGACAAATCTGATACAGATGCCGACCTTAAACCTGAACATGCATGACCGGAGTCAGTCCCGGATTCCTCTCCTCACGAGTTCCAGTTAGCTGAAGTCTCTTTGACAATTGGTTATCTAAACCTCTCTCGGTATTAACCAACTAACAGTAAGGGTACTTATAACTTATACAATTGCTTATTAAACAATGTTAATGAACAAGCTCTGAATCAAGTAATGTTAGTGTACAATGGACACAAAAACAATACAGCAAATCGGTTTCATGCTTAATCTTGTTTGGTCATATCACAATAACACATAGCACACAAACCGAGGCAGACCTCGTTAGCAAACAAGCTACAAGAATCCCATACCGTACACCGGAGACTGGCTAGCTCTTAATTTCCACGTACGCCTAATCCGCCGAACTCCTCTGCCTTATCTAGATCTGTAACCAGAACTAGTATTAGTATTCTGTGTCTTAGAAATAATTTGGTTCTCTTTTCAACTTAAACCTCTTCCTAGGTTAACCCGGGTATAATAGTATACTGTTAAACGGGTTCGTTCATTTGGGAGCGTTTCCAAGCTCAATTCTAATTCATTAACATACTAACGTCGTTAGCAGTTATGTTGAAATACCCCAAACCTTAATATGTGGTTTAAATATTAAACCATGGTATGTAAAGGCTAAAAAGTGCCTTAGAAACATCGGTGAACAATTTAAACCATAGAAAATGCAATAAAGCACTAAGATACAGTTTGAGCAAAAACATGCTCTAAGCTTGGAGTGAACTTGGTTAGGACCCAAAGAGCCTACCAAGATTAATATATTCAATTATGATTTAATAAGGCTAATTAAGTCCTTATGAAACCTTGGTGGACAATTAAACCAAACAGAACACAAGAAAATACCTTAAAGAATATGAGCAAAAATGTGCTCTAAGCTTGGGATAAATTTGTATAAGACCTAATGGTCATACCTATACCTTATAAATATGTTAATGAACATATTAAATCAATTACTAAAGAAAACCAAGCTTGAAAACAAGTTAAAACACAAAAAGTGCTTTAAGGAGTCTTAAAGCGCGTTTTGAAAAATTGTCTTGTAAATGAGTTTTGAGTGGCTAAATGTCCATCATACTCTTTAATTAACATGTGTACTATATAGTATCACATTTGGAAGTCTATATCAATGGGAAATCAAAAATTTCACAAATATGTGCCTTGTTTGTGAATAGTGCTCAAATAGTGCTAGTTTAAGTTATAAGTCAACATAAGTTGTTTAATTGGTCAACAAAGGCCATATATATGTTATATATTGAAGGGGCCACGGTTTTTAAGGTGGGGAGTCACCAACCTAGTCATCCAACTAAAGAAAAGAAAAAGAAATAAAGTAAAGTTACTATTTGCTTTTAAGCTTAAATATCTTACAAAAGTGAGACCTCTCACCTCTCCTCTTCATTCCTTGCCTTCCCACCGTGTTCTTCCTCTATTCTCCCAACCAGAACCGAGCTTGCTACAGCCCATCTCTTCTCTAACTTCAATTGCTCACCAAATGTTCATTAATGCTCCAAATCAAATTCTAAGACCATATTTGTCTTAGTTAGACCAAGCTCTTCACTTCTATCTTTTCAAATCTTCAAGAACTCCATTTTGGTCCATGAAGAATCTCCATTGAAGGGGGAAAAGCTCATCTTCTTTCATATTGTCATTCTCCCTTGTTTCAAGGTAACAAAAACCAAAGAAAATCTAAGTTTCCTCTCATTTTTGTATGTGTCCGAAAATTCACCTCACAATGGTGCTTTTTCTTTCTCTCTTCATAGCTTAATTCAAACTTCAAAGGACTAGGAGGAGTCCTATCTTGCTACTTAACCAAGCTCTCTTCCGAATTCCAAAGTTAATCATCAAATTTTGGTGTTTTAAGACATATGTAAACCTAGGGTTTAACTATGAGTTTGGGTATTAAACTTAATGCTCATTACCCTTATATGTGTAATGGTCAGAAGATTGACAAGTGATAAAAGCTCCTTGCCGATTTTCAATCAAGAAAGAACAAGAGAAAACAAGTGAGAAAACTTGGAAAACAAAGAGGTAAATGACCTCTCATAATGTAGTTTTATGTACTAGGAAATTGAGCTATACTTGCTTAATAATTAACCTAAAGAGCCAATGGGAAATGAGCTAGAAAACTATCCACAAGGTGGACTAAAAAGACATGGGAGCATTGTTGTGTGTATTCGCAGGTTGAAGGCATTTAAATGTGGAGATTCAGTGTTTAAGTTTAATGCAATTTAAGGGCCTAAGAGCCATGTTATTTAAGGGCCTAAGTGCCAAGCAATTTAAGTTTATGCACTATATTGTGATGTAGTGTAGTTTAAAGGTTTAGTTGTGTGTAAAGAACATCTCTTGTGAAGGTGAATGTGTTTGATGGTTAAAGGATGAAAAACCATATGTTTGTGTATAAGAGCGTGTATTAAGAGATTGAATGTTCTTGATTGTCTAAAGGTGAAAAACAATGTGTTTTGGTGTAAGGTGATACAAGAGAAGCTATGGCGAAATTTAGTTGATAAACAAAAGAGTTTATGTGTTGTAATGAGATTTTATGACCTAGAAGGTACTAGGAATTTTTAAGTGTTAAGATGGTGAAAGAAAGTGAATTAAGGTGTTCTTAGGTGTTAAGATGCCTTAGGCATAGTCTTGGAGATTTAGGGAACTAATGGATGATTTCTTGATACACCAAGGTGATGGGGAGGTGTCGTAAAGTCTTGTGCAAAGTTTGGTGAACAATGGAAGTGTAACGCCTTGTGAAGGTTTATTTATGAACTTGTGGGAAAGACTTGAGGAGTGTGTGTAAAGGGGATGAGTGTAGTGCAAATGTTTAAAAGGGTGGTTATAAGGTAGTGAGGGAGTACTTTGGTTAGGTGAAGTTTTAGGCAAGAATACAAGTTACAAGTGTAAGAAAAAAATGTTCTAAGTGTTAAGGACTTAGTAAAAGTTGAGTAAAAGTTTAAGGAATTTTTGGGATGTTTCGAGAGGGTTTAAGTGTGCCCAAAAGATGTTAAAACATGTGGGAGAACATGTGTAAAGCATAGGAAAAAATTGGGATGAATTTGGAGTTCAGAAAGAGGAGAAAAGCACATTAGAAAATTGGTTCTGCAGTGGACCGCCCTGTGGGGAGGTCCAGTGCAGAGAAGTGAAAAAAAAAAAGAATGTAGCATCGGTTGTGGACCGCCCCTGGGACCGCCCCAGAGGGGCGGTCCAGACCAGAAATGAAGAAAAAAATTTGTTTAAGGCTCCTAATGATGGGGGATTGAATGGTAATGGTTTTAGATGATGTTTAGGCCTTGTTTGGTGACTTTTAAAGGCCATTGGAAGTATAAACAGGTGTGAGAGTGAATGTGTAAGTTGTGAACTTAAGATCACATAAATAAATTAAGTACAACGGGATGATGGGGTTAACTATGGGCATTAGATATTAAACAATCATGTCACCCCGATGTTAATGACAGTAATTGTGATGTTACCAGTTGTACGGGATTTGTTCGAGGAACCTAGAAGGACACAATATAGTGGACCGTGGTGAAAGGTATGGTTTTCTTGCAACCTGTGTCCTACCGGATTACACCGGCTTGTATGCCAATGTGTTTTTCTGTATGTTTGCCACGTTGTAAGATAAAACATGTAATGAGTTTACAGTAATTCATATATGTGGCGTGTCAACTCCGATACCATTTAACCTCGGCAGTGTTAACCTTAGTTAACTGAGTCTAGGATCACATGAGAGTTCGGTATTCGGATTAAACGACCCGAACCATGGGACGTTCTAACCACGGCTATGCGTGTGTTATGTGTGATATGTGTATGTGAATGTAGGGATCTCCCTTGTGTGTTTAACCCAGTATGTTGTATATTGTTATGATAGACTCCATAGTGGGGTTCTAACTAATATCTAAAGTAAGTATGTACTAACAGTGGTGAGGAATCCGGTTTGGCCGGTCGCGCGTTGTTTGGGAGGGTATCCTTCTTAGCCTTACCCTTCTCTTTGTTATGGTTGTTTCCCTCACGGGTTATGATCTCCCATTAGCTTATCCAAAGCTTAGCTATTCTGACTTATGATCGGTTTAGGGGGAACATGTGTTTGTGTGGTGTGTTCGGGCCTCCAAACCCGAACCATCTTAACTTAAGTTACTCGTCCGACTATTAGGACGGTAATGAGTGTTGTTGTTTGTGTATAACGAGCTTACCATGAGGTGACACCATTCTCTAGGCTCACCAGTGAATTAACTATGTTTGGGTCGGTTCCTAAGAGACCGTTCCCGTTATGTTATGTATGTTGTTGTATGCAATTCTATTGCGATGTTTCATGTGCACGTCGAAACGTGAAAGTGTTGTTATGTTTGTTATGTGAGGATGTTATATGTGTAATATGGAGTGTGTGGATCATGGAATGAATCCCAGTTTGTGATAAGAGGCGTTTAAGGATAACCCGATTAAGGGTAAGTGTCGTCTATTAAGGAAGTAGCTCCATTAGAGGAGGAACACTCTAGGGATAATGAATACCATGAGTGACTTATCAAGTAAGGATGTATTATCCGTTTGTTAGCCCATTGAGGCGAAATGTTATGTGTTGTGTGTTTACAGTTGCATGCATGATTTAAATATAATCAATCGCATGCTAAGACGACAATTAGTTGTGCGTGGCCCGGTAGCATGTGGGCTGCGGGATTACCATACCAGCAAAGGTGCTGAGCCCCTTGGGGGCCACCCTTTCTCTTCTTTTCCTATTTCAGGTACAAGCTGGAAGCCGTTCGAGAGTAGGACGGGGTAGTCGTGTACATGGGTAATCATTTAAGTGTATATATACAGTAGGTAGTAAGACCGAAATATCGGCATCAGTTTGTAATACTCGGTACAGTTGAAGGTGTATGTGTTGTTGTTGTTAATGGAAAGGGATAGTAATGTGTAGTCGCTCGGGAATTAGCCCATCAGACCGGTACAATGTTATGTATAGCCTTGTTAGCCACGTGGGTGGTTAACGGCGTGTAACACCAACGAGTTAAGTAATGTGTGAGGTTGTTTCCGCTGCAGTTGTTGTTAAGTGTGTTGTTGGATGGGGTGTTACAAAAAGTGGTATCAGAGCGAAGTATCGCTCTGATGACTGAATTACCGAGCTTAGGAAGTACCGAGTTAGGATTTTAGTACTTTGGGTTAAGGGTTGAGTGATAGCGTGAGAGATACGCTAGTTAGGATACCAGTGTACTGGAAACCTACAATATCCTTCCCGCCCTCCACAAACCCTATTTTATAACTCGGGGAAAAACGCCAGAGAGATGGAAGTCCACTCTTACTCGGGAATACCCGATCTGGCTGTTATTAAATACCTTTAGAGTACGGAGAACCTGTCATACGGTAGATTCCGAAAACAGGGAATCCCGGAGACGGTTCCCATCTAAACAGTGTTAACCGCATTTCATAGCGAAGAGTGAAGAATCAGTGTATAGAAGAATAGAATTTCTGCAAACCTGGGTCGACATGCCGAGCAGTCGAGAATAACCAGTTGCAACGCGCCGACCGTGCAACAGGCAAGAAGTGGATTAATAAAACCCGAGACGAGTGTCTACGGGACCGCAGTTGTTAAATGATACACCAACGGTATATCGACCGACAAAGGAACTACAACGTAGTGCCCAAACAAGAGACCAGTCTCAGTAACCACAACAAATGGGTGGAACGGGCTATGAAGAGGAAACAATAAAAGAAAAAAGGGTCTTCCAGAATGGGAAACACCCTAGTTAGTGATTATCATGTAAAGACGGTGAGAAGTCATCCGGAGGAATTATTATCAAGACTGTAAGATCAGTGAGGGCCAACAAGGCCACTGATGACAGTGCGGGTAAAAACAATACCACAACCGGTATGTGTTAAACCGATAGCCAGTTAGCATGGCGCACTTGCCATAGCAAGTGCTGCTATAACAGGGCTGTTCGGGAAATTTATAACCACTACGAAGTACTTGGTAAAGTACCACGAAGTTAACTCTGATCATCATAACTGTGGGAGGGCTTAACAGCCTAACCTTTGTAATTGGAAGTACACCAGTCAGCAAGAAGCTAGACTTGGTTAAGCAAGAAGACGTTGTGAAACCATGAGAATTTTTCTTTCAACCCAAATTTACTCAAACTCTTTCCTTTTCAAAACCAGATTTTCTTTCAAACCAATACTTCTTTCTAACCTTCTTCTAAACCAAACCAGTAAAACCAAGGGCAGTTGATAAGAATTCAACAATGGATAAACTTTCCCTCGATTAAGTTCGGGAAGCACGGAATGAATATTGTCACGGGACAATATAGGGAGTTGACAACAGAATACTTCACCTAGGCGTGTGACGGACACTACGAGTGTACCAACTGTAATGTGGGACGACCGCACTCCGATAGGAGCTTGTGGGCCTGACAGACCTACTTATGGGTTAGTTGGGTAAGTAGTAATGTATCAGTATGGTACCCCACATATGTATACGAGTAGAGTCCGAAACACGGGAAGTAGTCGACTCCGTTCTACGGTCAGCAGTATAAGTCAAACAACAGCTAAGGATTACCATGAATGGTTGAAGTAAAGGAACCAGTTAAGTTAACGAGACTAAAGGAATTAGTGAATTCCTTTCAACGAAATGCTTAAGAGTCAGGAGGTGCGAAGTGCACTGACTGTTATGTAAAGACATAGCATATGTCGTAAGGATCCTCAGGGATAAACATTATGCTGGAACGGAGACCCAGCCTGTGCATGGCAAGGCAGATGCCCAATGTGGACACATTAATGTGCAATGAACGGAGACCCAGCCTGTGCATGGCAAGGCAGATGCCGGGAAATGTTGATCTTCACAGAAGGAGATAATAAGCCAGTTAAGAACGCAAACGGCGTGGCTAACGGAATGTACCAATAAGTGTGAACTAGATGTAAAGGCATAACTTAACAACACCCAGGAGCATCCTTGAAGGGTGTTCGCATCAACAATTGTTGAATGAAATGCATGATAGAAGCACAAGGGTTGAAACTAACACCCAGTTTAGACATAAGTTGTCAGGAGACGGGACTGACAAACCTAAGGGGCATTCCATGAAAGGAGACGAAAGGCAACGACCTTGTCATGGAGCTCAATACAACATCCAAACCATGTAATGTTGTACAGAGAAGACATGTGTGTGGACAGCCCATAATGAGCGCAGCACAAGGCAAGTGGCTTATAGCCATAAACAAGTTATGTTATTTAAATTCGATGATTGTAGAAGTTATGTTGTGTAAGTGAATAGAGTGGTAAACGAACCACTGCATTAAGAGTGGGGATACCTCTCGATATGTGAAACCGCTGGAGGTAGTTATGTGAATCAAGTTCAGAAATATGTTAAGGATGGACGACGTTATTATTGAAAGAGAGCAGTTAGCTTAGTAGTATGTGTATAAAGTGAAACACCGAGCTGAATAATGCTGGCTTGTGACACGAATGATCGATGCTCAAGGAGCATTCGGTAGTCATCCAGATGAATGACGAACATAATAGAAGTATGGGTGTGGAAGTTAATGTGACAGTAAATACCATGCAAGTTAGTGTTAGTTATACAATAAGCACGCTGCGTAGTAAGCGCCCGTTGTATAAGTGTTGTTAAATAATGATATGGCAGATAAGAGCAGTTAGGAATTAAATTCAGTGGTGATGCAAGGTAAGTGGTGTTAAACGACTGGGCAATAAGCCAGTGATAGGTACTGTGTGATGAGGAACTCAGTGTGTGAATTCCATGGCGAATCGCATAAGGGATTTACTGTCAAGAGTTTACGCCTCTGCTCTGTATGACTGAGTGTTTTGGTATTGCACTTGCGCAGTAAGTAATGATCGAGTGGGATAGCTAGGAATTGGAAACATGTTAATTATGGAGGAATAATGTTATAATGGCCGATGCATAGGAAATGCAAGGCCGCACCAATAAAAGAGTACTGTACAAAACCAAATGTGGAGACATGATTAACAGTAAGTGACTACAGTAGCACTAACTGCCAAATATCGGTATGGAATATACCCCAAATGTTGTAAATAGCTGAGAGAGCACTACACACTAGGTAGTAGCTCAATCTCAACCGACAGTAAGTCGGAAGGGAACAAGTCAATCATTGTGAAATACATAGCTGTATACACAGTAAATTGTTATGGAAGTGGATAGAAATTTATAACTCACCGAATTCGCTAACGGTAAGAGATACCACGCGTCGGTTGAGAAACCATTGTTACCAAGATGAAGGTGACAATTGGGGATGTACAATACAGTAAGAATAACAAATGGGGCAATTAAGCTACAGTTATTAGAGTTTCGCAAGAAACTAGTGAGCCAGTGATTCAAGTGTTGAATGTAGATGGTGAACATGAGAGAATGGCTAATTATTAACGCCTAGAAGCCAAACAGGCCAGAATCGAAACCAACTAAGAGTTTAAACAAACTCCAATGAGAATTCTTGGTTTAGGAACTAAACCGCCAATATGGTTAAGATCCTCTAATCAGAATCCATTGTGTAATAGACCGCGTGAAGTTAAAACACTTCACGACGGCAGAACTTAAAATGTTTAGTGATTGATTACGTGGGCGTAATCCCTTTTAAGGGGGGTAGAGCGCAAAACCACTTAGTGTGTATTACCGTACAAGTGTACGTGATTTATGTTGTGCATAGCACAAAATAATTGTTTTGATGATTGGTGTGTGTGTTACGTAAACATACGCATTCATTCAGGGTTTAATTGTGGTAATTGCGCACAGAAGATGCGAATACCATTGTGATAAGTGTGTTATTTGTTAACAGTGTGTGTGATAGTACAAGTGTGGGGAGTAGAGAAACTCCCGGGGAACAAAACCCCGACAGTGTATAAATGTGAAACGTGTGTTGTATTTTGATAAAATATATGTGTATATATATACTATATAGTGATTCATGAAAGGGTATGAAACCGACATAGAACCTAGTGAGAATAAGATTCCCTAGGTAACACATTAAGTGAATGGAAATAACTGATAGACGAAGTTCTATCCCTTGGAGATGTTATGATCATGATTAGAATGATTTAAAAGATAGAAAATTGGAAATGAGTGATTTATTTGATGCTTGAAAATGAAGTGGGAGGTGGAACTTGATTTGCATGCGATCAAGGGAAGCCGAACACAAATTGGGTGGAAGGATAGTTCAACACTGATGCTGATCACATCAGGGTTGGATGATTCTTGAAGCTCCCTATAAGTGGTCACAAATAACCACGCTAAGAAAAGAAGCAAAGAGCTTAAGTTGGACTTGGAGTTGTGTGTTTTCAAAAAGGATTTTGAATTGGTATTAATAAAACGTCGATAGATACTTTACATGATTAAAGTTTTCTTACTTAGCCTCACAAGGAAAAATTTAAATTTAAGTGATTGTTTTGATCCCAAAGGCAGGGGACAGAAGGTGTCCATCGCGACCGGGTTCTGCGGGATCACAGTGTATATAAAAGATATTTTTGATTGTTATACATGCTATGACATGTTGTGTGGTATGTGTAATAAATGTTATTTTGACCTTGCTTTCCAAAAGTGTATGTTAAGACCTATGAGTCTAAATGTGTTGTGTTACATAGACCTATGTGTCTAAAGGCTGTTATGTTATCAAGACCTATGTGTCTAAATGTTGTTATGTTACCCAAGACCAGAGAGTCTAAGGGTTGTTATGTATGTGTAAATGTTGTTAAGATACCCGGACCATTGAGTCCGAGGTTATCATGTGAATATGTTATGTTATGTATGGATGTGAATGTGTTACCCGGACCATTAAGTCCGAGGTTGTGATGTAAAGTATGTTTGGTTATGGAAGTTTATTTCCAAGTGATTCCGTTCTAATCAAAGATGTGTGGGAAGTGTAAACTTCGAGGACGAAGTTCTTTTAAGGGGGGTAGATTGAAATACCCCAAACCTTGATATGTGGTTTAAATATTAAACTATGGTATGTAAAGGCTAAAAAGTGCCTTAGAAACATCAGTGAACAATTTAAACCATAGTAAAATGCAATAAAGCACTAACACAGTTTGAGCAAAAACATGCTCTAAGCTTGGAGTGAACTTGGTTAGGACCCAAAGAGCCTACCAAGACTTAATAATATTCAATTATGATTTAATAAGGCTAATTAAGTCCTTAGGAAACCTTGGTAGACAAAACCAAACAAAACACAAGAAAATACCTTAAAGTCAATATGAGCAAAAATGTGCTCTAAGCTTGGGATAAATTTGTATAAGACCTAATGGTCATACCTATACCTTATAAATATGTTAATGAACATATTAAATCAATTACTAAAGAAAACCAAGCTTGAAAACAAGTTAAAACACAAAAAGTGCTTTAAGGAGTCTTAAAGCACGTTTTTGAAAAATTGTCTTGTAAATGAGTTTTGAGTGGCTAAATGTCCATCATTACTCTTTAATTAACATGTGTACTATATAGTATCACATTTGGAAGTCTATATCAATGGGAAATCAAAAATTTCACAAATATGTGCCTTGTTTTGTGAATAGTGCTCAAATAGTGCTAGTTTAAGTTATAAGTCAACATAAGTTGTTTAATTGGTCAACAAAGGCCATATATATGTTATATATTGAAGGGGCCACGGTTTTTAAGGTGGGGAGTCACCAACCTAGTCATCCAACTAAAGAAAAAAAAGAAATAAAGTAAAGTTACTATTTGCTTTTAAGCTTAAATATCTTACAAAAGTGAGACCTCTCACCTCTCCTCTTCATTTCCTTGCCTTCCCACCGTGTTCTTCCTCTATTCTCCCAACCAGAACCGAGCTTGCTACAGCCCATCTCTTCTCTAACTTCAATTGCTCACCAAATGTTCATTAATGCTCCAAATCAAATTCTAAGACCATATTTGTCTTAGTTAGACCAAGCTCTTCACTTCTATCTTTTCAAATCTTCAAGAACTCCATTTTGGTGCCATGAAGAATCTCCATTGAAGGGGGAAAAGCTCATCTTCTTTCATATTGTCATTCTCCTTGTTTCAAGGTAACAAAAACCAAAGAAAATCTAAGTTTCCTCTCATTTTTGTATGTGTCCGAAAATTCACCTCACAATGGTGCTTTTTCTTGCTCTCTTCATAGCTTAATTCAAACTTCAAAGGACTAGGAGGAGTCCTATCTTGCTACTTAACCAAGCTCTCTTCCGAATTCCAAAGGTAATCATCAAATTTTGGTGTTTTAAGACACATATGTAAACCTAGGGTTTAACTATGAGTTTGGGTATTAAACTTAATGCTCATTACCCTTATATGTGTAATGGTTAGAAGATTGACAAGTGATAAAAGCTCCTTGCCGATTTTCAATCAAGAAAGAACAAGAGAAAACAAGTGAGAAAACTTGGAAAACAAAGAGGTAAATGACCTCTCATAATGTAGTTTTATGTACTAGGAAATTGAGCTATACTTGCTTAATAATTAACCTAAAGAGCCAATGGGAAATGAGCTAGAAAACTATCCACAAGGTGGACTAAAAAGACATGGGAGCATTGTTGTGTGTATTCGCAGGTTGAAGGCATTTAAATGTGGAGATTCAGTGTTTAAGTTTAATGCAATTTAAGGGCCTAAGAGCCATGTTATTTAAGGGCCTAAGTGCCAAGCAATTTAAGTTTATGCACTATATTGTGATGTAGTGTAGTTTAAAGGTTTAGTTGTGTGTAAAGAACATCTCTTGTGAAGGTGAATGTGTTTGATGGTTAAAGGATGAAAAACCATATGTTTGTGTATAAGAGCGTGTATTAAGAGATTGAATGTTCTTGATTGTCTAAAGGTGAAAAACAATGTGTTTTGGTGTAAGGTGATACAAGAGAAGCTATGGCGAAATTTAGTTGATAAACAAAAGAGTTTATGTGTTGTAATGAGATTTTATGACCTAGAAGGTACTAGGAATTTTTAAGTGTTAAGATGGTGAAAGAAAGTGAATTAAGGTGTTCTTAGGTGTTAAGATGCCTTAGGCATAGTCTTGGAGATTTAGGGAACTAATGGATGATTTCTTGATACACCAAGGTGATGGTGGAGGTGTCGTAAAGTCTTGTGCAAAGTTTGGTGAACAATGGAAGTGTAACGCCTTGTGAAGGTTTATTATGAACTTGTGGGAAAGACTTGAGGAGTGTGTGTAAAGGGGATGAGTGTAGTGCAAATGATGTTTAAAAGGGTGGTTATAAGGTAGTGAGGGAGTACTTTGGTTAGGTGAAGTTTTAGGCAAGAATACAAGTTACAAGTGTAAGAAAAAAATGTTCTAAGTGTTAAGGACTTAGTAAAAGTTGAGTAAAAGTTTAAGGAATTTTTGGGATGTTTCGAGAGGGTTTAAGTGTGCCCAAAAGATGTTAAAACATGTGGGAGAACATGTGTAAAGCATAGGAAAAAATTGGGATGAATTTGGAGTTCAGAAAGAGGAGAAAAGCACATTAGAAAATTGGTTCTGCAGTGGACCGCCCCTACGGACCGCCCCTGTGGGGAGGTCCAGTGCAGAGAAGTGAAAAAAAAAGAAACGTGTAGCATCTGTTGTGGACCGCCCCTGGGACCGCCCCAGAGGGGCGGTCCAGACCAGAAATGAAGAAAAAAATTTGTTTAAGGCTCCTAATGATGGGGGATTGAATGGTAATGGTTTTAGATGATGTTTAGGCCTTGTTTGGTGACTTTTAAAGGCCATTGGAAGTATAAACAGGTGTGAGAGTGAATGTGTAAGTTGTGAACTTAAGATCACATAAATAAATTAAGTACAACGGGATGATGGGGTTAACTATGGGCATTAGATATTAAACAATCATGTCACCCCGATGTTAATGACAGTAATTGTGATGTTACCAGTTGTACGGGATTTGTTCGAGGAACCTAGAAGGACACAATATAGTGGACCGTGGTGAAAGGTATGGTTTTCTTGCAACCTGTGTCCTACCGGATTACACCGGCTTGTATGCCAATGTGTTTTTCTGTATGTTTGCCACGTTGTAAGAAAACATGTAATGAGTTTACAGTAATTCATATATGTGGCGTGTCTAACTCCGATACCATTTAACCTCGGCAGTGTTAACCTTAGTTAACTGAGTCTAGGATCACATGAGAGTTCGGTATTCGGATTAAACGACCCGAACCATGGGACGTTCTAACCACGGCTATGCGTGTGATTGTGTGATATGTGTATGTGAATGTAGGGATCCCTTGTGTGTTTAACCCAGAGTAATGTTGTATAATGTGTAGTGTGATAGACTCCATAGTGGGGTTCTAACTAATATCTAAAGTAAGTATGTACTAACAGTGGTGAGGAATCCGGTTTGGCCGGTCGCGCGTTGTTTGGGAGAGGGTATCCTTCTTAGCCTTACCCTTCTCTTGTTATGGTTGTTTCCCTCACGGGTTATGATCTCCCATTAGCTTATTCCAAAGCTTAGCTATTCTGACTTATGATCGGTTTAGGGGGAACATGTGTTTGTGTGGTGTGTTCGGGCCTCCAAACCCGAACCTTAACTTAAGTTACTCGTCCGACTATTAGGACGGTAATGAGTGTTGTTGTTGTTGTATAACGAGCTTACCAGAGGGTGACACCATTCTCTAGGCTCACCAGTGAATTAACAATGTTTGGGTCGGTTCCTAAGAGACCATTCCCGTTATGTTATGATGTTGTTGTAATGCAATCTATTGCGATGTTTTCATGTGCACGTCGAAACGTGCAAAGTGTTGTTATGTGGTTATGAGGTGTTATATGTTGTAAATATGGAGTGTGTGGATCATGGAAATGAATCCCAGTTTGTGATAGAGGCGTTTAAGGATAACCCGATTAAGGGTAAGTGTCGTCTATTAAGGAAGTAGCTCCATTAGAGGAGGAACACTCTAGGGATAATGAATACCATGAGTGACTTATCAAGTAAGGATGTATTATCCGTTTGTTAAGCCCATTGAGGCGAAATGTTATGTGTTGTGTGTTTACAGTTGCATGCATGATTTAAATATAATCAATCGCATGCTAAGACGACAATTAGTTGTGCGTGGCCCGGTAGCATGTGGGCTGCGGGATTACCATACCAGCAAAGGTGCTGAGCCCCTTGGGGGCCACCCTTTCTCTTCTTTTTTATTTCAGGTACAAGAGCTGGAAGCCGTTCGAGAGTAGGACGGGTAGTCGTTGTACATGGGTAATCATTTAAGTGTATATATACAGTAGGTGTAGTAAGACCGAAACTTATCGGCATCAGTTTGTAAATACTCGGTACAGTTGAAAGGTGTATGTTGTTGTTGTTGTTAATGGAAAGGGATAGTAATGTGTAGTCGCTCGGGAATTTAGCCCATCAGACCGGTACAATGTATATGTATTAGCCTTGTTAGCCACGTGGGTGGTTAACGGCGTGTAACACCAAGAAGTTAAGTAATGTGTTGAAGTTTGTTTTCCGCTGCAGTTTGTTGTTAAGTGTGTATGTTGTTTGAATGGGGTGTTACATATGTAGTGCACAGTTAGCAACTTTAGACTTATACGGACCTTGTATTAAGTTTTCGTATTTTTCACTATTCATCCGTATTTCACTATTCATTTATACGGTCTTGTATTTGACTGTTCAAATATACGTAGTTACTATTCATTTATACGTATTTACTATTCCTGTATACGTATTTACTATTCATGTATACGTATTTACTATTCATGTATACGTATTCACTATTCATGTATATGTATTTACTATTTATTTATACGTATACTATTCACATTTACGAGTACTATTCATGTACACTAAAATTTTCGTATACGTCCGTATGATACTCCGTATCATACGTATTTATTTCTTTTTCCAATATAACTTGTATTTTCATTAAAAATACTTTAAGTATTTATTTCTCCTATACTTATTAAATTACTGGTATACCCCTCGTATACTTTAATTTATATACGAGTCTCGTTTAACCCGTCTTAACTCTATTTCTTTTACACTTGTTTCTAAATTCTTTATTTAATTTCCTTAACCGAAACACTTCTAAACATAAAAATGTGTTATTTACTTACTACCCATAGTTTTTCTCTTAATCTCTATTTTACTCATAATAAGTTACTTTTTTTCTAATTTCTTCCAAAGTCTTATTTAATTAATTCCTTTATACTTTGGTCAATTACCAAAATATACCCAAGTTTGACCAGTCTTTTATGGTCAAACCCCCTAACTTTCCATTATTTACAATATTACCCCTAAGTTAATTTAACTTAGTTTTTTTATTCCTTTATCCTTTTAATATCTAATCTTTTGCTACAAATTTTATTTTAGCTTCTCTAAACATTTTACAAACTGTCATTGACCAATTTGACCACGTTTGACCAAGTTTGACCAGGAAATTACCATGTTACCCCTGTGGTCTTTTCTTTTATCCTAACTCATTTATTAACCAAATTAACTCTAATTTTTTCTAATTTTCGTAACTAATTTTCCTAATGTTATAGTATATATAAACATCTCTAAATCACCATATTTAATTAATATGTTATAGTAGATATATACCATCTTTATTAACCTAAATATACCAAAACCTTATAAATTCCTTATACACTTATAAACTCTTTATAAATTGTAACTTAATTCTACAATTATTTTCCCATCCTAAACTTCATAAATCTCATAATAAACCATATATATTTTCGGCAATTATATGATGACCAAAACTTCATAAACTTTACATATTACTCTTTATTATACTAATTCCTTTAATTTAACTTAGTTGATAATTTTTCTAACTCACATATAACCTCCTAATTTTCGGCCACCATATAAGTTATAGTATATGAATTTTTCTTGTATATATGATAGCTTATATTGTAGCTTATATCATAAGGAGTATAAATCTAATTTTAGATTTACAAAATATTAACATTTTAGGTGCTAGAATTAAATCTAACACCTAATAAAATCGGTAATAATAAACAAGGTACACAATAATTAGATCATATATAGATCAATATTTAGAACCTTGAAATAGGTTAGTTGTAGGATTTACCTTGTATATTAACCATTAGCTTAATATTTAAGCTTGATTTCCTTAGAAATTTTGACAGCAATTTGCTAGAGAAATTGGCTCCAAAATTATACAACAAGATGAAGAATAAGATGGGTTAGTATCCCATGCCAATCGGCTGTAACAAAAACCAAAGAATAGGAAGTTTTCAAGAAGGTAATGTTTTACCTCGAGAATCAAAGGCACTTCTCAGTGTTTCCTACGAATCTTGGGGCTCATGAGCTATGGTTGTAAAGATCTTGAAGATAGGATTCCAACGAGCTATCAAGCTTGTGATTTGGAGATAGGAAGAGAAAGTTATGGTTCTCACAAGGAAGGGTGTTCTTTAAGGTTCAAAACCGTGAATTTTTGTGTTCTTTGGTGTTCTTCCTTCAAAGAGAGGATGGGTTCCGAATTTTGAAGCTCTCATTTGATAGGTAAGAGCCTGGTTAATCGTTCACTAAGGGGACAACATAATAATGCAAGGCAAGGTAGTGTTGATTAGGTGGAATAGTAAGTAAAGGCATTTTGGACATGGTTTGTCCCCCCTTGATGTCGGCCAGCCCCACCCTCACTTGATCTAAATTTTTTTGTTTTCTTCTTATATTATTTAACATTTAATGACTTAATTTCGTTCATTATGACTTATACCATGTTATAGGTATGTTACAAGGCAAAAATGCCTTAAAACACATTTTATGTGCTTCCCGGTTCACATTGGTTTTGCAATTTGTTTTGGCTAGTTTAAATGTGTTCATAGTACATTTACAACCTTTAGAAACTTTGTTCATGAAATAGCATGTTGCTAATTCCAATTTAAACCAAGTCGTTTGGTGGTTTCTCCTTGACTTTCGTCAGTTTAGTACCGGTTTTTGTGCGGACTTGTATACTTAGTTTGTGTGTATACGCTATGGCTCCTATGACCATTTTATTGTTGTTCCCTTATTCCTTATTGGTATTTAGGCGCACTAGCCTTTTAATTCCATGTATAAATGCTTAAGGCACATTCTCCTTTAAAGCACATTTTTCTTTAAAGCACATTTTTGTGCTCTAAGGTGCGTTTTTGGTTTAAACGCTAATTCCGCTTAATGTTTATTACTAATATTAGAGGTATTTCATATTTGAAATATCTTGGAAACTTATTGGTAGTTCCCTAATTTATTTACACTCTTTAAAACACTTTTTGCTCTAATTGTTCCTAAGGCATGTTTTGGTGTAAATTGTTGTTTAACACTTCTTCTAATGTTTCTAAGGTATGTTCTAGCCTTAGTATATCCTAATTAGATAGTTCATTAATATATTAAGGTTTGGGGTATTTCACAGCGGATTGCCCAGTTCGATCCCGCGCTTGGAAAAGATGCAACAATATGGTAATTTCTTGGATTGTGAACTGCCTGGATAAGCACATAGGCGAATCGGTGGTCTTCAACAAAACTGTAGCGGCGATTTGGACAGAGCTCATCTCCAGATTCGAAGAAATAAATTTAGCGAAGCTTTATGCACTGGAACGGGAATTGGGTGAGATCCGGCAAGGCGATGACTCCGTTAGTGTGTACTACACTTGGATGAAGCAAATTTGGGACGATGAAGGATCTCCTACTTGCAATTGCGGGGGAGCAGGCCAGATGAAGGATCTCCTACTTGTCAGCGCATCATGAGGTTTCTCATGTCAGCAAACGAGAGATTTACCCTAGTAAGAGGCAACGTCTTGATGATCAAACCATTCCCGAGCATGGAGCAAGTTTATTCCCTGCTTGTGCAAGAGGAGCGACAAAAGAAAGTCACTGGAGATATTAAGGTTGAAGATTCATCACTATCTTTCGCAACTACGCCAGTGAAGAAATTTGGAAACCCTAACAAGCTTCAGAGCAGAAATCCAAGAAGAAATCTTCACTGCAGTCACTGCGATAAGACTGGACACACTATCGAGAGATGTTTTGAAAGGGTTGGGTACCCACTGAACTAGCGTTTCGGCAAGAGCAAAGAAGCCGTAAGTGCAGCCGCCACAGAGGGAAATACTCCGATGAACAACCAGGATAAAGGGCAGAAGATGTACACTACTGAGGAACTCAATCAGATTCTCTCTTACCTAGGGAAAGGTCGAGACTCAGAAGGGACCCTTAGTACCTCTTCCTACAGTTTTGTAGGTACATCTCTGTCTGAAATTCTTGATTTGGATAATGATAATATGCATGCCTGTTCTGGTTTTGAAAGTTTAAGGAAGAAAGATTCCTCTGTGTGGATTTTGGATACTGGGGCAACCCAACATATGTGTTGTGACCTGGAGTATTTTTGTGATTATAAAGTTCTTGAAAATGCACACACTGTCGGAATGCCAGACGGGCACCCTCAGTTGGTAAAATTTATTGGAACTATTAAGTTAAAGAATCAAATTACCTTGAGGAATGTGTTATATGTTTCCAGTTTTCGTTTCAACTTAATTTCTGTTTCTAGACTCACACAGGATATGAAGGGCAAGTTTCTGTTTAATAATGAATGTTGTATCTTTCAGGACTATGATCTGACATGTGAAAGACCAATTGGAAGTCTGATTTTGGGTCTGTATGTGCTGAATCATGAGTGTGAACCATGGGATGTCTGTTCTACTGAAAGCACTTGTAGTGTTAGAAATCTTGTTTCTGGTTTTGACTGTAGTGATCAATTGAGTTTATGGCACCATAGGCTGGGCCATTTGCCTGTAGAAAAAAATAGAAAGGCTAGATATTCTAGACAGAAAGTTGTGTAAAAAACAGTTAGTGTGTGAGGCTTGTTGTAGAGGCAAGAGTCATCGCTTGCCCTTCCCAAGAAAATCAATAAGGGAAACTGCTCTGTTTGATCTTGTTCACATAGATACCTGGAGTCCCTATAAACATAAAACTGTTGATGGCTGTAATTACATCATAACTTTCGTAGAAGATAAGAGTAGGGCTACCTGGGTGCATCTTATGAACAATAACTCTCAAGCTTTCAATATTGTCTTGGATTTTCTCTGCATGATAAAGAAACAGTTTGGAAAAGATATTAAAATGATTAGATCAGACAATGCCCACGAACTAGGAACCTCAAATTTGAATGCTAGCATTCTGAGATCTAAAGGAATCCACCATCAGCTAACCTGTGCTCACACACCTCAACAGAATGGGGTGGTGGAAAGAAAGCACAAGCACATCTTAGAAACATCTAGATCTTTGATGTTCCATTCTAGTTTACCTCTCAAGTTCTGGGGAGAAAGTGTTTTAACTGCTGTTTACTTGATAAATAGGATGCCTCTAGATTCTCTCTCCAGTTTATCTCCCTATGAAGTCATTTACAATAAAAAACCAGACCTTGGAAACCTAAAATGCTTCGGATGCCTATGTTTTGCCCACATAAACCATGCCCTCCATGATAAGTTTGCCTCAAGGGCTCTCAAGTGCATATTCCTAGGTTATCCACCAGACAAAAAGAGCTTTAAGCTTTTTGACATAGATAACAACATGATCCTAATCAATAGAGATGTCAGGTTTTATGAAAATGTTTACCCATTTAGGAAAATAGGACACCCATCAACAAGCAGTCATAACCCCTTTGAGATTCCAGAAGACCAGCTTCCCACACACCCTTTTCCTGAACCACCAGAAACCCAGGATGATTACCCAAGAATAGCAGAACCAGAAACAACTGATTTAGAGATAGAACAACCAGAAACCACACTACAGTCCCCTGCTTTAGATGATAATACACTAGAACAGTCACCTGTCACAGAGACAAATCCACCTGAACAACAAGAAACAGCCATATCAGAAGACCCAGGCCTAGAACTTAGGAGATCTACAAGAGCTAGACAAACCCCTAGATACTTAGAGGACTACATAACACAAGCTGTCTGAAATACCCCTAAATAATTAAACGTTATTTAAATATATGTAACTTTCAACATTAAAGTATAAAACGAATATATACGTACATATACACAATGTTACCAAAATTATAACGTTATATATATAAATGGAACACTACTATAAATAGTTGTACCCGTATAATGATGTAATTAAAAAAAAAAACGGGACATAACGAAATAGTAGTATATATATTCGTACATACAACAAATAATGTGACATGTTAATACAAGTCACTTATATGCAATATATAGACATAATAAGGCTGGAAAAAAAATAAAAGAGCAAATACGCTCTAGTCGGGATTCGAAACCGAGACCTTTCGTACCTAACCCGAGACCTTAACCGATTGAGCTGCTGTTGAATTCGGTAGTTTATGCTCACGAATTAATTTTAGTAACAACTTACTGAGGTAACAGAAAGGAAAAGAGGAACAGACGTCGGTTACCTCTCATCCCTCACGATACAGAAAAATTCAGATAGAGCAGCAGGGAAACAGAAACAGATTCCCTTATTCCCACTCAAGCGACAAGATTCTATTCACTCATCTCCACACACGACCTTCTTGTAACTCGTACACAGTGGCTATTCCCAAGCCTCTGGAAATCCTCAGCAACGTTGTTTAACCCACAGAGCCATACCTCCTTGTCTCAACCCATGTTTAAACCTTTGTCCTGGCCAAACTCTTCCTCGCTTGCTTGCCCGCGCCAACTGCAAGCCAAAACGCTGTGGTCATTCATACGTGAAGGTAACTCCAGTTCATCGATGGTTTCTTTCTGTATTTGATTCCCTTTCATTCTCGGTAACAACCTCAGCCATTACTCAACTTCATTCCCCACTCTTTTTACGTGGAAAATCAGGGGAGCATACCCAGTTTTGAAGAGGAAGGGAAGACCCAAGAGCATAGCTTTCTCCTTAATGCATTACGGTGAGCCTAAACATTTCCTTTCTCACCTCTGTCTGGTGTCTTCACTCGATCTAATCAGAAACCGCACAACCAGTTCTTCTGGTCTGTGCTTTGCTTCGAGTTTGCCATAGGCTAACCGAGGAAGGAACCCTGGAGATCCTGAAACCAAAACATCCCCAAGGACTGCTAAGGTGAGATCATGCGTACAGAGTGATTGTGTTACTCCAGTTCTCCATCCTTTTCTGTTTTCTGGAGTGCCTTGCTCATAGGCTAACTCGTTTTACTCCTCCATTCTTGTTTAGCCTCGCCTGAGAGATTAAACCACGAAGAGTGTATCAAAGTCCCAGTAACATCGGTCAGTTTCGTGTCAAAAAAAAAAAGGGGAAACAAGGTAAAGACCATGCTATCTCAACTTAATCCAACTGTGTCCTTCTTTCTGAACTAGCACAGTTTTTGATCTCTGAGTAAACTCCCCATTGCAGTCAAGTGACCACGGTGCAGTAAGTTCCTTATGCGCCAAGAACCAGCCAAGAGAAACAACCAAGAGGTTTAAGTGGTGAGCTATCTTTGACTGAAACTTTGATCAAAAGAAAATGCATGCACGGTTAACAACTAAAAAGGATAGAAACAGATGCATTTAGCATAGTTTCTGTTCTGTTACAGTTAGATGGCTAAATCATGCTGAGTCACTTGTCTAGCCATTTATGCAAGGGAACCCTTTTTTTTGAAGAGAAAGGAAGGCTAGACTGATCCATCGGTTGGTAGGAAATAGCAGGAAAAAAAAACTGTAGCATCTCCATCTTCCTTTTCAAGTATAACCAGATTCTGTAGCACAAGTTACTGGTTTGGATAGTCTTGAGTTGCTAAAACACTATAACCCTATAATACATCTAACTATGTCTCTATACGTGAGGATGTTGAAGGAAGAAAAGTAAAAACAGATCCTAACTAAAGAAAAGAAAACAAACAGAAAACCAATGTAGCAGTTCGGGTTTTGTTTCTGTTGTAGTTCCAACTGATGAGACCGTGTTGGGATATCTGCCTTACAGAGGAAATGTGAGGGAGGAAGACTAGATTAGAAACTTAAGACTCAATCAAGCACTTTACTAATCTAGATTGGTGATAAAGGGAAACTGAAAGAAAACAAAGAGACCAAAACTAAGGACTTTCAGAAAAGAAAAACAGAAGAAGTTTATCGATTTGAAGTTTCTGTCAATTTGGAAGTTCTGTTGATTTTGAAGTTCCTGTCGATTTGTAGTTTCTATCAGTGTGGAAGCTTCTGTCAACTTTGAAGTTCTATCAGTTTGAAGACTTCTGTCAATTTTGAAGTTTCTACCAGTTTTAAAACTTCTGTCAATTTTGAAATCTTTATCAGCCTTGAAGTTCTGTTGGTTGGGAGTTTCTGTTGGTTTTGAGGTTCCTGTCAGTTTCGAAGTTCTGTTAATCTTGAGGTTTGAAGTACAGTTTTGAAGTTCTGTTAATTTTGAAGTTGAGGTTTCGGTTCTGAAGTTCTGATTGGTTTTGAGTTTTGTGTTCTGTACAACTAACTAGTGAGATGGGTAATGAATTTAAAACATTCTAACACTCCTAAATACAGATAAGAGAATCTGGAGTAAACAGAAACCCCACCTGTTGCATAATCGTGAAATAAACAGAAGAGGAAATGCAAGAGACTAGTTTCTATTTTAGGGACTTGATTTCAGTAGCACTAGGTGTGTTTTGTAACTATAAAACCAGGACCACCTAAACATTTAGACAATGCTGAAGACCAACTAGTACTTTAGGACTGAAGACAGAAGATAGACAACTAGCTGATTGAGTAATAAAACTTGAGAAAGAAAGATAAACAGAAGAAGAGAACACCAGTTCAGTTTCTGTAGTTTGGTGTTACTGTATAATTACTATTCGGGGGTATAACCAACGTTTTTGGGAGTTCTTTTGGAGATAGAATCATATTAAGGCTACCGGCTAGAAACTGAATAACTTGGGAAGAAAGGGGAAAAGATATAGAAAGTCAGATCAGTGAACATAAAACAGCAGAAAAGGAAATACCAATTCAGTTTTAAGATTCTGCAAGTGTTTTGCTTCTGTATAGAACGCATCAGTGGGGTTAGCAAAGTTCTAAGGTTGTCCTCTGAGTTAAAAATGTATATATACATATACAACACTTAACTAAGTAGATGAATGCTTAGGGATAAACTGAGAGACAGTTATGCGAATGACATAAGAGAATGGAAGTAAGGATATCAGGCCTTGATGTTTCAGTTTTATAGATTACTGGAGGTTTGAGTTTCTGTATAACATTATAACAGAGTTGTGTTAGGTTGTTTTTGAGTTTGAAATCTGGTTAGAACACCTAACCAAACAGATGGGTACCGTGGGACAGAATGAAAGATAGATTGATATCAACCAGAAAGAAACAGAAGAAGAAAAGTTTCAGTTATGACTATCAATACTGTAGTTTATATCAGTTCTGCGTAAGCCTATTTCAGAAGTTTTATGAGAGATAAAATGGATGAGGAACAAACCTAACCACACCTAAGACACTTAAGTGAAGCAACGAACACCTTAGGATAAATTAAATATCTGTTCAACAACAGACAGAGGGAGGGAGATGATAATGCAAAGTGCAGGTTTTGTTTGGTTACCTTGCGTATATGTTTCTGTATAACCACTCTACAGAAGTGTTAAGAAGATTGTGATGGCCTGTTAATGAATTTAAATCTGGCTGCTACATTTATGAGAGGTAGGAACTATCGGGGCAGGGTAGAGTTGAAATGTTCAGACGAAAAGAAAGGATGAAGAAGGAACACACAGATTTCGCTTTCAGTTTTCTTTCTGTAATTAGCTGCCCCTGTATAAAGGTGATGCAGATGGAATAAGAGTGTTTCCTTGGTCTGAAAATGAACCTAGAACCCTTATAATACACCTACCTAAGGGTGTAGACACTTATGGGAGAATGAGAAATTCAATCAATGCGCTAGAAGAGAAGTTAGAATGAAAGAATGCAAGTTTTGGTGTTTCGGTTTTCTGAAATCGTTCCTTCTGTGTCATCAACTTCTAGAGGGTTAGAAGTGTGGTACTGGTTTAACAATGAACTCAAACCATAGCTAACAACTTCAGCTAGGTTAGCTAAACGTTTCGAGAAGAGGAACCAACAGTGGAGTTAACTAGGAACAGGAATTGAGAGGAGAGGTGTAGTTGTTGTTTCAGAGTTCGTTATAGGGTGCTTCTGAGTAGCTGAACTGCAGTGGGAAATTAAGACATGATGTAGTTTTAAATTTTATGATGTATGATGAATGCAGTATAATATAAGTGAGTGGTAAAATAGGAATGTTGAGAGTATGGGATTTGGTGAGAAATGGAGTCAAGTATACACTAGCGGTAATTATAACAAGGATTATAAAACCTGGAGTTATATCCTATACAAATTTGGATGTTATAAGCTTAAATATCCACAACACATTATAAGTATGTGGATATATTGTGATCGATGAGAATATTATAAACAAGGAGCACAAATGTATAATGTGTTTACACTATACAAATAGTTACCAAAACTACATGTTATAAAGTTAATGACACATAAATAGCGTACTGTATAACATTATGGAACTAGTATAACACAAATAATATTATGTGGCTAAGGATATAGTTATTCAACTGTTGTGCTGAACGCATACATATATAGATAAGCACGTGTCAAGAAATAAAATTATACACTATAGTTACAACGACATAAAATACCAAAGTTAGTATAAGACTTTGGTTTGATAAATAAACCCTAGTGAAGTATCATAGGTGTATAACATAAGGTTTCATGCTCTAATGTAAACCGAGAATTAACTCACACAACGAGTAATGGGGTTTATAAAATATTGGCAACGGTACTTTAACTAGCAACAAATGCTAAGTCTGGGGACATAGTACTAGGATTTCAAACGTTGTTCGGAAATACCGAATTGTGCATTGTCAGATGTGGATTGACGCTCAGTGTTCCTTGTATTACTAGATCGCATTTCCGACGTACGCGCTCGAAAGCTCTAGTGGCCTGCACTGCACGAATCTAGACGACGGTGTACGGTATGTAAAGGGATTTGATCCGAGTTGTCCTGAGGAATTCCTCGGGCTCGGATTTGTTTGATAAATAACTTGTGTGAATGTATGTATGTGATGTATGTATATGATGTATGTGTATGATGTGTAGTTATGTTCATTGCATTATTCATTTATGCACGAACGTCCTACGGGACTAATATTACGTCGACTATAGATCGACTTATATAAAACTACATATGCGAAATGTGTGTTGTGACCACTGTTGTCTGACCTAATGCGCTAAGTATTACAAGTATGTATTTATAACCTAAGTAAAATACTTAGGAACGGGACACGACATTGTCGGTCTCTAGAGCTTTGACTCAAACGTGAATGTTACCTAGAATAATTCTAGGCATGCGTAAGACCCCTAGGGCAGCCAACAAATTAAGTGATGTACTCCATAACAAAACTGTAACTGACTACCTAACTGACAAAGCTAACAGTGGAGTGTGATTGAATGTGATGATGTACCTTAATCCAGACAGTCACTGGCTGCTGGTCGCGCGTAGAGATCTCTTGGGTTATCCCGTTTCGGGTTTTCCCTAGTTAAATCCTGATCGAGCCTAGATAGATCGTCAGGCGGAGTGTGCTACCGTTGGCACCAGGCCCTTGGCCACCTAAATGGACGCCTCTACAAAGGCAAAGTGAATAGCCCAGAGTCTTCGGATGATCAGGGCAGTGAGCACCTTGTGTGTACGTGGGACTACAGTCCAAGTGAATATAATTCGGGTTGTCCTAACTGACTCCCAACAGTGCTAACCAAAACTAATAATATGTGAGGGCCCGGGGGCCGAATGTTGTACTGTGCTAACTAAAATTCATGATATGTGAAGGCCGGAGGGCCGAGTGATGTACTATGTGATGATATTAACATACGATGAATGAGTTCTCAATACCATTGTATTGTATGATGTATGACGGTAATGTGTATATCCATATATGACTGTTTGGATTAGATGAATGATTATATAATCATGCATGTTGTTACAGTATTTATCATATCTGTAAAATGACAAAGCATGAAATCAATCTAATATCAAGACGGTTAAAAATGACAAGTGACCAATAGGGTCCAGATCCGGCATACTCAGCGTCTATCGCTGATACTACACTTATTGCGCAGGTTGCTGAACACGTTGAAGCCGAAGTGCGGGATTGGGTAGTTAGGACATTGTTGATTTGGATTATGTTTAGATGCTCATAGTAGTTGTGCTCTTGATACTTAGATAGAAATGTAGGTGGTATCTCGTTGTCACTGCGGATTGTATTTTTATGTTTAATTTTGTTAAGATGTTGTAATGCTACACCACTCGTATGGGCGAGTGGTGGCAAGTAACACCCATGTGAGTTATATTACTGTAATTCCTTCCGCTGTGAGACGCCTTTAATTCCTGTTCACGTGAGTGATTATTACGTATTTGTTATGAGGGGTGTTACAAAAGTGGTATCAGAGCGGAGTACCGCTCTGATGACGAGATACTAGGTTAAGACAGTGAGCTTAGGATTTGGGAAACTTGGGAAACGTTTGTGAGGTACGAAACGTCTGTGTCTTAATGAAATCATGTGTTAGCAGAGCCTTTGGCCTGCAAGTGTTAGCCCATGGGGCACATAAATGAGTTGATTGTATTATGGTGCGTTATTGAGAAGACGAACGGTGATACCGACATCTAGTGGTGGTGTGAGTCAGGAAGCTGACCAAGGGCATGAAGGCCCGGGAATATTACCCCTGTTAAGGTCCAGCTGAGAGCTCAGCCAGGAGGAGACACAAACGTCATGAGTACATTGACGACAGTCCACTATCATGTGGAAGTTCAATACGAACTACCGCCGACAGTACCCCTCCCGCCACAACACAATTAGTATAAAACAACTGAGAAGTATAATCCCCGAATATAGGAAAAAGGGCTACCAAGCCCAACAGACTGTCTAAACACTCTAGCAGCAAGTGAAGAATTCCTACTCCTGTAACCTTAATACAACCTCAATGTCATACCTCCATTGACGACCAAGCGCCGTATCGTTAGGCACTGCCAGAGGCGAGCGCCACTACTACTACAACGTCATAGAAAGGGTCACCCAATAGCACCATGAACTCCGCGAGACCGTCGCCCGTAATGGGACCTTAACCACCCAACTGTAAAAAGAAATTATCTAGAGAATGTGGAGGAACTTTGTGAGAATACCGTCCTGTTATCCTCAAACTTCAATCCTAAACTTGTGTGCACACAACACAATGACACTAGAACCCTGTCGTGGCGGTACCTGTAGGGAGACAAAGACCAAACGTTTACACTATTATAAATCTAATGTGATGAAGGACTTGATTATTCTAATGATAATGTGGTCAGGAAAATTTCCCAAACCCAAATACCGTCTTATTTACGAACAATCATTCCAAAGTTACTTAAGCAACCCATGCAACAGTGAGACAAACAAGTCAGGAACTGACAACTCTACCTGCATGGTGCGCTTGCCACTGCAAGCGCTGATTTCAACTATTTACTAATGATTTCGTCTACCCCACGCACTTGCCACTGCAAGTGCTGCAAACAATTACAACTGCAGTTACCACTGCTATTATCGTTACAACGAATACTATAACTGTGTAGACCTATGGTACGACACCATGGCTACCAATAATCACCAAACAATTGTACACCTTTAGTATAAACTACATAACTACAATTGTTACAATAAACCACTAAGATACGAGGCCTACAACCTCTGAAGGGACCGACGAGCCCGATTAACGCAATAAAAGGGGCAATGACACAGGCTAAAAGCCAAGAGAACATAATTTAATCATCAAAGCATTCAATGGCTGAATTGGAAGTGGACGGTGAAACCTGATTCCCGGGGATCAGGGAAAACCAACCACAAATTGGGGAAAGGTTAGTGAACACTGGTGCTGATCACACCAGAGTCGTATGACTCCTGAAACTCTCACTAGTTGCCAACATTAATTATAGGACGGATAAACAAAACTGCAGTATCCTAGTTACAAACACTAGCAAGGAAACTTGCGATTAACCGCTACGCTATATATTATATAAATCATACAATGAAACTATGAGGAGAATACGATCGTATAACGATCACTGCCATACAATTTCCAACTATATCGTATGCGCAGTATTTATATTAGTCACTTATATTCATATCTCATGATTTACTCTCCTATATTATATGTCACATTTTCATCATCACCTTAATGTAAGATGGCTATTTGATTTGATGCATTATATTATGCAATATATATATTAAGAACTTTATCTTAATATCTGTCACATTTCAGGGAAAAATTTAAAATTCCTAAGGTTTCATTTTATACTAACCTTAGGTTATAAATTCCATTTTCTCATTACATATACTATAACCCATACTTTAATAAAAACTATATTATTGCCAAAAGGCATGTACATCAAAATTCATACTTCCACCAACTCCTAAAACTTTTCCATTATTTCAGTATTGCCACATTTTAATAGATGTTATACACATCATACGTTATAGCATTTTAACCTTGTGATCAATGTAACTTATAGTTCACTAACTATAAGTACGTATACGCCAACCTGTGATGAACACAAGAGAGTTGGTAAAACGTATAAGTCCACAGATGGACCAAGAGTGAAAAGAACAATTCTACCGTAATACGGACATTACCAATACCTTCGCAACAATGAACGCGAATCAACGCTGAACACATGAATAATTACCACCTCTGGGCACTACCTTTACCAAGAGGTGCCATGTATGATAATGTACAATTAATAGTGATCAACGTCAAGATTAAGTTCTATATGTATTATCAATATCATACCGATTATGAAACAAGTCCTAAGTAGAAGAATGACTACCGCCATGGGCGTCCCGCCATGTAAAGAAAATGGTGAGTATCAATATATGTTAAAAACATGTCGTTTACTACTGTGATGACTGTCAGTGATGAAAGAATGTGTAAATTGAACCAATGACAACCACCCAAATCGATATCACAGAACACACAAATCAAACACTAAATAGCGTAAATAAGCAAACATCAAATGTACAAATAAGGAGCATAAGCTCAGGAGACCGGGAACACCGACTCCAATTACTTTTCAAGGCATATTACTAACGTAACAATGTCTAATTAATATAATGAAGCAATGGAGCTACGGTACATACCGTAAGCAATGTGAATAACAATGATGAATTACTAACAGGCGCCAAACCGCGCACTTAAAATACAAAAAAAAAAAAAAACTGCAGTTACAAGTAACTAGCACTAAACAATAAGTAACAACAAAGACATTACTTACTAGCTGAATAACCAGCATGTAATTCTAATCACTAATGGTGATAAATGTTTAGTCCTAATGGACAAACCTAATCTTAGGAGAAATAGCATACCCCTTTGAGGATACAGTACCATCAAAGAAAATAGTTGGGAAGATGAAGAGCCAAGTTGCTCAAGCAATCATGCAATCTACAATACACCCAATTAAACGAAAGAGGAAACGCACATAAACACCCAAGTATGAGAACTTACCCTACGTCGTACGGAAGCATAGGAGACATGATAATGATTAAACCTGGAGGAAATAGTATGTATGTATCATGGAGATCAAGATAGGAGAACCGACATTGCTTCCTCAGCACCAATATTACATAGACGATTGCAACCATACAGACGAATCAACGATTAACGTTCAACTGGTTAACAACCAAGTGCTACCACTAATATGTTACTAAGGGCATGAGTCCAGGGAACAAAAATGTTCCAACCACCTTACCACCATACTGCTAGAACATTAGAATCTACGACAAGATAACCAACATTGCGGACCAATCAATCAAACTACGACAAGGACATCCATCGAAAGGGAGATTGACAATAGAATACTTCACCATAGTCATGTGACGGACGCTACCAGTTTACTAAATGAGACATGGGACGACCGCACTCCGATAGGAGCATGTGGGCCTGACAGACTTATTTATAGGTTAGTCAGGTAAGTAGTAATGTATCAGTACGGTACCCCATGCATGTAGACAAGTAGTGTTAGGAACACGAGAAGTAGTCAACTCCGTACTACGGACAGTGATGCAGATTACCTCGAAGATGGACGAGAAGAGCCGCAGTTAACCAACGGGCTAGAGAAACCAAGAACCTACAACACAGAGTAGCAGACGATACACAGTGGAGACAAGGAGACCCTTCAAAGATGACGAAGCAGACGACACACACAAGAAACCACTATATGGACGAATAAGGATCATGCAAGTTCTTGCAACCCAGAGGAATCTACCAAATGATGTGAATATAAACGCGTGACAACGCAATAATAAAAGACAAGCTAAATGCTAGCAGATACCTTAAGAAGGGAATAATGGACTTGGAATATACCACTCACATGATGATTTCGCTCATCTTATCTGTTTAACTCGTTAGATATTAGCTACTGAGAGTTTACGCCTCTGCACTCTGTATGACTGAGTGTTTTGGTATTGCACTTGTGCAGTTATTAATCTAGTGGAAATACAGAAAGATGCAATGGATATCAACAAGAGTGTGTATCAAAGAACTACAACAGTGTATTACTCTGGAATAAAACCACCAGGAGACACGGATGACAATAATAATCTACGTGGACACGAAGGCTGGTACGTCTTGGTATTGCCAAGACAAGTGCAAAGAGCACCAAGTACTAACAGAGCCAATGTCATATTATACCTCAAACTGAATATCAGTGGGAGAAGACACACGAATGTATACTAGCGATCCAAATAAGAGGATACACAGTAATGAAAAGAGGAAATTGAGCCTATGTTCATGGGTCTGCACCTCATGCAGAGCGAGTGGGCCCATTAGAACGAACTTGGAAGAGAGCACAAATACGTGCCTCACCCTTTATATATATTTAAGAGCCCGAAGGGGCTAGAGTCATACCCGTCTCTCTGATATGATAATAATCTACTCCAAAGGTGAAAACACCACATGAGAGTTAGAGAACTCTATGAGAGCCAAGTATCCAGCGCTCCTTGTGGAGCGGCTGTCGAATACTTGTGGGGTACGGGGGCGTAACCCTTTTTAAGGGGGGTAGAGCCTCTTGGCTGTGCACTGTTTGCACTAAATTCTGTTATTTCGTATGCGGGTCATGCAATAGTTTGTGGGTATGCGGGGCATACGATGTTGATTGTTGGACGTTGTTTGTAGCCTCTTGGCTGTGCACATGTTTGCACTAAATTCTGTTATTTCGTATGCGGGTCATGCAATAGTTTGTGGGTATGCGGGGCATACGATGTTGATTGTTGGACGTTGTTTGTGATGTGTGTGTTTATTTTGCTGGTGTTGTTTGGTACGGTACGCGGGGCGTACGTGGTTGATTTGTTTGTGTGAGATGTGCATTTGTATGTATGAACTTTATGAAATACTTAAGGGCGTGTTTACACCCAGGTGTAGCACTCTCTTTATGATACTGTGACATATATATTGTTGTACCTTGTAGATTGTTTACTTAGAGTATCGCTTAGATACGAAACGAATAATTAGATACGAAATGTGGAATGATGATATGGTATGACACCTCGGGGAGGTTGTCACGGTTGGTAGAAATGATAGGAAATGATGGTGCTGATGGATCACCTATATCCATATATGTGTGAATTAACGCCACAATTGAGGGCTAGGTGCGGTATTAGCACAACACGATATGCGTAAATGAATTATCACATAGATATTCATTATGGGATTATATGGGTAGTTATTAATACACCTATTTAAGTAAAGCGACTTCGGGACATACGTATACTATTGATTAGCATGTGTGTCTGTATGTGTATTTGTATGCGGGGCATACGTGTTTTGCCTTGATTGGAGGAATTGTTGGCGCATTGCGCACACGTGTATGTTGTGAACATTATGAATGGTTGACCATTGTTTATATATATATATAGAGGTATGTGTACTCCTTTATGAAGTCAGTTCGTACTGTATCGCTTAGGTACCGTCACATCAAATAGATGTGCACCATGGCCATATGAGTAATTACTATAAATCATTCGAGAAAGACGACTTCGGGACGAAGTCTCTTTAAGGGGGTAGACTGAAATACCCCTAAATAATTAAACGTTATTTAAATATATGTAACTTTCAACATTAAAGTATAAAACGAATATATACGTACATATACACAATGTTACCAAAATTATAACGTTATATATATAAATGGAACACTACTATAAATAGTTGTACCCGTAATGATGTAATTAAAAAAAACGGGACATAACGAAATAGTAGTATTATATTCGTACATACAACAAATAATGTGACATGTTAATACAAGTCACTTATATGCAATATATAGACATAATAAGGCTGGAAAAAAAATAAAAGAGCAAATACGCTCTAGTCGGGATTCGAAACCGAGACCTTTCGTACCTAACCCGAGACCTTAACCGATTGAGCTGCTGTTGAATTCGGTAGTTTATGCTCACGAATTAATTTTAGTAACAACTTACTGAGGTAACAGAAAGGAAAAGAGGAACAGACGTCGGTTACCTCTCATCCCTCACGATACAGAAAAATTCAGATAGAGCAGCAGGGAAACAGAAACAGATTCCCTTATTCCCACTCAAGCGACAAGATTCTATTCACTCATCTCCACACACGACCTTCTTGTAACTCGTACACAGTGGCTATTCCCAAGCCTCTGGAAATCCTCAGCAACGTTGTTTAACCCACAGAGCCATACCTCCTTGTCTCAACCCATTAGTTTAAACCTTTGTCCTGGCCAAACTCTTCCTCGCTTGCTTGCCCGCGCCAACTGCAAGCCAAGAACGCTGTGGTCATTCATACGTGAAGGTAACTCCAGTTCATCGATGGTTTCTTTCTGTATTTGATTCCCTTTCATTCTCGGTAACAACCTCAGCCATTACTCAACTTCATTCCCCACTCTTTTTACGTGGAAAATCAGGGGAGCATACCCAGTTTTGAAGAGGAAGGGAAGACCCAAGAGCATAGCTTTCTCCTTAATGCATTACGGTGAGCCTAAACATTTCCTTTCTCACCTCTGTCTGGTGTCTTCACTTGATCTAATCAGAAACCGCACAACCAGTTCTTCTGGTCTGTGTATTTGCTTTGCGAGTTTGCCATAGGCTAACCGAGGAAGGAACCCTGGAGATCCTGAAACCAAAACATCCCCAAGGACTGCTAAGGTGAGATCATGTGTACAGAGTGATTGTGTTACTCCAGTTCTCCATCCTTTTCTGTTTTCTGGGCCGAGTGCCTTGCTCATAGGCTAACTCGTTTTACTCCTCCATTCTTGTTTAGCCTCGCCTGAGAGATTAAACCACGAAGAGTGTATCAAAGTCCCAGTAACATCGGTCAGTTTCGTGTAAAAAAAAAAGGGGAAACAAGGTAAAGACCATGCTATCTCAACTTAATCCAACTGTGTCCTTCTTTCTGAACTAGCACAGTTTTTGATCTCTGAGTAAACTCCCCTTTGCAGTCAAAGTGACCACGGTGCTGTAAGTTCCTTATGCGCCAAGAACCAACCAAGAGAAACAACCAAGAGGTTTAAGTGGTGAGCTATCTTTGACTGAAACTTTGATCAAAAGAAAATGCATGCACGGTTAACAACTAAAAAGGATAGAAACAGATGCATTTAGCATAGTTTCTGTTCTGTTACAGTTAGATGGCTAAATCCTGCTGAGTCACTTGTCTAGCCATTTATACAAGGGAACCTTTTTTTTTAAGAGAAAGAAAGGCTAGACTGATCCATCGGTTGGTAGGAAATAGCAGGAAAAAAAAACTGTAGCAGCTCCATCTTCCTTTTCAAGTATAACCAGATTCTGTAGCACAAGTTACTGGTTTGGATAGTCTTGAGTTGCTAAAACACTATAACCCTATAATACATCTAACTATGTCTCTATACGTGAGGATGTTGAAGGAAGAAAAGTAAAAACAGATCCTAACTAAAGAAAAGAAAACAAACAGAAAACCAATGTAGCAGTTCGGGTTTTGTTTCTGTTGTAGTTCCAACTGATGAGACCGTGTTGGGATATCTGCCTTACAGAGGAAATGTGAGGGAGGAAGACTAGATTAGAAACTTAAGACTCAATCAAGCACTTTACTAATCTAGATTGGTGATAAAGGGAAACTGAAAGAAAACAAAGAGACCAAAACTAAGGACTTTCAGAAAAGAAAAACAGAAGAAGTTTATCGATTTGAAGTTTCTGTCAATTTGGAAGTTCTGTTGATTTTGAAGTTCCTGTCGATTTGTAGTTTCTATCAGTGTGGAAGCTTCTGTCAACTTTGAAGTTCTATCAGTTTGAAGACTTCTGTCAATTTTGAAGTTTCTACCAGTTTTAAAACTTCTGTCAATTTTGAAATCTTTATCAGCCTTGAAGTTCTGTTGGTTGGGAGTTTCTGTTGGTTTTGAGGTTCCTGTCAGTTTCGAAGTTCTGTTAATCTTGAGGTTTGAAGTACAGTTTTGAAGTTCTGTTAATTTTGAAGTTGAGGTTTCGGTTGGGCTGAAGTTCTGATTGGTTTTGAGTTTTGTGTTCTGTACAACTAACTAGTGAGATGGGTAATGAATTTAAAACATTCTAACACTCCTAAATACAGATAAGAGAATCTGGAGTAAACAGAAACCCCACCTGTTGCATAATCGTGAAATAAACAGAAGAGGAAATACAAGAGACTAGTTTCTATTTTAGGGACTTTGATTTCAGTAGCACTAGGTGTGTTTTTGTAACTATAAAACCAGGACCACCTAAACATTTAGACAATGCTGAAGACCAACTAGTACTTTAGGACTGAAGACAGAAGATAGACAACTAGCTGATTGAGTAATAAAACTTGAGAAAGAAAGATAAACAGAAGAAGAGAACACCAGTTCAGTTTCTGTAGTTTGGTGTTACTGTATAATTACTATTCGGGGGTATAACCAACGTTTTTGGGAGTTCTTTTGGAGATAGAATCATATTAAGGCTACCGGCTAGAAACTGAATAACTTGGGAAGAAAGGGGAAAAGATATAGAAAGTCAGATCAGTGAACATAAAACAGCAGAAAAGGAAATACCAATTCAGTTTTAAGATTCTGCAAGTGTTTTGCTTCTGTATAGAACGCATCAGTGGGGTTAGCAAAGTTCTAAGGTTGTCCTCTGAGTTAAAAATGTATATATATACATATACAACACTTAACTAAGTAGATGAATGCTTAGGGATAAACTGAGAGACAGTTATGCGAATGACATAAGAGAATGGAAGTAAGGATATCAGGCCTTGATGTTTCAGTTTTATAGATTACTGGAGGTTTGAGTTTCTGTATAACATTATAACAGAGTTGTGTTAGGTTGTTTTTGAGTTTGAAATCTGGTTAGAACACCTAACCAAACAGATGGGTACCGTGGGACAGAATGAAAGATAGATTGATATCAACCAGAAAGAAACAGAAGAAGAAAAGTTTCAGTTATGACTATCAATACTGTAGTTTATATCAGTTCTGCGTAAGCCTATTTCAGAAGTTTTATGAGAGATAAAATGGATGAGGAACAAACCTAACCACACCTAAGACACTTAAGTGAAGCAACGAACACCTTAGGATAAATTAAATATCTGTTCAACAACAGACAGAGGGAGGGAGATGATAATGCAAAGTGCAGGTTTTGTTTGGTTACCTTGCGTATATGTTTCTGTATAACCACTCTACAGAAGTGTTAAGAAGATTGTGATGGCCTGTTAATGAATTTAAATCTGGCTGCTACATTTATGAGAGGTTAGGAACTATCGGGGCAGGGTAGAGTTGAAATGTTCAGACGAAAAGAAAGGATGAAGAAGGAACACACAGATTTCGCTTTCAGTTTTCTTTCTGTAATTAGCTGCCCCTGTATAAAGGTGATGCAGATGGAATAAGAGTGTTTCCTTGGTCTGAAAATGAACCTAGAACCCTTATAATACACCTACCTAAGGGTGTAGACACTTATGGGAGAATGAGAAATTCAATCAATGCGCTAGAAGAGAAGTTAGAATGAAAGAATGCAAGTTTTGGTGTTTCGGTTTTCTGAAATCGTTCCTTCTGTGTCATCAACTTCTAGAGGGTTAGAAGTGTGGTACTGGTTTAACAATGAACTCAAACCATAGCTAACAACTTCAGCTAGGTTAGCTAAACGTTTCGAGAAGAGGAACCAACAGTGGAGTTAACTAGGAACAGGAATTGAGAGGAGAGGTGTAGTTGTTGTTTCAGAGTTCGTTATAGGGTGCTTCTGAGTAGCTGAACTGCAGTGGGAAATTAAGACATGATGTAGTTTTAAATTTTATGATGTATGATGAATGCAGTATAATATAAGTGAGTGGTAAAATAGGAATGTTGAGAGTATGGGATTTGGTGAGAAATGGAGTCAAGATATACACTAGCGGTAATTATAACAAGGATTATAAAACCTGGAGTTATATCCTATACAAATTTGGATGTTATAAGCTTAAATATCCACAACACATTATAAGTATGTGGATATATTGTGATCGATGAGAATATTATAAACAAGGAGCACAAATGTATAATGTGTTTACACTATACAAATAGTTACCAAAACTACATGTTATAAAGTTAATGACACATAAATAGCGTACTGTATAACATTATGGAACTAGTATAACACAAATAATATTATGTGGCTAAGGATATAGTTATTCAACTGTTGTGCTGAACGCATACATATATAGATAAGCACGTGTCAAGAAATAAAATTATACACTATAGTTACAACGACATAAAATACCAAAGTTAGTATAAGACTTTGGTTTGATAAATAAACCCTAGTGAAGTATCATAGGTGTATAACATAAGGTTTCATGCTCTAATGTAAACCGAGAATTAACTCACACAACGAGTAATGGGGTTTATAAAATATTGGCAACGGTACTTTAACTAGCAACAAATGCTAAGTCTGGGGACATAGTACTAGGATTTCAAACGTTGTTCGGAAATACCGAATTGTGCAGTCATGTGGATTGACGCTCAGTGTTCCTTGTATTACTAGATCGCATTTCCGACGTACGCGCTCGAAAGCTCTAGTGGCCTGCACTGCACGAATCTAGACGACGGTGTACGGTATGTAAAGGGATTTGATCCGAGTTGTCCTGAGGAATTCCTCGGGCTCGGATTTGTTTGATAAATAACTTGTGTGAATGTATGTATGTGATGTATGTATATGATGTATGTGTATGATGTGTAGTTATGTTCATTGCATTATTCATTTATGCACGAACGTCCTACGGGACTAATATTACGTCGACTATAGATCGACTTATATAAAACTACATATGCGAAATGTGTGTTGTGACCACTGTTGTCTGACCTAATGCGCTAAGTATTACAAGTATGTATTTATAACCTAAGTAAAATACTTAGGAACGGGACACGACATTGTCGGTCTCTAGAGCTTTGACTCAAACGTGAATGTTACCTAGAATAATTCTAGGCATGCGTAAGACCCCTAGGGCAGCCAACAAATTAAGTGATGTACTCCATAACAAACTGTAACTGACTACCTAACTGACAAAGCTAACAGTGGAGTGTGATTGAATGTGATGATGTACCTTAATCCAGACAGTCACTGGCTGGTCGCGCGTAGAGATCTCTTGGGTTATCCCGTTTCGGGTTTTCCCTAGTTAAATCCTGATCGAGCCTAGATAGATCGTCAGGCGGAGTGTGCTACCGTTGGCACCAGGCCCTTGGCCACCTAAATGGACGCCTCTACAAAGGCAAAGTGAATAGCTCAGAGTCTTCGGATGATCAGGGCAGTGAGCACCTTGTGTGTACGTGGGACTACAGTCCAGTGAATATAATTCGGGTTGTCCTAACTGACTCCCAACAGTGCTAACCAAAACTAATAATATGTGAGGGCCCGGGGGCCGAATGTTGTACTGTGCTAACTAAAATTCATGATATGTGAAGGCCGGAGGGCCGAGTGATGTACTATGTGTGATATTAACATACGATGAATGAGTTCTCAATACCATTGTATTGTATGATGTATGACAGTAATGTGTATATCCATATGACTGTTTGGATTGGATGAATGATTATATAATCATGCATGTTGTTACAGTATTTATCATATCTGTAAAATGACAACATGAAATCAATCTAATATCAAGACGGTTAAAAATGACAAGTGACCAATAGGGTCCAGATCCGGCATACTCAGCGTCTATCGCTGATACTACACTTATTGCGCAGGTTGCTGAACACGTTGAAGCCGAAGTGCGGGATTGGGTAGTTAGGACATTGTTGATTTGGATTATGTTTAGATGCTCATAGTAGTTGTGCTTTTGATACTTAGATAGAAATGTAGGTGGTATCTCGTTGTCACTGCGGATTGTATTTTTATGTTTAATTTTGTTAAGATGTTTTAATGCTACACCACTCGTATGGGCGAGTGGTGGCAAGTAACACCCATGTGAGTTATATTACTGTAATTCCTTCCGCTGTGAGACGCCTTTAATTCCTGTTCACGTGAGTGATTATTACGTATTTGTTATGAGGGGTGTTACACTGTCACCACAAACATGTCCTCTGACATAGCACCAGATCATTTCACAGCCATACTTAGAGATATAATTATCAGAAACAGCCTTCCTCATGAGAACTAAGATTCCTTTGATACGGAAACTTGCCACCCTAGTCACAGTAACTGCATCTGTTCCTCCTTAGTTCCCACAGAAACCGTTTATCTCCAAAATAGAAATGACCTAGCCTGTTGTGCAAACACACATGATTCTGCCCACACAGTAAATGTCAAGAAGGAAAAGGAACCCCTAAGTTATGAAGAGGCTGTCAAAGACAAAAGATGGGTGAAAGCCATGGAAAATGAATTTGAAGCATTAGAAAGAAATAACACTTGGGAGGTTGTGAACCTTCCCAAAAACAAGAAACCTATAGGCTGCAGGTGGGTTTATAAGTAAAGTACAATGCAAATGGGAACTTAGAGAGGTGCAAGGCAAGGCTTGTTGTTAAAGGATACACACAAAAGTACGGTATTGATTACCAAGAAACTTACTCTCCAGTTGTTAAATTTACCACAATCAGAACACTTATAGCAGTGGCTGTTAAGAAGGGGTGGAAAATAAACTAGCTTGACATTAACAACGCCTTCCTCCATGGTGACCTCAAGGAAGAAGTGTACATGCAGCTTCCTTTGGGTTACAAAACAGAGAGGAATGGAGTTGTTTGCAAACTGAAAAAATCTCTCTACGGCTTGAAACAAGCCTCTAGACAGTGGCATGATAAGCTCAGCCATTCCTCACAAAACTTGGTTTTGTTCAGTCTTTAAAGATTACTCATTATTTGTTAGAAAACAAGGTGATAAAACTGTCTTTTTAGCAGTCTACGTTGATGACATCATGTTGACTGGTAATGATAACAAGATGATTGAACATATCAAAATGAACCTTGACAAAAGATTTAGAACTAAAGATCTAGGTCAGATCACACATTTCTTGGGAATGCAATTTTCCACACTTCTGTTGGTATTGTTGTTGCTCAAAAGAAATGCAGATGATCTTGTGGAAGAATACATTGATGACGAATCTAAGGCAGCAGCTGGACCGTTAGAGTTGCACACAAAATGCTACAAGGAGAGGGAAACATGCTCCCAGATCCCATGGTCTATCGAAGACTCATTGGAAAGATAAGTTTTCTTACTCATACAAGGCCAGACTTATGCTTTACAGTTCAATTACTGAGTCAGTTCTTACAAAACCGACAGACATACCACTAGTACAGAAATGGTCTATCGCAGCGCCCCTACCGCAGCGGTTGTAAAAACAACCGCTGAGATGGACGTTTTTTAAAATGTCGCTAACCTATCTCAGCGTTCTTATTTGTAAACGCTGCGAGGTTTTCTAAAAAATAAAAGAACCTACTGCCAGCGGTTCCTACTAAAAAACCGCTGCGATAGGTCTGTTAACTAACCTATCGCAGCGGTTCTAGTAGGACGCCGCTCATTGGTTCTTTTATTTTGCCCAATTCGCCAGAAGTCTTCCCCCGCGCGCGTTTTCATCATTCTCTGCTCTGAAGTCTCGCTCTCTCTGCGAATTCGAAGCAGGCGACGACACGATTTGGACGCCTGCGACTGCGACGCCTCCGCCACCACCAGCTTCTTCTTCCACGCGCGCCACCAGCCTTGTCTCCCGCGTTGCCGTCACCACCCGTACGTCACGGAGGTCGCAGGCGTCGCGCGAGAGCTGCAGTAAGGGAAGGTTAGAAATTCGAATCCCTAACTTCAAACATGTTAATTATTCTTTGTTTGATTGAAAAACTATTTGTAAAGTAGTTGTTGATTGTTAGTTTAGTAGTGTGTGCATAATTTGAATATAGATACATTATTGAATTAGTATAAATAGTTGTGCATGTAAGGTGTTCGATAAAATGTCTGAGTTGATATTTTGCTGTTGTGCCCTCCTAGATGCACTGGTACGGTTAGTTTCATGCGTACCACGTACCCAAAACGTACCGGGTACGGGGAAAACGCTAAAACCCTCCCGGGACGCTTACACTATATAAGAAAATACAAAAAGTATTCATCAAGAGTTTAATTTTGAATAATTGTTTTTATGGATAAAACTAAAAAAACATTTTTTTTGAAAAAGTAACTTTTGTGAAGTCATATTAACATATTCAACTATATATGACAATTAAAATTACTATAACTCATAATGAAACAATCCATAAAAACCCACACATAAAAATTTAAGTAAAATAATCATTACTATGTGTATAGTGTCTAATATGATTAATTTTATATACAGAACATAAATAGATCACATCTTTGATATTTTTAAAATTCACAATATATTTTAAGTAAGAAATATAAAAGATATTCATTAAGTTTTAATTATGAATAATTATTTTTATGGATAAAAGTAAAAAAAACTTTTTAAAAAAAGTTTTAACTTTTTTGTGAAGTCATATTAACATCTTCAACTAATATGACAATTAAAAATAACATAATTCATAATGAAAATGACTATAGAAACCACACGATAAAATAGTAAAATAAATATTACTTTGTGTTTAGTTTCTAATTAATTGATATTACTATTATATACAGAAATAAATAGATCACACCTTTTGACTATTCATATACTTAATGCAAAAACAATCTTCTAAGTTTTTTTTTATGTGTTTCTTAATCTATTAAATGCATATATAATCATCAACTAAGAACATTTTGATTATAGGAAAGTATTATGTTTAACTTCCAACTATTAATAATATACAATGTATTAATTTAAAAACAAACCACTATAAAATACAACACAACAATTATTGATTTAATTCTTGTAGTTTCAATTTGTCAATTTGGTTTATTGAACTATAGGAAACTAAATAGAAGAAATCTAAACTTAATTTTAATATAAAAATTCTTCAATTATCAATTAACCGACGCTTACACTAGCTTGGTTAATCGAAACTGAATCCTCAATTGGTGTATTTTGTTTATTTGTAGCGCAGTTGTTGATTTCTAATTTATTAGTGTGTGGATAATTGTATATAGTTATATTGTTTGCGATTAAGGATGGATGTTGCCAATTGTTGAATTTGTTTGTCGTGGTGAATAAGATATTGATGAATGCTTAATGAAAGCATGGGATTAGCATGATTACAACAAGGTCATGCCGAATGTTTTCAAGAATTGTATTAGTTCATTAATTAACTTCAATTATTTGTTGTTTTGTGTAGCAATTAATCTACGTCTCTTTCTTCCTCATTCCTTGCTTCCCTGCTGTTTGCACTAATTGGGGTGGTCCTCTGCTTCTTCTTCCTCATTTATTCTGCTGTGGAGTAAGAGTGAAAAGGTAACATCTTCATCTATCTTTTCTCTATGTTTGTTTAATTAATTAATGCGAAAAGTGGTTGTGGTTAATATTGAGTATGTGAATAAGGATGGTTGATGTCAATTGTTGAATTTATTTGTCGTGGTAAATAAATATGGTGAATGCTTAATGATAAGCATGGGATTAACACGATTACGCACAGTTCATGCCGAATTTTTTTCTAGAATCGTATTAGTCTTATTAATTAATATTATTTGTTATTTGTACCAGTACTTTCCAGCCCATCACCAAAGCAGTCTCCTAGCTTCCTCCTCTGTACAACCTTAAAACAAGTAATAATTAAACTTTATTTTTGTTTTAATATGCAATGATTGTTGAAGTTAAATTAATGTGTTAGAATTGTTAGAATAAGAGATTCGGTTACAATGGAACTGTTGCCCTCCACACTATTGATGACGCCGCCAGGAAGAGATTCGGTTACAATGGAACCAAGACCGATCTTTTTCACTATAGAGGCGCTCAGAGTTTTGAAATCTATCTTACTGATTTTGTGGAGTTGTTCACGAAGGATTGGTTGAGTGCGTCTGAAATACCCCAAACCTAGTTATGTTGTTTAAACACCTAAATATGGTGTATTAAGACTAAAAAGAGTCTTAGAAACATTAGTAAACAAATTTAAACAAAGAAAACACAAAAGTGCTTTAAAGTCAATAAGAGCCAAAATGTGCTCTAAGCTTGGGATAAGCTTGGTTAAGACCTAATGAACTTACCAAGACCTCATTTATATATTAATGAACATATTAAACCATTTACCAAAGAAAACCAAGATTGAAACAAGTTTAAACACAAAATGTGCTTTAAGGAGTCTTAAAGCACATTTTTGAAAAATTGTCTTGTAAATGAGTTTGAATGGCTAAATGTCCATCATTACTCTTTAATTAACATGTGTACTATATAGTATCACATTTGGAAGTCTATATCAATAGGAAATCAAAAATTTCACTTCTATGTGCCTTGTTTTTATGAATAGTGATTTTATAAGCTATTTTGTAACATATGTTGTATTAAGTAATTAATTGACAAACAAAGACTAAAATACCCTCATTATATTATAGGGGGCCGGTTTTCTAAGTGTGGTGACTCACCACTCTCTAGTTAATATGATAAGTAAATAAAGAAAACTAATTAAACTACTTTTTACTTTATAAGAACAAATATCTTCTTAAAGCAAATTATATCTCATTCTCTCTTTTCCCTCCTCCATTTCACACAGTTCCAACTCCTTCTTCCTCCCTTCTTGCTGTTCTCTCACGGTAATATCACCACCACCATTAACCTCTTCTTTGACCTCTTGTAAAATCTAGCTCACTTGTCTAAATCAAAACAAACACCACCAATCTCTTCCTCTCATCAAGCTCTTCATTCCTATCTTCTCAAACTTCAAGAGCCCCATTTCGGTGCCTAGGAGTTCCACCATTGAAGGAGCTTGAGCTTGTATTTTTACATATATTACTCTCCTTTGCTTCTAGGTAAGGAATCTCAAATAAAAACTACATTTCCTCCATGTTTTTGTTGTGACCGAAAATACCCATTGATGGAGCTCTTTGTGTGACTTTGTTCTAGCTTCATTCCAACTCTTCATGGACTAGGTGAGTCCTCTCTTGATATATATTCAAACTCTCTTCAAAGATCAAGGTAAAACAACTACATTAATGTTTTTGAAACAATGTAAAATTAGGGTTTACAATGAGATGAAGCTTATAGCTTGAATACTCATTATAATGTTGTATATTGTTTAGAACTTGACAAGGAATCAAATACCTTACCGATTTTTATAAGGAAACAAGAAAGAAGTTGTTTGGAAAAGAGGTAAATCTACTAACCGAATGTTGTTTAATGCCTTAGGAGAAATGAGCTTATAATGCTTGTTAAAACTACCTAAAGAGCAAATGGTGAATGACTTAGTAAAGTGTTCTCAAGAGACTAGTAAAGGCATATGTGTGTTGAGTGTATTTGCAGGTTAAAGGCAAATATATTGTGGAAATTCAGTGTTTAAGAATTATGCACTTTAAGGGCCTCTGAGCCATGCATTTTAAGGGCCTAAGTGCCATGCAAGTTAAATTATGCACTATATTGTGATGTAGTGCTTTATGAGTGAAGTTTGTGTATAATAAAGTGTTTGATGGATTTTTAGTGTTCTTGTGTGTTTAATGGTGAGAACAATGTGCTTTGGTGTAACAAAATGCTAGGAGAACCTATGTCGAAATTTAGGAAATGTATAAGGAGTTCAAGATGTTTTAAAGGAATTTTGATGAGCTAGGAGGTGTTCTAGAGTATAATAAGGACTTAGGCATGATCTTGAGGTTTTAGTATGTACCAAAGTCATTTTGGACTTAGGTAAAGACTTAGGCAAACTTTGGTAAAATAAGAAGAAAGTGTAAACTTGGAAAAGAATTTCAAGAATGACATAAGGAGTTAGTTGTGAGAAATGATGCTTGGGAGATGATGTTAAAATAAGGAGAAAGCTTTTTGGGATAGTAGTTATCATAGGTATGAAACACCACTTGAAAAACTATGGAGGAAATAGCATAAGTGTTAGGAATTTTGGGAAGAAATGAGTAAAGGCTTAAGGAATTAGAAAATGAGTTTTATGAGTGTTTAAGGAGGTCTTATGGTGTGTTTGAACTGCCCAAATGAGGTTAGGGGGTACTAGGTTATATGGGGTGAAGTTTGGAGTTGAATGTAAAAAGGAAATCAAGGGTCTGGGCCAGACCGAACTTGCGACCGAACTTGCAAGGTCGGTCGAGCCCAGTTTACCCTCCGAGAATTAGCCTCTGGAATGGACCGACCTTGGGGACCGGACTTGCAAGGTCGGTCGGGCTTGCATTTTGTGTACGGATTGAGTTACTGGAATCGACCGAACATAGGACCGACTTGGCAAGTTCGGTCGGGCTAAATTTTCAAAGGGAAGAAACTCTCTAGAATGGACTGACCATGCGACCGAACTTGCAAGGTCGGTCGGAGTAGAAAATTTTGACGGAAATGTGTTCTGGAATGGACCGACCTTGTACAAGGTCGGTTGGTAAGGTCGGTCGGACCTAAACTTGTAAAAAAAAAAAACAGAAAAGAATGTGACTTATGTAGTTAACCCTAGGGTGTATAATGAAGGTAACCTTAGGTAAGATAGACATTAAAACATGTCATACAATCATGTTAAACATTTAGTTAGTTTGAAGTTAAATAAATAATTAACCTACGTTATTAACTATGTATAGGAGTGACCTACGGAGGAAATCAATCGAGGCAAGGACCAAGGTATGGTTTTCTTGCAGTCTGTTGCCTACCGGTTTACACCGGCTTGTGTGTTGTTTGTTTTTCTGTGTGTTTATGACTTTGTAAGATTAAACCATGTAAAGAGATTACAGTTGTTGAATATTATTATGTTGTTAAGTATCACACTCTCTTCCCTTGTGTGTGTCTAACAAGACTTGACCTATTATTGTGGATTGTTTATTGAGTTCAATGATGAACTACTAACAAGTGCTAACGGGGGGAGTGAGGAGTCCGGTCTGTTCCGGCCACGCGTGTGAGTATGGGAGTCGATGTCATAACCGGTTCGATTCTCTTTGTATGTTATGGTTGTTTTCCAATTTGGTTTCCAACCTTCCCTTTAGCTTAACCAAGGCTATTTTACTGACTCACGTCGGGCCACAGGGGCATACTATGTGTTATTTCGGTGGGCTTGGGTCACTATATCCGAGGCACCTTGTGTTAAGTTATCCGTTCAATCTAACTGGACGGTAACGAGTTATGTAACGAGCTTAGCATGAGCATGGCAACATTCTCTAGGCTCTCAATGGGGACTAACTGCGTTAGTTCTCTTCCTAAAAGGAATTGTATGTGTGTGATGTGTGTGATGATGTGTACAATACCCATGTTATGTTATATATGTATAAGTTGTGTGATTTGAAATGAATGCCATGTCATCATGACAATTGGTTGTGCGTATCCCGGTAGCCGATGGGCTGCGCGTTAACCATACCAGCCAAGGGTTGCTGACCCCCTCGGGGGATCCATATTTCTTTTACTGCAGGATGAGGATCGAAGAAGCGGAGTGGCTCTAGATCCTAGGATGTAGTTTACTTTTGAGTACTTTTGGATGTTTGCCCGGGATGCGCCTGTGCTCCCGTGGCGTGATATATATTTGGTTATGACGGTTTACAGTGATGGTTAACAGTGATGTTTTACAGTGAAGGATATACGTAGACACTCGGTATTTTGTTGATGTATATATGTGGTTGTTAGTTCTATGCTCGGGAGTCTGATCATCAGACCGGTACGCTTGTATTTATTCAGCCTTGTTAACCACGTGGGTGGTTGACGGCGTTGTAGCACCATTCGTTTAGTTACTGTTTAGTTGTTTATATTCCGCTGCGATTTCGAGTATGTGATGTGCGTAGTAGGGGTGTTACAGCGTCGATTCTCAAATCGGCTTGCATGTGAGTAATTAGCATACGTTGTACACATTTTACTCTGTATATTTGAAAATTAAATTCATAATATTTGTTTCTTTATATTGTACAGGTTTATTGATGACAAGGCGGTCCAAGTACATGAGAATAGTAGTTTCGGGTTCCTATGCCCTGACTACTGTTCCGAAGCTAATATGGGATCTGACCCCGAAGCGTTGGTCCAGTATTTGTCGAATGTGATACATGCGTGTGCAGTTACAGATAAATCTTACATAATGCTGCCTCTTCATCAAGGATAAGAATTTTATCTAATGTTAAGTTAGTTTAAAAATTATGATATTTGTATTATGTAATTGATTGAATTAAGTTATGCCTGTATTGTAATCTATGAACAGCCGACACTGGTCTTTGCTCGTTCTATGTATAAAAAGCCCAAGAGTCCTGTAGCTTGACTCAGCATCTCTGCGTCCCAAGAGGCCACTTATATATAACATGTTGATGAGGTGATGAATTTACTTAACTTGATTAATTATCAATTTTTAATTATTTCTTAATCATCCGGTTGATAACTTTTATTTTATCTGTGCGTATGAATTCTAGTGCCTTTGTATCTGTAATGACGCAAGTCCGAGGAGAGAGATTTAAGAAGATTCCGTGGAATGTAGTCAAGGTATTTTTGTAGTCCTTATTCAAATTTTGTAATATGTTCATTAGTTTTAAAATAGGAACAGTATTATAATTTATGTGTTAAATCGATTTTGAATATGTACGTATATACATGTGCAGTGTCCACTGCAGCCGGGAGGTTCGGAATGTGGCTACTATGTCATTCGGTTTATGAGTGACTTGATAGCGGGACCGAGACTCTTGCCAGAGAAGTCTCTAGACCTGGTAAGTAGCATTCTCGAAATATTTGGGTTTTGTAGATAATTTTTAACATTGATTCTTAAACTCAAAGTATTATTAGCAACTAATCATATTTCTTTTTGTGTTAATTCCAAGGCTTTTGAAGAGTTGGTAGACGGTTACAACGAAGGACATATAACCGAGGTGCTCGAAGAATGGGCACAATTCATGAGCGTTAATGTATGTTGCTTCTAGGGTTTGGTAGGATTGAGTAGGATTTTTGAAATTCTCATGAAACAATTGTCGTTTTTGTAAAGATTTTGTAGATGTTTGATTAATTTGCTCAAATTTGTAAATGTAAGTGGATTATTGCCCGTAAATAGGTTTGGTGGCTATTTAAATGGTGAAATGGTTGATCTAATGCCCCACTGTGGTGGCATTGTTAATTACTATATCTTAACAGGTTTGATTGATTTTGGGTGTGTGTGGTAGAATTGTAGGGTGGAATGGAAAAAAACAAAAAAAAAATAACCTATTGCAGCGGTTCTTCGTAAGAACCGCTGGGATAGGTCGCTTATTTTTTTTAAAAAAAAAGGTCTACTGCAGCGGTTCTTTGAAAGAACCACTGCGTTAGACTACCTACCGCAGCGGCACCCATCGCAGCGGTTTTCAACCGCTGCCATAGGTAACATACAACCGTTGCGGTAGGGTCTTTTTCTACTAGTGTACACTTAAAGGCAGCTTTGCATACAATTCGGTATATTAAAGGCACTTCTAGTTTTGGGTTAATGTTTAACAGAAATATGAATTTTAATCTTGTGGCTTTTTGTGATGCAGACTTGGCCGCATGACCAAATACCAGAAGGTCAATAAGTGGGTATTTTGTTCAGCTGGGTGGTTCACACCTCTCTTGGAAATCCAAGAAGCAAGGCTGTGTAGCCCTCTCCTCTACAGAATCCGAGTATAGAGCAATGCGTCAAGTAGTTGCAGAAATCAGTTGACTGACACGCTTGCTGAGCGAGCTAGGAGTTGAAGAAATCAAGCCTGTTGCCCTGAAATCAGACAGTCAATCAGCAATATACATCGCCAGAAATCCCATGTTCCATGAGCGCACGAAGCACATAGAAGTTGACTGTCACTTTGTAAGACAGAAGTTACAAGAAGGACTGGTCTATATACAGTACGTCGCTTCAGGAAATCAGCTGGCGGATTTGCTCACTAAAACACTTCCAGGGAATGCGTATCCAGATATAAATAAGAGACTTGGTATGAAGAACGTGTAATCTGCAATCCGTACATTGCCCATGTACAGATTGAGAGGGGGTGATAAGATATATTATTTATTCTGTAATTATTTCCTTCCTTCTCTCCTCTTGTCTCTTCTGTTTAGCTTTGAAGCGCAACATTTTGGTTATTAGTTTAGTTGGGCGGTGCTTCTCTAGTCTTTAACTATTAGGGTTGTATCTCCAGTTTGGTCTCTCTGGTTGTCTCAGTCGAAACGTTTTAGTGCTGTAGCTCGGTTCCCCTTTCTCCATCTTTAATGAAAAGCTTTCCATTCTTCCAGATTCTTGTTCTTTCTCTTCTTGCTTTGTCGATCCCTTCCGTATTGTAATTACAATGTTGTCATGTTGTCTTCCATGATTTATTTCAACCATTCTTTTATTTCCTTCACATGGCTCACGACAGCCCTCCTCCTCTTGTTCCAACCCAGCTGAAAGTAACATGCAATGAGACAAGAAGTGCTGATTGAATAATCCAAAAGAATGTCATTTACCTAAATTAATTATCTCCTTGTCTAGCCCTCTTCAATTCAGCCATCGATTCCCCCTCCAACTTGACCGAAAGCAGCTGCTATATGGAAGACTTATTGGAGCCTATAAGCAAAAGCAAAACAATAAACTAAGACCTTTACCTAACATGACAAATAATGATGTCTATAATCAAATAAAACTCTTTCTTTCCTATACAACTCACGACACTTATGCCTTCTCATTTCCCTTGCTGCAACCGATTTGGTGAGTCCCTCCTCTCTTGCTTTATTATTTTTCCTTTCAAGCTCTAAGCTCCATTAATGGAGTTTAAATTTCAATCTTCATTTTTGGTGTTGAATTCCTAGCTTTCTTCATCAAGACTTGAAGCAAAAATATTCCTAGCAACACTACATCAATTCGGTACCAATATATGCTCCAAGAAGTGTCTTGAATCAACAATTAAACCAAGGAGCATTCAAGGTTAACTTAAGGTATTTTTCATACATGAAAATCCTTAAGAAATTTTATTATACATGTCTGAAAATTCCAACACATTTAAACATTTTTTCTTCAACAATTTTCATGAAGAGATGAAATACCCCAAACTTAGATATGGTGTTTAAATGATAAACCAAGATATAAGAAGGCTAAATAATGCCTTAGAAACATTAAGAAACATTTCTAATCAAAGAAAATATAAGGAAACACCAAAAAGAGCAGTTTAAGCAAAAACGTGCTCTAAGCTTGGAGAGACATGGAGAGTACCCAAATATTGTTCTAAGACCTTAGTAATATCCTAATGGTCATTTTAAATCAATTACCAAAGAAAACCAAGCTTGAAAACAAGTGAAAACACAAAATGTGCTTTAAGGAGTCTTAAAGCACGTTTTTGAAAAATTGTCTTGTAAATGAGTTTTGAATGGCTAAATGTCCATCATTACTCTTTAATTAATATGTGTACTATATAGTATCACATTTGGAGGTCTATATCAATGGGAAATCAAAAATTTCACAACAATGTGCCTTGTTTTTGATGAATAGTGAATTTATTAAGCTAGTTTATAACATAAGTCTATATAAGTGAGACATTTGGTCAACAAAGACTAAACTACCCTCATTCACTAAAGGGGGCCGGTTTCTTTAAGTGTGACTCACCACACTTATCTAACTAAGTAAAGAGAAAGCAAATAAGTAAGTTATAAAGCATAAAACACTATTCACCTTTTAAGATAAATATCACTTTTGCTTACCTCTCTCCTCACTTCTTCATTTCCCTTGTTGCCCACGATTTCTTGCTCTCTTTCTCTTCTCCATTCACGTAGAGCTCACCTCCATGAAAGCTCCACCTTCTCTTGCACACCACTTGCTCATTTAAGCTCCAAATCCAAAACAAAATACATATTCCTCTTAGTTAGCTCAAGCTCCTTCTTCCTATCTTTTCAAAACTTCAAGAGCTTCATTTTGGTGCCAAGTCAAACCACCATTAGAGGAGGAAATTCAAGTTTGGAGACTCCATTGGCATCTCCATTCTCTTAAGGTAAAGAAAGTGTAAGAAAATCTAGGTTTCCACCATTTTCTTCACTTGACCGAAAATATATACTCATGGGACTCCATGTTTATGCCTTGTTCTAGCTTGTTTCTACTCTTCAAGGGGGAGAGGAGGTCCTTCTTGCTTCACATCCAAGTTTGTCTTGAGAAACCAAGGTAAAACAATCACATTAATACCTTAAAACATATTTTTGAAACCTAGGGTTTGTTCCTTAGGGTTAATGTATTATCTAGTACTCATTGGAGTCATTGGATATTGGTTAGAACATTGGCAAGGAGAATCACATTGGTGACCGAGATTGAACAAAGGAAAACCTAAGGAAGAAAGCTTTTAAGCTTGTGAGAAAACAAGGTAAATTACTTACCTTAAGGTGTTTTGTTGTTTAAGGGAATGAGATGTGGGTATATGATGAGTTTAGTGTTTAGTTTATATTTGGAAGGTGCTATGAAACTTAGGAGAAACAATGACTATTATTGTGAACTTGTGACTAAGGAGCAAATGAGAAAAGAGATAGTTTAAGAATATAAAGATGAAGTACAAGAAGCATTTTATTTCAATGGAAGCCTTGTTGAGTGTATTTGCAGGTTGAAGGCATATATATGTGGAAATTCAGTGGTTAAGATTATTGTCATTAAGGGCCTAAGTGCCAAGCATTTTAAGTTTGAGCACTATTTGATGATGTGGTGAAGTTTTAGTGAAAATTTTGTGATAAGTGTTGTGATGAGAATTTGGGTGATATTGGTTGTTTGATGGAGAAAAACCATGTGTTAGGTGGTATTATATACTAGAGAACCTATGGCAAAATTTAAAGGAGAGTTTAAGTGTTTAAGATATCCTAAGAGAATTTAATGACTAAGGAAGTACTAGGAATGTTCTATGGGTTGTCTTGATGAAAGGGTGAAGTTAAGATGTTTTAATGACTTATGATGACTTAGGTATCACCATGGAATGTTTAGCAATCAAGAGAATGTATTTGGGTATTTAGGACTTAGGCAAATGTTGGTGCACAACTAGGAAGGAAATAAAGTGATGGTGATGGAAATCTGAACTTGTTAAGGAACTTTAAGTGAATGCTTAAAAGAGTTTAGATATTGAGAGATGCTTGGGAGATGATGTTATTGTGGTGAAGAAAATTTGGTATAGTGGCTGCAATAGGTATGAACCACCACCTAGAAACCAAGAGGAGAGCATTACAAGTGTTAGCAATATTACAAGGGAAATGCATGAGGACTAAGGTGTATCTTGGTGAATGATTTAATGTGTTTTGAGGAGGGCTTAAGGTGTATTTGAGGTGCCCAAATGAGGTTATAGCATATTAGAATATATGAGGAGAAGTTTGAGATTGAAAGAGGTAATTTAAGAGGAAGGTCTGTAGAGGACCGACCCAGGGTCCGACCCAGTGTTGGGTCGGTCGGGCCATGTTGAGCCAGCCGGAATGCCTCTGGACTGGACCGACCCAGGGGGTTTGGGTCGGTCGGCTTAGCTTTGGGTCGGTCGGCAAGGTTTAATATAGGAAAAATGAGTTCTGTAAGGGACCGACCCAGAGGGTTTGGGTCGGTCGGTCTAGCTCTGGGTCGGTCGGGTGGGTTCCAAGAGACGGAAGAGTTTCTGTAATGGACCGACCCAGGGGTAGGGTCGGTCGGTGGGTCGGTCGACCCTTAACACTTAAAAAAAAAAGAAAAAGAAAATTTCAAATTCTAAGAATGGTAATGGGTGATGAGGTATGCCCTGGGTAGGGAAGTAAAGATTGGGACCCTAAGAACTTAAGGAATTAAGTTAAGATTAAGTATAAGTTTTAATGGTTAAAGTTAAGTTTGTAAGACTAAGAGATAAAGACTTGAGAGGTTATTGAATGGAAGTCCCTAGGGACTAAGTGAGTTAAGTAAGGTGCAATAACTAATAACCTAAAAATGAATGAATGTTTTAGGTTTGTGAATTGGGACCCCGAAGAAGGTTAAACAAACAACGGTCGACGGTACAATCCTTTTCGTGACCTGCTTGCTAACGAGGTGTCCCTCGGCTTGTGTGCTATCTGTTTATTTGCTATGACTAAAACAAGATAAGCATGCAACCGGTTATATTGCTCTCGTTGCGATTGTGTTACATTTACACTAACCCGCGAGGCTTGAGATTGTTACTAACCAAGGTTAGTACTTACTGAGTTAAGGTTGAGAACTAAGTATCGGTGATTGTTGGTTTTACCCGTCAAGGTTTAACTAACACTTGGTAATTAAGGCTTTCACTAACCATAACTTGGGTGGGTGAGGAATCCGGAATGGTACCGACACATGTGTATTGGGGGAGGTCGGTATCTGAATCAGATCCGACTTCCAAATAAGACTGGTCATTAGACTCGTCGCCTAGGGTCAACAAATCGACCCGACCACCCGGGCTACTGTTCGAGGTGGGAGGCATATTAAGGAAGGCGTGGAGGGATCAAGCCTACATCCCTAATAAATTAAGGAAGGTAGCTTATCGTCGGATAGTGCACTGCTACCGGCTAGGGTTAACCAAGCCCTACGAAGATAAGCAACCAATTAAGGGCTAACCAATCTAATAGTGGAGAGGTTGGCAAGTATAAGACTAAGATGACTGAGATTAAGATTAAGATAAGGAATTGAGATTAAGGAAATGAGGACTAAGGAGGGGGTTACTAACCCACTTGATAAGGGAACGCTTGAGTCGTTCATTGCTTGTGGACTATATATGTTCATCTGTGGTTATTGTTATTGCACTTCATATTATGTTCGTGTATGTAATCAATTTCCATGCTATCGACAACTAGTCGTCGTAGCCCCGTTAGCTTGGGGGCCATGAGAGGGTGTACCAGCATTTATGCTGACCCCCTCGGGGGCTATTTTTACACTTGCAGGTAAGAGGCCGATGAGGACGCACTACGAGAGTAGGAGCGGTTAGACTTAGGAGGGGACATTTATTTTGAATTCGGGTTGCGCCTGTGCACCCGACTGTTTATAGTAAATTGTTGTAAGTTTGAGATTACGTTTGAGATACTAGTACTCGGTTGGTTGTGGGATTGTGGATGTCGATGTTTTGAGTTGGATAAGTATTTTGGTTAAGTATTGTATATATTAAGCCGGTATATTCTAACGACGATCAGACCGTGGCAAGGTCCAGGAGTTGTTTATTTCCGCTGCGACGTATTCGATTAAGTGCTAAGACTGCGATAACCACGATAGGCTTTGGATGGGGTGTTACAAGAGAAGTTGGATCTTCATCCATTCTATCAAGGCCGAAAATTCAAGGTAAAAATACCTAAGGTAAATCTCTTGAAAACATCTTATAAATCTACTTAAGATCTTTGTTAAGATCTAACTCCTAAACCCCTTCCTTCTCATGTGTTAATACCGAAATTTGGAGCTACAATCTCCATTGAAGGAAGCTTGGGAAATTCAAGAGGAGTTCAAGTACTCAATCATCTTTGATTAAGAGTAAGTTTATTAAGTTAATTCTTAAGGTTCTAAGCTTTGTTTAAGCTCATAAATTTTGTACAAAATTATGTGCAACTCTACAAATAATTAAGGCCGAAATTATTGAGGTTATTTACCAAGAAAAATAATTATAACTCTTAAGCTAAAGTTATTACCTTAAGTTATAATATTATGTCACAAAAAAAATTATTTAAGAAGAGTTATTTTTGTGGCCGAATTATCTAGGAAATATTTGCTCCATTTTGAGCTAAAAATATCTAATACATTACAATAATTTTTACATGAGATATATAGCTCATATGTATTTATGTATAATTATTTTGAGTTATAAATCAAGTTTTAAAAATTACATGGCATCATATAATTATGAACGAATTCAAATGGTTAAAAATAGGTTTTCATGAGCTATATAAGTATATAAACTTATATTAAGAATTTTGGGTAAGTTAAAAATAGTTACTAGTGTTTAAATGACTAGTTTAATGAGTTATGTAGTAAAATGTAATTTTTGGAAAGTTAAGGGAATTCATGGTAACAGCCGAGAGATATATGTGCTTTTGGCATAATTATGATATAGTATAAGGTAGGGGTTGAGATTATGAATTTTGGTTAAATTAAATAAGTTTTTAAGTATTAAAATAACAATTTATAAAGTTTTGGGGCTATTTTGTAATTTTTGGAAAGATTGGTGTAAAACCGAGAATCATATAAGTTTATGGGTATATTAATGTATTAAGTATGAAATTAGACTTTGGTCAAAGTGTTGACCGATAACTTTGGGTTAAAATGATTTATGAAATAAAATGAGTTTATAAAAGTTTTGGGGTGATCATGTAATTTAAGGAAGTTTAAATGCAAAACCAAATTTTATAAGGGGCAAATCATAATTTGTAAAATATAAGTGTCCACTTGGTTATTAAGGAAATTAAATATTAAAACTAAAGTTTATAAGTGAATATATAATTTATATTAAGTTTTGGGGTTAAAATGTAATTATGAGAAGTTATTTGCTAAAACCAAAAGGTTATGGGTTGATTTGGTAATTTATAAAAGTTAAGGTGTTCAAATAATAATTACCGAATTTATGATGGTGGTTTAGTGAATTAATTAATTAAGGAAATGAAACTATGTAATATAATGTATTTTGGTGTATAATGTAAAGTTTATGAAATAAATGAGGTTATAATATAATAACCGAAAAGTATGATGTATTTATGGGATTAAAAATATTGGTAGGCCCTATATGGATATTTAGGAAATTTAGAAAAGAAAATTATTATTTAAGGATTTATGAAATTAAGACTATATGATATACAAGTACAAGTAATTCACTTGTAAACGAAATAATATTATTTGGGGTTAGTTTGTAATTAATAAAAGATATGGGAGAAATATGCCCATGCGTGACACGTAAATATAATTTGAGAATTTATTAAGTTATTATGTCATTTAGACAGTTATAAATACGTATCATAAGTAAAGCATATGTATAAAACTATACAGTTAAGATTTTCAAGTAAATAAAAAAGGAAATGAAAATAAGGGTATGGAATTAAAACTACGGGTTATATAGTTATAAGGAATTTAATTATAACCAATAAATATTATTTATGGTTAAGTGGAGAATAACAAAGATTATAAGAATATTATGTCCATGTGTGACATATAAATATATAGGAGAAATTATGAAGACGTTATGTCACTTAGACAATTGTAAAACATGTAACATAAATGGTGCATGAATATATAGTTATATACATTAAAGGATTTAAAGATAAATCAAAAGAAATAACAAATAAGTTATACATTAAATCATAAGGTAATTAAAAGAAATTACCACACCATATAAGTTTTATAAATTAAGAATACATGATTTGGAAATATATAAATACCTTAATTATTAATAAGGTTAAGAGGTTATAGGAAACTACTTAAGTATAAAGAAATAAACCTCACATGGAATAACGAGTAAGAAATCGTTTCATGAATCAATAAAATTATTATACGAGAGTTACATAAATTAACACTCTCAGTTAATCCTATTCTAGGACTTTGTTTGACCAGACGTTGACCGGGAACTAAACAAGTACAGTCTACGGTGAACGGTATGGGATTCTTGCAGTCTGCTTGCTACTGGATTATACCGACTTGTGTGCTATCTGTTGTTTGAAATAACGACCAAGATAATTGTTGTAAAATGTTGTATTACTCTTATGCACTGTTGTGTTACTTTATGTGCGTGATGCTACTAACTGTAACGTGTATATTCCACGCATACAACACTACTTTACCAGTGGATTAAATACCTGCGTTTTACTATACCGAGAAATTGTACTCAAGTTTCTCACTAACTTCACTTTATAACAAACGTCGTTATCCTAAACGTGATAACTAACAATACACAAGTGTTCTTATTTAACGTCCTTGAGTGACATCTATTAAATTCTATACTACGAGAAGCGAGGAGCCCAGTTGTATCTGGCCATGCATGCTACAGGACCTGTACCTATCTCAGGTCATCTCCTATTCAAATATACGTCGCGACGGGAGTTTTGGGTGCACTATGTCCACTCACCGGGACCGTACCGGAACATTTCAAGTTAAGAGGAAGACTTCACTTCTCTCGAGGGTACGATACCCACCTCTTTTTGTGCAGGAGTTAACTACGTTATCTTCTGAGGGAATTATTACCCACCTACTCGTACGAGAGTCCCATCTCGTCTAAGGGTTTATCATACTCGACCAATTTACTCTATGAAGATGGAGTTTAACGAGGTCACTATACCTCCCCTGCTGTGAGGTACTCTTATATACATGTTAGTCCCATTGTGAGGATCTGACTATTAGTAAACAATTACAGGACACCTAACTTGACCTTCTGAAGTCTTGTTCTGTGTGACATTATTATCCTTGTATGGATGTTTGTTATGATTATATTATGTTGTGTGTTTACAGTTTTACACAAAAAATTATCTACATGTATTCGGCAAAGTAGTTGGTGTGGCCCAGTAGATTGTGGGCTGCACGCTCTCATACCGGCAAATTATTTTGCTGAGCCGTTTCATGGCTAACCATTTCCAGGTACATGAAGAAAGAAGAGATTACCCGACCGAGTGTAGGTGGGGTAGAATTAAGACAGGGGATTATTACTACCGGAATCATTTTACAGTACTGTACTTTATTTTTGATTTTTGTTGTTTTAAGAGGTTTGTATTCAGCGCTCAGACCGTATCATTTGTAAGTTGTATTGGAGTTAGCCTTGTTAGTCACATGGGTGACTAGCGGCGTTGTAGCACCACCCGTTTTATGTATTTATTCCGCTGCATTTCCAGTTGAAGTTGGGAGCTACCATCGTTCAGGTTGTGGAGTTTCGGGTTGGGGTGTTACATGTTAAGACAACCCTTAATAACTTAATAATGGACAGTAGTCCCCTGGGTTCCAAAGGAACCGTTACCAGCTGACCATATGACCCTGGATAATTATTTTGACCGATCCGGTCGAACCTGTGCACCAACAGCAGTGCCCTCTGCCATCGTCGAATGTGGACAATGGATTCCCTTGAGTGACTCTTGATATAGTCCCTCGTAGTGATCACGATGCGCAACCAGAAAGTCGAAACAGTCTGGATTCCTCTCTTTATAAGTTAGCCCTTTAGTCAGTGATACAATAACCAATCCTTGAGTTAAGACTACAACAGTTGACCATCAATTAGGTTCTTGTAATACCTAAAGGTCAGTTAGTCTTGTTCCAGTATAAATGCATAAACTTCCAGTCATAAGACATTCGTGAAAAATAAAACGCAATGGTGCTGAGCAATACAGTGTACAATATCATATACATAAATCACAGATATCGCTCTTAACATTTTAAACACACAACGTCTGGACCTCAGGAAAATCCTTAGGACATTCAGACCGCACAATTAACATACCGTTCACCGTGTAACTTGCTAGCTTGACAGTTCACGCTTTAGTAATCTCTTCTCGTACGCTGTTATATTTACATGCAATACCGGGTAACGTTAATACAACTTATTACTAAGCGTTACAGTACTATCACTACAGAACCAATACTTGTAGTATACTAACCCCGTATATTCTTTATTTTCCCCTGTTATTTTACAGTGGTTCGAGGTAGTTTAACAGTTCGTTATTTTATGTAGTAACCACATGTGATAATGAATTTCCATTTTATGGTATACCTTCATCTCATTAATCATATACCCATAATTATTTTCACTTAGTCCACATATAAATATCACTTGGTTATTTTTATTATAACCACAATTATTTTATAAACTTTATATTATATTCCATAATATACCATATAACTTAATTTTAATTCCTTTCTTTATTAAATTACAAAACTAACCTTATAATTTCGGTAATTACATAATGAACACATTAACTTTTGTAAATTACCAAATGACCTCATACTTTCGGTCTTTACTAATTTAAATATACTAACTTTTATAAATTACCAAACAATCCCTTAAACTTTTGGTTTCAACATATACTTTTCCTATATATACCATTTAACCCTAAAACTTTATATAACTTACATATTATCTTATAAACTATAGTTTTTAATATTTAATTTCTTTAAATACTGAAATAACCCATATCTTTCTTCAATTTATATTTCTGCCCCATATCAAATTCTGTTTTTCATATATACTTTGATAAATCACATATTCACCCCAAAACTTTTATAAACTTAATATTTTATGTCATAAATCATTTTAACCCAAAGTTTTTGGTCAACACTTTGACCAAGACTAAATTTCATAATTAATACTTTAATATACCCAGAAAACATATGTAATTCGGTTTCCACACTATATTTTCCAATAATTATAAAATAGCCCCAAAACTTTATAAAATTTTATTTTAATACTTAAACACTTATTTAAATTCACCAAAATTCATAATGTTAATTCCTACCTTATATTATATCATAAGTATACCAATTACCCTTAACTCTCGGTAATCCTATTTAATACACCAAACTTTTCAAAATTTACATTTTAGCCACATAACTTATTAAACTAGCCATTTAAATACTTGTAGCTATTTTTAATATTCCCAAAATTTATAATATAAGCTAATATACTTATATTCTTCAAAAATCACCAAATAAAATACTTTGGCCTCGGTTTTAATAAATGTTTACCATATAGTTTTAAAACTTGATTTATACCTATAATAAATACATATAAATGTATATAAGCCATATAACACTTCTAAAAATTATGCTAATGACTTAGAATGATTATAAACTCAAAATAGAACATTTTATTCCTAGACAATTCGGTTTGAACTTATATGTATCATGATAAATTTTTGTGACACAAATTTATACCTTAAGGTAATAATCTTACCTTATATGTTATAAATTATTTTCTTGACATTATAACCCATAGTATTTCGGCCTTAATATTACTAAGGCTTATACATAATTTTTATACCAAAGTTTGAAGCTTAAATCAAACTTAAACTAAACCTTAATTATAGAAACTTACTCCTTAAATCAAGATGATTCTTCTACTTGATTTCTCCTTGAACTCCAAGCTCTTCAAATGCTATTTTGATGAAGAGTATTCGGCCTCCACATATAAGTTTAGGAGATCCATGTGTTGGACTTCTAACAAGGATTTTAAGTAATATTTGGAGTAGTTTTACAAGAGTTTACCTTAGGTATTTTCCAAGGAATTTTTGGTACACCTTGGGATGAATGTAGATCCAAGTTTACTTCATGAAATGATGAAGAAATATAGATTTAGAAGCTATGAATTTTCGGTAATAGTTTAGGTATTTACTTAGGATTTTCAAACATGAAAATATACCTTAACTTGATCTTGTTGTTCCTGTGTTGTTGAATCAAGACACTTCCTTGGAGTACTAATGCTTGGTGAAAATTACAAGGGTTGCTAGGATGATTCTTGCTTCAAGACTTAGTAGATTTAACTAGGAAAATTACATTAAATGGTGTTAGAACTTAATACACCATTAATGGAGCTTTGAAGCTCGAAGGAATAAACTAGCTAAGGAAGAAAGAAAAGAGAGGAGATAGGAAGGCTTACCAATCGGTTGAATGGGGCAAAGAAAGAATGCCCAAGCTCACGTAGGAAATAAGGAAAGAATGAAAGGAATCTCATTTGACACAGTAATGTCAAATTTGTCTAACTTTTCTTTGTTTATTAATTTGACCCATGGCTCCATAAAATGCCCATTATTGAAGCACACTTTCAGCTGATTGACATGGAAGAAGAATGGCCTTGTTGACAACTTGAACTAGATGACAAGAGCTAAGGTAGGTATATGTTTTCTTTTGATTTTTCTAAGCTAATTATCTATACTAACTTGTCTTCTTCCCTTATAGGTTGACGGCAATAGGAGATCAATGTAGGAATTTGATTCTTGATAATTGAAGACATTAGAACATGCCTAGGTAGGTAGGTATCTTAGTTTAATTTTATAAGGCAATCAGACCTCATTTTTCCTTGCTTGATTTTGGTAATATACATGTAGGTAGGCATTTGATTTTTGTCAATATTGGACATAGGCACATGCTTAGTTGGGTGGCTGTTTTATTTGACTATCATTCAGCAATCAAACTTGCCTTTATCTTGCATATTATCGGCAGCCACATGCTGTAGGAGCTGCTCAATTATCATGTATTATACTAGTAGTAACATGTGCAAAAGTAGATCTAGCTTTATGTATTTTAATTTTATTACTTTGTATAACTTATTCTCTTTGTTGTTTTCTTGCAGGAAATCGGTAATGGTATCCTTCCTTGACTGAGTTTATTTGGCATTTTATCACATGGCACATGGAAAATGAGTCATCATTCCATAAAACAATTTACAAGCTAAAATCCTAGTCAAAAACACCCAAAATGGCGCCCAATATAGAGACCATATGGGACTGATTTTGAATTTGATTCATGTCACACTATATTTTATTGAGACAATATTATAACATGTTATAAGTCACAACATTTAATTGGTACATTTATACCAAGGTAAAAGATGAAAGTTCTAAGGTAAAAATGCTGATTTATGGTACCTTTTTGGTCATAATTTCGGCCCTGTTTATGCTATGAGTTTAGCACTGGATTTATTTGATTTAGATAGTCATTTCATCCCCATTTAATATTATCAACTCGTGGCTCCTCAAAAACTTCAAGGTAATTGCGTAGAACGCGTTTTTATGACACCCGAAGGTGCGTTTTTGTGCTTTAAGGATATTCTGGAAAATAAGTTGTCACTTTGAGTTCCAAGTGTTTATAAACATTTTTATAGTCAATAATAATCTCTTAAGGTGATACATTGAGTTATATGGGGTTACATCAACTCAAGACACAATTTCCGGGCTACCGGGACACTCCCGAGCAAAATAGGAGCGTTAAGAAATTCCCCCGAGCACTTTGTTTATTTTTGAAAAGGTAGCTCGAGCATTCCCTTTAGAATGATGAATATTGATGTTAGGAACTCTATGAATGAATTATATAGGAGTTCGTGCCACCTCGGCACCTCTCCGGGGCATTCCCGGGGGTTTATGGGGCCCCCATCGGGAAATTCCGAGCACTTTGCGTTTAACTGAGAATTTAGTTTGAGAACTTCATCTTATATGTTTAATAAAGTGTTATGGTGCATTTAGAATAAATTGTAATGCTTTATTTCATTTTATAAAGTATTTCCGGGACTTTCGGACCCTTAAGGGAACTCCCGGGCATTCTGTATTTTTACTTAGTTCTAGATGAGGTCCTGTGTTCTAAGGGTCATATAATGATCCTTGATTAACTTCATGTGAGGTTTATAGCGTATATAACTTGTTTAGCTTAAGGTCCGGCTTAACGCCCGTTTATGACCTTAAGGAGTTTAGGTGCGTTTTTACGCCTAACTGTTTATATACTTTTCTCAGGGTTTAATAGTCCCCTAGATAATATTACCATTATTTAATTATTTAAAGGTTAGGGGTATTTCAACTACAACGCTGCACCTTGTCCGCCGTAGCCACCCCATTATACGCAAAATATATTTCCACCTTGTAAATCCATCATTGTGGGTCTTCCCTTTCAAAAATTGGCAGTTCCAGTTTCCTGACACGGAGCTCCTCATCTGTAACATCGGTCCGATGTCACCATGGAACTCGACGAGACGACTCGCTCTGTTCACCCACACACACCACCACTGCTTGGATATCCTTTTGCATATTGGCGACGATCCCCATCAAGTTTTCCATCTGGCCGGTAGGTCCACCAATCTTCTCCGTGAGATCAGTAATCTGCTCCTAAAGCTCTGATTGCTCACTCTCCAATTTGTCCATTTTGTTGTGTCTCGTATCCACCATTCACCACTCCTCTATTGCCCAAGATTTTGAGCTCTGATACCAAACTGATAAAATCGCCAGCTAAAGCTATCCTCCAACTCCACTCAATAAGAGAGAGGCCAAAATATCTTATTTCCCCGATAATTCCTTACACTACTCCCTCCACCACTATAACTACCCTCAGACCCCAGACCTACCAGCTCACTACAACGTAACAAAAAGTATAACAAATAACAACCCACACACACCCAGAAAGCATAACAAACTAAAGGAACCTCCCTAGCGGTGCCAAGAATATTATTGTTCAAAATGTCTATCACAAACACCTTCCAGTCCGCACCCTTAGAAATTAATTTCCTAACATACACATTTCAAAATCAAATTGTTGAAGCTTACATACATAGCTAAATTTCGTTAAGCTAGTGTAGAAAATTTGAAGGCTCCATAATTCCTGTGTAATCATCAAAAGTTGAAGTTATATCATGCTGCGGCTATTTGAAAGAGACTTACTACCAATTCTACCGAAGGACTTGTGGAAAAGCAAAAGGAAATACACTTATCACTGCTATTATTTCTTCTAGTATATGTGTACTACTGCTACTACTATGAAAATATCTACTCATTTATTCCATTTCATTTTGATAATCTGTTGATAGATATATCAGTGAATGGTAATACAAAAGATCTGGTCATTGCAACAACTGTAATTGTTACCAAAGGAAGCATCAAACGAGAATGTGAATACAACATACAATTTTCAGCATCCCTGCGTGGATCATAATAATGTTACTGCAAGATGTTTTCCTTAATACAGTAAAAATTAACTGATAGTGACCACGGCAACCAAGTGAACTTCAATAATTCAATATAACCCAAGTGAAAGAAGACCAGAATAGTGGTTATAAGATATACTCATCGGTTGTATATGAGGAAATACAAAGAGTCATGAACATCAAGTAAGTTAATTTGAAAATGATCAAATTCTCTATTGTGTTTTGCTTTTCTCTTTTGAAAACCTGGATATAGGCGAGGTATTATGCATTGCATGTTCACCTTCCTCGACTTATAGGAACATCAAAAGAGACTGCTCAAATATCTTCATTCTACACTTCAATATATTTATGTCATGTCCTTCCTGCCAACAATCTATGTACTGATATCAAGCATTGAAATAGTAGTTTGACACTGGAATATGTGCTATACCATGCAGGTTGTAGCTTGATGATGTAAAGGGAGGATCCCTTGGATCAAAAGGATGAACAGTGTCTAGGGCTGCCCATGGTAGGTTAACCGCCTTATTCGGTTAACCGCATTCGGTTAACCGGGTCTTCGGTTTTTTAAAATTCAATTCCATTACCATTCCATTTAGATCGGTTAACCGGATTCGGTTAACCGTTTTATTCGGTTTTCTAAATTCAATTCCATTACCATACCCTTTAGACCGGTTAACCTTTAGTTCGGTTCGGTTTTATCGGTTAACCTTGTAGCCGTATATTTTTTTATTGATGACTCATACCATTAATATTATAGTATAATATTGATCATTCACCTAAATCATGAGTAACAAATTTAATATATGTGACAAAAAATATAATAATATGTATATTCCTTCAATAGCTAGCATTAGTTATTATATAAGGTGAGAATTAATATTGAAGTTTTTCATTAATCATATCGGTTAACCATGGTTAACCATGCGGTTAACCGTTATGGAAAATTCAATACCGTTACCGAAACCGAAACCGGTCAATTTACACGGTTCGGTTAACCATACCGCAAAACCGGTACGGTTAACCTGAAAACAGGTACGGTTCACTTCGGTTTCGGTCGGATACCACGGTTTCGGTATTTTTTGGGCAGCCCTAACAGTGTCGGCATGATTCACGGTTGGCAAGCCTCTTGAACCGTTGCTAGACCTCCTTGTTCCTAGGAGGAAGGGCTAAGACAAACCCATGGAATGTGGGTGTCAAGAAAAAGAATGGGATGGTTAAAAGATTCCTTGGGGTTGGGGATTCATAACTTAGACTAATGAGCTTCTAGTTCTGGGGCTAGAGGCAAAACCACGTAAACAATAAAATTAAGTACCCACTACTTCATCATTTTGTGCATTGAAATGCAATTAATCGTTAATATTGTGAACGTAAAAAGATATAATCCAGACAATGAACTCTAAAAGGTTAGGACATAGTTCATGATGGTATTAGAAACATTCCTACTAAGTAAAGCTCAATATACCCCTCCCTTCCATGGCAATAAAAGATAAGGATCCATGTAGTCCTATTCTCAACTCTTTTCACTTCAGTGATTGTTTACTGTGAAGTGACATCATTTTCACATGACAAACCAAAATGTATGGTTAAAAAACTCACCTCTGATTGAAGGAAGATGGATGCACAGAAGATCTAGTTTTGGTCAATGCCTCTGGTTCTCCTCTAATAGATCTTGGGTTAATGGTGCTTGTTGACCAGGTATGGTGGTTACATTGGTGCTTCTTGTTGTGAAGAAGGAGTGAAAGGAAAATGATGAGCCCAGGATTGGTAGTCCGCATCAGGGGAAGTAAATACATGGGGTGCACTGTAGATTTCATTCTGCCTGTACGCATCATTGAGGGGAGTGGCGTCAAGACTATCCTTTTCGCCTTCAGTAGGTTTCAAAGCAGCATGCGGGGGGTGGGGTGGGGTCTGAAGTAGGTGACATATGCTAGCCGTGGAAGAGGGAATCTCCGTCCAATGTTTTCATGATGATGCTCTACCCTGAGCATATGAAAATACAGGGTAAGTATATGATCGAGAGCTTTAAGCTTCATTAAAACCAATTACTTCTCTCTACCTTCTCTGAACAACTAAGTGAATGTGTGCTTGTAGAATTAAGCTACATGACCATGGAAAGTAAAAACCCATAAATCTGCATATACCATATCAAATGGACCTTTAGTGAGAGAGCTTGGTGTCTTTATAAACGGTAATTTTTATTTTCTAATCAACTCTTAAAGAGAGCAAATGATATAACATTGTCAACATCAAATGGTATTGTTTATAAAATGGTATTGTTGATAACATATTCATCTCCTCCTTAATGAATATAACTACCTTATAATTGTTATAACTCTATAACATTATAACCATAGTCTAAACATTTATTCCTAACCTCCATAATTTCTGTAACAGCCCCTCAACTTTCATTATTCACGAACTTACCACATTATTTATATAATGTTACCATTATAGTTATATACCATATATTATGACATTTATACACTTACATATGTATAACCTATGGTTCTAACATATTTTCAAAAATTCTGAACATACCCTCTTGTTGTCCAGTAGTTTCTTCAACTCCTCACAACTTTCTTTAATTACCAAATAACCCCAAATGTTATCATATTGTTACAATTTAATCCTTTAACTATATATTATACACCATAGTATATATAGCTCCAAATAAAATCTCCAAAAATTCTTAACAGACCCTAGTCTGTTTTATACACCATTTTGACCCAATTTCAGAAATTACACATCTACCCCAATAATTATATAACTTCTACAATTAACCCCAAAACTTAATGTAAGGTGATAAATATATTATTTAATCACCTAATCTGGTCAAGGCCTCCACTATGGTCAATGTTGACCTCCCAATCACTGCCTTGACCACCAATTCTTAATAATTATGAAACTTACCCGAATTTTCGTAGTATTTATATTTTAACCCCAAACTTTGTAAAATCTTACAATTTTCATTTAAATTCATTTTAAACCCTAACTTTCTGCTATATTCACCTACAACCCTTGTAATTTTATTTATTTACAGTTTCCACCCCAAACTTTATGATAAGTACATAAATTATTTTATATGTACTTTAAACTTTAAATAATTTAATAAAATGGCCTTATTACAACCTTGATTTTTTAATATAAAATTACACTTAAATAGTCTTCAATAATGCTGTAAAATCTCAGCCTTACCCATATATTTTTAGTATTTACAACATAATGTCTTAAATTTGACAATTATGTTACTTAATCACTTAAATGATTAGCTAAAATTAACTAAATCACTTCTTGGTCATTCTAAGGTTAAAATTGATCATTTAGACTACTTCACTCTAGGAAATATTTATAACATAAGGTTAAGCACACATTAATATGCTAAAAATGGCATTAAGGTATGTACCTTATATTATATGCCTAATCTTTTAACCCCCCCTGGTTTGCTCACGGTAATTTGATGGTTTTTCACTCAGCTTCTTGACTTGTTTTAAACAACAAGATAAAGATATGATTAAGCTCCAAACATGAGTAAATCAAAGGAAATGTTATAATTCATGAAACATGAGTTTTTCAAGGTAAACTTACCTTAGATTAACAAGACTTTCCCAAGGATGATTTCGGACCTAATTAAGAGGGTAAGAAGAGTAATAAAACCTCTCAAAAGTTATGATAATGAGCCAGATTAAATCAAGGAAAAAGCTAGTAGAAGTTACCTTTGCATAATTCCTTAAGGAATGAATTTTGCTAATTTTCAGCCACCCCTTTGATCAATATGAAAGAGCTACTGAATGGACATAATAAGGGGAAGATAATGAGTGTAAGAACTTAAGGGATTCAGCCATTAAAAGCATAGAAGTGAAGATGGAAGCTTAAGGCATGTTTTTACCTTAAGGATGGTTTTTGCCTTACATTGATCCTTGTTCTTATTTCAGCCAAGAATTCACCCTTCCTTCAAACACCAAATCGCTGAGACACATTCATGGAATGAGGTTAGAAGTTAGTTCATTGTATAGCTCTTGAAAAGAGGAAGATAATGAGATAAAATATAGCTTAAGGCATTACCTTATGAAGTGGGTGTTGGTTTTCTTGTGAGCTAGCTCAAGAACACAGAAATGGAGAGCTCAAGAGAGGAAGGATATGATTGGAATAGGATGGAAGGGAAGAGAAAGTCAAATTTGGTCTTTAGTAAAGGATAAAGTAAGAGAATGAATAGTAAAAGGTGACTAATGTCCTTTGTAAGATATTTTGATCAAGTCTTGGAATGATTCATCCTTCCCTCTCGATTTCCGCCCCCTTTGGTCAATTATGGGGTCTACATTTGAACATTGACCATGCTAGACAATTAAAGCTTAATTTGCACTATTTGGGTACTATTCACATTTTGGTGCCAAACTTTGGATTTTTTTTGTAAATCTTTAGATTAAGTTCTAGCTACTAATGTGATACCAAGTAGTACACATGTTGATTAGGGTGTATACAAGGCCATTTGGCCACCCAAAGTCAATTTTTGGACACTTTCATAAAAATGCGTCTTAAGGAGTTTTAGTGCTCCTTTTTGTGTTTTAACTCTTTCTAGAGTTTGGTTTTCTTTGACAATGGTTTTATTATGTTCATTCCTTGTTTATAAGGATTAGGAATCTACTTTGGATCCTAGTGGAGGTTATAAAACCTTTCAAGTTCATTAAGACACATGTTTTCCCTAAATGGTCATTAAGCAAAGTTTTGCTTGTTAATGACTTTTGTTCTTTTCAAATAATTTTTAAGGCATTTTAAGCCTTAAAATATATGTTTAGATGTTTAAAAACATCTTTTAGTAGTTAGGGGTATTTCAGTTAAGCTTTTGACACACATTCCTAAACCTTTTCTTCAGCATTTTTAACCTATTTTAGCATAAAACCATATGTGAGGAATAAGATTAACATTTAACATAATTTAGCATTTATTTGGGGAAACTTATAACATTATATCTTATATAAATAAAAAATAAAGCATATAAACATAGCCACATTCCCCACTTATCAACCCCTCAATGTCTTCAATCTCTTCAAACATCTTCAAATCCTGATCACCTCAAAGACTCAAACTATCTCAAACATGTACTTCCGACTGCCACATGGACTCAAATGTCTCAATGGACCAAAATTCCTAGGTTCGGGTTGTTCACGGTAAGGTTAACCGAATATACGGTTAACCGTATAGCGGTTAACCAGGTAATACGGTTTTTAAAAAGTTAATATTGTTACCATTTCGTTTACATCGGTTCACTATATTCAGGTAACCATTTAGAGTGGTACGGTAATTCAGGTTAATCGAAAACCGGGTGTATATTTTTTTTATGTAAATAACCTTGTGTAATGGTAACAAACTAGATAAAAATGAGCAAATAAAAACATTCAAAAGACTATAAAGCACGAAGAACTTCAATATCATGTGCAAGCATTATTTAATATATGTAAAGTATAACACAAATAATGAACCGGTCATTATATAATGCTCAATCATCTAATAAATGCATTATATAATATACCTGCACATTTGTAATTGCAATGAAACAAAACGGCTTAAAATTATAAGGAAAAATTAATCCACGTAGATTCAAACACTTAATTTACAACCTGCTTTATCAACTAAGTGATAGCAAAGTACATCTCAAAAGATTTACTAAAACTAATTACAATATACACTATCTACAGTGCTTACCTTGTTCTTCACTACACATGATATATTACGTCATAGGTAAGCAGTGTCCTTTTTCTAGATTATAGATTATCTTTGTTCAAGTTATCAAAATATAAGTTAAAGGATATACAAAAGACTAGCATGTAGCAAATAATTTTAAAATATCAAAACCAAAATAGAAGACTATATGTTTTTATAAATATTTATTTATATATATAACCATTTAACCGTGGTTAAGCACGGTGTAAAAGTTACTTACAGTTACCTAAACCTCAATTGTCTAATTATAACGGTTCGGTTAACCGTACCGCCAAAGACGGTACAATTAACTGGTTAGACGTACAGTGTAAACAGGTTTCGGTACGGTACCGTGGTAATGGTTTTTTGGACACCCCTACTGAATATCACACCAAAAGATTGAAATACCCTCGGCTTCACTAAGGACCGAGATACCCCTAGCCCCTCAAACAAGATCCACAGATCCCTCAATCCTTCACAATGATTGAAACCTTATGAACTCCTCAAGACACCAAAAATCCCTCTCAAACCCCTTAAGCTTCCATAAAACCCTCAAACCGATAGACTTCAAGTCGGGTTCATCCCTTGAACCATCAAACCCTTTTGGGCATTCAAAAAAGCCCGCCTTATCAGCTTCACTTCACTCCTCTCCTATGATTTATTTTTGGCCTTAAAAATAAATGTCTCTAAAAGGTTTTGAAAGACGACAACCCCGACAATTGAAGATGAAGATTTCCTCAGGCACCATCCGAAGTCGTGGTCGTTGCCACCTCTAAAGGATGTAACCCAGCGTGAACCCAACACAGAATCTCTGAAATGCCAGATAAGTCCTATCCATAGGCAACAATTTCAAAGTAAACCAAAAGTTCTTAGAACCCTTCATTTTCCCTTCCTAGTTATCCTAGGTTAACTAGGTGGCGACTTTAGTCATTTCTGGCCTTAGGGCATAAATCCGTGTGGATCCCATCGAGAGCGCTAGCACTCCCTATGAAGCTTTATGGGAAAGACAGACAATACAATAGGTATTTGAGGGATGCCAGGATAATGAATATTCACCCTCCACGGAATGATAGTTTCTAAGATCTAGTCTTTTTAGTCATAATCAAATTTAGAATCTCCTCATACCGAAAAAATCACCCTTCTTAAGGTGAATAACTCATGATTGCTCTCTTTTTCTTTAGTCTTTGTTTTATTCCACTAGGGTTTTCTAGACAAGGTTTTTAACGAGTCAATAAATATCAGATATTCAAGGAAGAGTATTGTAAATAATCAATGTCGGACATTCAAGAGGAGTGTTATGAATAGTATGTCCGGACATTCAAGTGGTTATCTCTTTGTTTTCCTGTACCTATCTTTTTTTTTTGTCAGAAAAATGGAGAACAAGCCTCATCTTATTAAGATATTATCCATGTGTGTTCCTCATCAATTAGAGGAATGATACAAGGAGGTGGATCAGGGAGTGGGTATAAACCAAAATTCCTATGTATTCCCATCTTAGCGATGGCATCAGCTATCTTATTTTTATGCCTAGGTATGTACACTACTTGCACATCCCATCCGGTCTTGGTAAGATCAATACATTCTCTAACAATGGGACGAATAGGGCAGCTGTTGGGGAAGCTATGAAAATACTCCACTAGAATGGCAGAGTCCGAATAGATAAGCACCAGCTTCATTTCTTTTTCTCGAGCAACTTTGATGGCGAACAGCAGCGCCATTGCATCAGCATGTAAAGCATCCTGTTTGCCAAGGAAGCTATGAAACCAACAACCCATCTACCTTGGATATCTCTAATTATCCCACCAGCTGCATTATTACCTACATTTAAGTTAAAAGCTCCATCAATATTGATACGGACAAAACCCATAGTGACAGAAAAATTGCTTCTCCCTTTGGGCTGAAAATTTCCAGTATACAGCTCTATCTTGAGATAAACTTTGTTCCGAGTGTCTGGCTCGATGATGATTAAGACATGTTAGAATCACCTGTCTAAAAGGAAGAAACATACGAACTTCATTATCAAACACCTTCCTGTTTCGCCACTTCCACAATAAATAACATACAATCGAAAAAAATGCATTGCTTTTGCCTCTTATAAGAGAATTTCTCGAGTTAGTTATATGATATGAAAACCAGTCCCACATGTTATTACCAAAGAAACTAGCGCGATCATTTGCAGGTAAGATTCTATGCCATACTCTCCTAGCAATAATACAGTCACGCAAGATATGGATAGAAGTTTCTGTATTACCGCAATAATGACAAGAATCGTCTGATGTAAGGCCCATCCCAGCACGCCTAAAATTTGTCATAAGCTTGTCATGACTTACCTTCCACGGAAAAATTTTAATCCTTTCCTGCACAGGAACCCGCCACACAGCTTTAAAGATCTTCGCACCATGTGTGGCAGCCCCAACTGTATTTGAACTAGTTAGCTTGTTCTGTCTAGCAAGGAAAATATATGCAGATTTTACACTATAAATCCCACTGGGCTCGAATCTCTAATGGATAAAATCATTTTCTGAATTCAGAAAAACTCTAAAACTGCATAAAGAGGTTAGAACATCAGAGGGTAAGAAATGTTCCAATTTATCCCATTGCCATCCATTAACATCAAACCACTAGTCCGCCACTGAACTATCCAACATATGATCTGGACTGTATTAATCGCACGAGACAGAAGGTCCTCGCTATCAATCCAACAACCCAACCAAAAATTAATGCGCTTACCATTACTTACCGTCCATCTGAAACCATTCTGCACCATCATAGCACACTTCTGCACATTCTTCCAATTGATAGAGCATTGGGTAGAGTCAGGCTTAGGATATTTAAGCAGCAGTATATCCTTACAAAAACTTTGATACTGGCTAGCAATGTTCCATACAAATTTACCAAAACAAGCAAAATTCATTAGACATATTTTCCTAATACCCACCCCCCCCCCCATTTTCTTTTGGCCTGCAAATAACATCCCACCCGATGTCATGAACTTTCCTACTACCTGGATCATGGCCCCATAGGAAATCTCGACAAAGTTTGTCAATTTTATTACATATATCACAAGGAGAATCTGACACTAATTATGTAAATAGGGATTGAGGCCAAACAACTTTTAATCAGACAAAGGCACCCTATCACAGAGAGAGATTTACATTTCTAGCTAGCTAGTCTCTCCCTTATTCTGGAAACAAGGGTGTCATGCTTGAAATCACTAGTTTTCTCATGTTTTAGATATACAACTAGATATTTACCAAAGTTGCTGCTAGGGATGGCAATGGGTCCGCGGGTACCCATTTCACCCGGTCACCTGACCCGCTATACCGGGTGAAAACCCCGTAAAAAACGGGTGACAAGTGAAACAGATGAGGGTGCGGGTCGGGTGACGGGTGGACATTTTTCACCCATCACCCGACCCATTCTCCCGATCCGCTCACCCACATAAATATAATATATATTATTATATATATTATATGTAAGGTTGTTAACTAATCTTCATTCTCCTTCACTCATGGTAACTTTGCAACCCTAACTACTGAACAAGGAACATTCATACTCTACGTGACTACGCCATTCTTCATTCTCATCACTTTTGATAATTTTGCAGTCCTAACATACATGTTCTACACAGTTTTTAATTCTTTTCACTGAAGGTAATTGCAACCCTAACTCACGAACATGGAACTTAGATGCTTTACGCATCTATTTTCTCTTGTCACTGAAGGTAATTTCACAATCCTAACCGGCGAACATGGAACATACATGCTCTGCGCCTCTATTTTCTCTCTTTACTCATGGTAATTTTGCAACCGTAACTGGAGAACATGTAACATACATGCTCTCTGCAGTTTTTCATTCTCTTCTATGAAGTAAATTTTACAAACCTAACCAGCGAACATGGAACATACATGCTCTGCGCCTCTATTTTCTCTCCACTCACAGTAATTTACAAACCTAACTAGCATACAAGGAAAAGGAAAAATAAAGGGGTAAACGGGTTCACCCGTTCCACCCGCTGGTGACGGGTGAAACGGGTGATGGGTGGTACATAACGGGTGACGGGTCAGGTATGGGTGGAGCGGGTGAAGTCGGGTGACGGGTGCGGGTAATGGTCCACCCGACCCAAACCCGACCCATCGCTGCAAACAGCCATACCAGACTCAAAACTGATAATCTATCCCTCTCAGAGCTCAAATTCTTTGAAAGTAAAATGGAAGATTTTTCTAGACTAACTGTTTGACCAGACACAACACATAATTCAAACACACAGTCACACATAATCTTTACCTGCCTAGGAGTAGCCACACCAAAGAGGACAAGATCATCAGTGAAAAAGCAGTACGAAATTGAAATACCACTTTTACCTAGGGAAATAGTTTTCCAGTCACCTCTAGAGACACTTTTATATATGGTTTTAGAGAACTTTTCCATGCAGAGGACAAAAATAAATGGGGAGAGAGGATCCCCCTGTCTAATCCCTCTCCTTGCTGAAAAAGATTTAGATAAGGCACCAAACCAAGAAATCTGAAACGAAACAGAGGTAACACAACTCATAATTAAACTTCGGAGATTCTCAGGGATCCCAATACATACCAACGTATCATAAATAAAAGCCCAAGATAATCTATCATAGGCTTTTGCTAGATCGATTTGCATGGCTAGACACCCCTCCTTAGCCTTTGTTTTCTGCATGAAGTGGATTACTTCCTGAACCAATATGATATTTTCAGAAATACTCCTACCTGGGGCAAAACTACTCTAGCGTTCAGACACCCAAGTAGACATGAAAGGTTTCAACCTATTGGTTATAGTTTTGGCAAGAATTTTATACTGCACCTGGCAAAGTGCAATGGGACGGAAATGAGAAACGGAAGTGGGATGCTTTGTAGCACCCCTACCGCTAATCCCTTACTTACCATCTAATTGTCCCGATCATCCTACTACTCGCAGTGGAAATACAAATACTACGGCGGGTGATACAATGCCGCTAACCGCCCATATGACTAGCAAGGCTTACACTACATATAGTAACGGTCCGATGTTTAGAAATTACCGAGCCACTATTAATACTTTGCAATACATAATACCATTTACTTACAATATTTGATTACCGAGTATCAAAGTGTAAACAATTACATCCTTTCTCCAAGATACCAAAAATAATGAGTTTAAACAATCTACTCATCCTATCAATCCATAATCCTTTCATTATCCAAAAGGGTGTACCCCATGGTATACCGGCTAATCAAAAAGGCCTATAGCCATGTACAACTTGGTACACCATTCATAATCCATTAATTACACAAAAAGAAATCATCTTGATCTCATCACAATATTTACCCTTCACGAGCACCTGAAAAATTAAAAACAGTGCCCCAAGAGGCTCAGCAAAACGCTACATATAAACTTCACATATACCGTGTGCTAACTAGGGTACGCCGACTAATTGGTCGACTATACATGAAGTTCGTTTTATACATGCATACATGCTATTACATATAACAATACATTCATACAAAATATGATACATACAACCGAAGGCAACACACAAGCCAAACGGTAATACAATACCATTCACAATTCTTACTTCGTCATTGGTTAGCCAGTTACCCATCCGGGTTAATCGGATGTTCTTTACCCTTTTACTTGGTACCACATTACTTACACAATCATACCCATACAATACTTACTTACTTCTTCTTACTTACTTACTCTTATTTGCTTATATACTCATGTTAAGTCGGTATGACCTCCAGCAGGGACTACACTGTCCCACCACCAGGCTTTAGGGTGGCTCCCTAATCCAGGATGCTACCCATTTAAGGGGTTTGGTCCGTGGAAAAGATTAAGGCCAGGATTTGGATCCAACCTCTTGTGTCTCCTCCTCCTCACGCGTGGCCGAAACTATATCGGACTTCTACTCATTCCAGTTTACCAATTTCTTATGTTAAAATGGTTAGTTAGTTAGGAATCAGTTAGAAGTCCTACAATACATTACTTGTTCAATACCATACACAACAAGGCACACACACACACGTCATTCTCATCCATTCATTTCATGAATTATACAAACTAAGGGTTAAGATAAACATTCAACAAGGAACAATACCATATAAGCACAGGTAAGGCAATAAATCTGATTCATGTGTTTTATCTTATTTAGGTGATTAATTAGCACACAAACACACAAATTAGAGTAGCCAAGGTAGCATACAGGGCATGAGAAGTTCATACCGTTCACCGTTGACTTGGACTCACCGACTTCCCTTCGGTGTTCGACTATTCAAATCCTATCACATACATGCGATCGAGCGGTTAATTAACTATAATTAACTTAAGTCGTTTTATCTTTAGTGTCCCGACTTATAACTACTAAGTCTTTACAATTCATATACTTTCACATTGTTTACTTACTCTTCATTACTTTTAAAACTTATTTATACCCTTAATGAACATTAAACATCATTAATCAAGTACTAATTATCTTACACTATCATTATTATTCACTTCCTTACTTTAAAAGCCACTTTTTAAACTAATTTCTAAAGTTTTGGGTTGGTCCGGGACCTTGTCCGGGTCTTAAGTCCCGGACCACCCTGTGGTCTGAACTCTCGAATCATTTTTCTACATGGTCGGGTCCTTGTACCGAAGCCAAGTCCCGGACCAGAACTGGCATGCACTCTCAAACTGATTTTTAATATGGTCCGGGTCCTTGTATTCTAACCAAGTCCTGGACCAGAAGTTTGGTATTCTTTCGGACGCTTTTAATGGGGTGGTCCGGGTCCTTGTATGGGACCTAAGTCCCAGACCACCCAATACTTCTACTCTCGGCCTATTTTAACATATTGGTCTGGGACTTAGTCCTGGCCTTAAGTCCCGGACCATGCTACCATTTTGACAGTTTTGACATTTTCAAAATCTGTTACACTCCTTTCTTCGCCTAATTAATTCCCCATTGTTTCTACACTTAATCCCACATGTTTAAGCACCTAATTAACCTTCTAAACATATCTAAATCCATTACAACTCATTATTTCTTTTCATACTAATTCACACACACATTATTTTCTAAGTTTCATTCCAACACTTGTATTTATTCTTCCTAGTCTTGTTATGCTACAGATTTTGGTTCCCTCTTCTACCATCCATGATTTCCTTTCCTAATGTCATTTCTAAGTTTATAATGCACTACCTACCACTCTAACTCTACCCACTACTTAGCTTCTTTTTAATCTGTTTTTAAAGTTTTTTCTACTTATTTCTAGCCCTTAAGTCCTCTAGTTTCCTACGTAAATTTTGACATGGTCCCCTAAATTCTAACATTCTCACCACATTATTTTTGCTCACACATTGCCATTTATCAACCTGTTTATTATGAGCACCAATATACAATTCTCCACACAAATACTAGGCACTAATCACTCATTTAATTCCTATACACACCATTCATTTTCTCAAGGTTTATACAACCTTTTAAATTATCTTTTCAAGCTCTAAAACAGTTTAGTCTTCTTCCACATTATACCATTACTCAAGATCTTGTACACTACTCATTCCAAGCTTCTAAAATCTGTTACTTAAAGCATACAAAAACTACACAAGGTGAGTGCAATTTACCTTGATTTCTTTCTAGCTTTTCTTTCTTTCATCTTCCTTTTTTCCTTTTTCCTTCGTTTTGTTTCCTCTGTTCTTGCCCAACCGGTTTTGGAAGCTCAAACCTCTAATGCTACAGCCCATTAATATACACCCATTTTAATTCAAAACCAACCCTTAAATCATCCTAGGGTTTAAAGTATGTTTTTATGGTTAAGAAAATGCATTACCTTGCAAGTATATAGGAGGAATGTTGGACAGCAACAAGAGCGAGATTCCCACTCCAAAGATGAAGCCAAAATCGGCTGGAGCACAAGGGACAAGAAGTTCAAGACTTGGAAATTTCTATTTTGCAAATGAGAGCTGAAAATGCTAGTTTTTTTCGGATTTCTTTTACCTCAATCCAACAAGATGAAGGAGTGTAACACCCCATCCTACATTAACACACTTAACAACCAACTGCAGCGGAAAATATACTACAACACATTACTTAACTCGTTGGTGTTACACGCCATTAACCACCCACGTGGCTAACAAGGCTATTACATATACATTGTACCGGTCTGATGGACTAGATTCCCGAGCGACTACACATTACTGTCCCTTTCCATTAACAACAACAACATACACCTTTCAACTGTACCGAGTATTCACAAACGAATGCCGATAACAATTTCGGTCTTACTACACCTACTGTACATATATAACTTAAGTGATTACCCATGTACAAACGACTACCCCGTCCTACGCTCGAACGGCTTCCAGCTCTTTGTACCTGAAATAGGAAAAGAAGAGAAAGGGTGGCCCCCAAGGGGCTCAGCACCTTTGCTGGTATGGTAATCCCGCAGCCCACATGCTACCGGGCCACGCACAACTAATTGTCGTCTTAGCATGCTGTTGATTGTATTTGAATCATGCATGTAAACTATAAACACACAACACATAATATTCCGCCTCAATGGCTCAACAAACAGATAACACATCCACACTTAATAGGTCACTCATGGTATTCATTACCCCTAGAGTGTTTCTCCTCTAATGGAGCTACTTCCTTAATAGACGACAACTACCCATTATTCGGGTTATCCTTAAGCGCCTCTTATCATAAACTGGGATTCATATCCATGATCCACATACTCCACATTTTACAACATATATCATACATCACATAACAACACATAACAACACTTTTCATGTTCAACGTGCACATAACAACATCGCAATAGAAATTGCATTACATCAACAACACTTAACATAACGGGAGCGGTTCTCTTAGGAACCGACCCAAACATTGTTAATTCACTGGTGAGCCTAGAGAATGATGTCACCCACATGGTAAGCTCGTTATACAACACTCATTACCGTCCTAATAGTTGGACGAGTAACTTAAGTTAAGATGGTTCGGGTTTGGTGACCCGAACACACCACACAAACACATGTTCCCCCTAAACCGATCATAAGTCAGAATAGCTAAGCTTTGGAATAAGCAAATGAGAGATCATAACCCGTGAGGGAAACAACCATAATAGAGAGAAGGGTAAGGCTAAAAAGGATACCCACTCCCAAACAACGCGCGACCGGCCTAACCGGATTCCTCACCACTGTTAGTACATACTTACTTTTAGATATTAGTTAGAACCCCACTATGGAGTCTATCACATCTACGCACCATACAGTATTACAACTGGGTTGAACATACAAGGGAGATCCCTACATTCACATACACATATCACACAATTTACACACGCATAGCCGTGGTTAAAACGTCCCATGGTTCGGGTCGTTTAATCCGAATACCGAACTCTCATGTGATCCTAGACTCAGTTAGCTAAGGTTTAGCACTTCCGAGGTTAAATGGTATCGGAGTTGAACACGCCACATAAATGAATTACTGTAAACTCATTACATGTTTAATCTTACAACGTGGCAAACAAACAGAAAAACACATTGGCATACAAGCCGGTGTAATCCGGTAGGACACAGGTTGCAAGAAAACCATACCTGTCACCAGAGTCCACTCTATCATGTCCACTTATGTTCCTCGAGCAATTCTCGAACAACTGATAACATTACATGTACTTTTATTAACATCGGGGTAACATAATTGTTTAAGGTCTAATGCTCATAACTTATCCCCGTTAACTTAGTTAAATAACTTCACATTTTAACTTGTTTTACTTTTACATTTGATACAACTTTTTCCCCATTATATTGTCATCATAACTCACTTAACATGTCCTCAACAATCTTATAACATCATTACTTAATAATCCCCATCATCCTATACCCTTAAACAATATTTTTGGTCCGACCGACCTTACCGACCGACCTTACACAAGGTCGGTCCATTCCAGAACACATTACCGTCAAAAATTCTACTCCGACCGACCTTGCAAGTTCGGTCCATTCCAGAAACAATTCTCGTACAAAAGTTTAGACACGACCGACCTTGCAAGTCCGGTCCCAAGGTCGGTCTATTCCAGAGTCTTAATCCGTACTAAAAATACAAGCCTGACCGACCTTGCAAGTCCGGTCCCCAAGGTCGGTCCGTTCCAGAAACTCTTTCCGGTAGTGTAAACTGAGCTCGACCGACCTTGCAGGTCCGGTCCCTAAGGTCGGTCGGCTCCAGACCTTTGTTTCTAAAATCCCTTTTGACTCCAAACTTCACCTCATAGTGCCCTAGTACGTTCTAATCACATTTGGCACTTCAAACACATCTTTAGCCATGTACTAAACTCCTTAAATCACACACCAAAACCATCTTTATCATTCCACAAACTCCTTACAAAACCTCTTAATACTTGTACATTTTTCATTTGGTTTTCTAAGTGGTATTTCACCTATAATGACCACTATACCAAGATGTTTCCTCTACACCTTAGCATCATCTCTCAACATCTTTTCTTACTAACTAAATCTCCTTTTTCACATCTACCTAAACATCATTTCCTCCTTGTACATCAACATTCCTAAACCTTAAACAAACTTCTCCAAGACTTTAATACATCCTCAAAAACACTCATTGAATTCCTAGAACTTCCAAGATAATACCTTAATCCTTGTATCACTCTAAATCACCTTAATACATGCTTCCTTCCCTAGTAAAACACTTGTTCATTTTTAACACTTCCTAGTTCACCAAAACTCATTTAAAACACTTAGTACTTCTTATACATCTTCCAAATTTTGCCATAGCTTCTCTTGTATATTCTCACATTCAAACACTTAGGTTTTTACCTTATTTCATTCAAGAACACCTAAAATCCATCAAGAGTATTCTCACACACAACACTCACCAAATTTACACTACATCACAATATAGTGCATAAACTTAAATTGCTTGGCACTTAGGCCCTTAAATAACATGGCTCTTAGGCCCTTAAATTGCATAAACCTTAAACACTGAATTTCCCACATAAATAATGCCTTTGACCTGCAAATACAACCAACAATACATATGCCCTTAATAAACTCCTTGAGAGCATTTTACTAGGTCATTCACCATTGGCTCCTTAGGTATTTTTATCAAGCAAATCAAGCTCATTTTTCCTAAGGCATTTAAACTACATTGAGATAGTTTGTTTACCTCTTTTCCTCACAAACTTCTTTCTTGTTTCCTTGTTTAAAAATCGGCTAAGCTTAGTTGCTTGTCAACTTCTAAACATTATACAAACAAAGAAATGAGTATTCAAGCTTCATGCTTAAACTCATTTACAAACCCTAGGTTATATATATTGTCTTAACACATTAAGGTAATTGTTTTACCTTGGAATTGGAAGAGAGCTTGAACAAGTATCTAGAGAGGACTCCACCAAGCCCTTGAATGATTAGAATGTAACTAGAACAAAGCAAGGTAAATACACCGTTAGTGGTGATTTTTGGTCAACATAAAAACATGGAGGAAACATGGATTTTCTTTGAGTTTCCTTACCTTGAAGCAAAGGAGAGCAACAAGGTGTGAAAAGATGAGGTCAAGCTCCATCAATGGTGAATCTCCTTGGCACCGAAATGAGGCTTTTGAAGATTTGAAAAGATAGAAGTGTAGAGCTTGCTCCAACTAGAAGAATGGTGGTCTTGAAATTGAATTTGGACCATGGAGCTAGGAGTTACAAGCATTCAAAGATGGAGTTCTTGTGTGGAACTATAGCAAATCATAAAAGAGAGAAAGAAGGAAGGTAGAAGACGGTGGAAACAAGAGAGGAATGAGAGAATGAGTTTTAAGTTTGCTTTTGGAAGATATTTACATAATAAAGTAAATAGTAACTTAAAAGTCATCTTTATTTACTTAACAACTAACAAGAGTGGTGAGTCACCACACTAAAAACCGGCCCCCTTTATGTTCTTAGGGGTATTTTAGTCTTTGTTGACTCATTTAATTACTTAATATAACATACGTTACAAACTTGCTTATTTTAGTTACTATTCACTAAAACAAGGCACATAGTTGTGAAATTTTTTGATTTCCCATTGATCTAGACTTCAAAATGTGATACTATAGTACACATGTTAATTAAAGAGTAATGATGGACATTTAGCCACTCAAAACTCATTTACAAGACAATTTTTCAAAAATGTGCTTTAAGACTCCTTAAAGCACATTTCGTGTTTTAACTTGTTTTTAAGCTTGGTTTTCTTGGGTAATTGATTTAATATGTTCATTAACATATTTATAAGGTATAGGTATGACCATTAGGTCTTATACAAATTTATCCCAAGCTTAGAGCACATTTTTGCCCATATTGACTTTAAGGCATTTATTTGTGTTTTGTTTGGTTTAATTGTCTACCAAGGTTTCCTAAGGACTTAATTAGCCTTATTAAATCATAATTGAATATTATTAAGTCTTGGTAGGCTCTTTGGGTCCTAACCAAGTTCACTCCAAGCTTAGAGCATGTTTTTGCTCAAACAGTATCTTAGTGCTTTATTGCATTTTACTATGGTTTAAATTGTTCACTTATGTTTCTAAGGCACTTTTTAGCCTTTAAATACCATAGTTTAACATTTTGACAATATATCAAGGTTTGGGGTATTTCAAGGAGCTTCTAATGGTGGTCTCCATCTTCAAAAACAACCATACCCATGAAGATGAAAGTGGGTATTTTCGGATTTGGAAAAGAGGGGAATGATCTCGTTGATGAGAGGAATTCAACGATACAGTTTTTGTAATTTTTGAAGAAGGTTTGAGTGTTCAACAAGAGGAGAGAAGGGGGAGTGCTGGATGGGTTCTCAAAATTGCCATTAGAGGAGCTTCTTGGAGAAGGAGAGAAATCAGAGAGGGAGGAGTAATACGGCGGAGTGTGTGAGAGAATAGGAGAGAGAGAGAGCTAAAAGTAACTTGTTTACTTTATTAGTTTGTCTTGTAATGCATTAGGAAAAATAAAAGAGTGAGAGGGGAGGGACCTGACGGGCCACACACAGCCCTCACACAGATTTTAATTTTTTTATTTCCAAAAGTGGACGCACTAATTTAGTTTATTTACACTCACACCCCACAACTTCCTGTTTTTTACAATTTTACTTCCGAAACCCGTTTTCCGGAATTTTCTCGTTTAATTGATTTTATTGGTTCTAGACCTTCATTAATGTTTGTTAATGACTATTTGGTTGACCAAAATTATTATGAGTCTATATGACCCGCTTAAAGTGGCGTTTTCCCGGTTCCCTGGAAAAACACGCTTTAAGGTTCGTTTGTGTTTTTAAGGATCCGTTTTCTTCGGGATTTGTTCCCTCATGTTTATTTAGGCATAATTAAGCCTTTAAAATCTTCATTAGTCTAATAATCACTATTTTTAATTTCGGAGTATTTCAATCTACCCCCTTAAGGAACTTTGCCCTCAAAGTTGCTCAAGGTTAATGGTTTACTATCACTACTCATTTGGCAAACCAATTGCCATAATGTACCTTACTAATACGCAATTACCATAAACAATACACAATTTCCAATACACATCATTCCATAATACACATTACCGTTGAGTCAATACCATACAACACCGATACATTACACATTGTACATACATACCAAATACATTTCACACTACATGTGCCCTCAAAATATACTACAATACATACACACTATGCAATGCTAACCCGAAGCAATGCAAAAACAAAACGGCTCTACCCCCCTTAAAAATAGGTACGCCCTATACCCGCTAAGTACTAGACTATCTAGTCTATAAACAATTGTGGGTACTTCACCTTCATGGCATCTTCTAACTCCCATGTCCCTTCTTCGACATCATGGTTTGACCATAAGACCTTCACCATTCACACTAATTTATGGCAAGTGTCTCTGGTCTTAGTATCAAGAATTCTAACAGGAGTCTCGACATATCTCATCGTCGGCTAAATGGATAGTTGTTCTGGCTCTAGAACATGAGAAGGATCAGCAATGTACTTCTTGAGTTGTGACACATGAAAGACATCGTGGACACGCCCCAACTCCTTAGGTAAGGCTAACCTGTAGGCTACAGATCCAACTCTCTCAGTGATAGTGTACGGCCCTACAAACTTCGGGCTCAGCTTGCCCTTCTGGCCAAATCGGAATACGCCCTTCATAGGTGAAACGCGCAAGAACACTTGGTCGCCCGCAGCGAACTCAAGGTTGTGTCGTTGCATATCCGCGTAGGATTTTGTCTATCTTGGGCTGCTTTCATATTAGCTCGGATTTGTTGAACTTTGCTTGGACTTGTTCAAGGTACTCCGGTCCTATGATGACCGCTTCACTCGACTCATCCCAACACAATGCGGTATGGCAAGGTCTACCATATAGAGCTTGGAAGGGTGACATCTTAATCGAAGCGTGATAGCTGTATTGTATGAAAACTCGATAAGATGGAGCTTATCTATCCAACTCCCCTGAAAGTCTAAGGCACATGCCCTAAGCATGTCCTCTAGTGTCTGGATGGTCCTTTCTGCCTGACCATCGGTCTGTGGATGGAAGGCGGTACTCAAGCTTCAATTCTGCACCCAGCGCTTCCCGTGTGGCTCTCCAGTATCTCGAAAGAAATCTGGTGTCACGGTCAGATACTATGGTTTTCGGGACTCTATGGCGTCGGGTAATCTCCTTGTCGAATAACTCTACGAGCTTCACCACCTTCTAGGTGTCCTTCATCGGTATGATCGGGCAACCTTAGTGAGGCGATCGACTACTACCTAGATCATGTTGATCCTCCTTAGCAGGTGGGAGTCCAACAACAAAATCCATAGAGATATCATGGAATTTCCACTCCGAAATTGGCATAAATTGCACCATCCCGCCTAGTCTTTTGTGCTCAAACTTTACTTTCTGGCATGTAAGGCATCTCAACACATACTTTGTCACATCGGATTTCATTCCAGACCACCAGAAGTACCTCTTCATGTCTTTGTACATCTTGGAGGCTCCCGGGTGGACAGATAGTGTAGAACTGTGTGACTCTCGTAGGATGTGATCCCAACTCAGCATTGCTCGGGGGACGCATAGCTTGCCATTCAGCCGGATCAGACCATCTTCATGCAATTAAAATCATACTTCTTTTTCTCGAAGGTGCCATCTGTGATCTCCTATCTGATCTCGGTCATATAAGGGTCGCTCAACTGTCTCGCATCTCGTCAACCAAGCTAGAAAGCGAGTAGCGAATGGAGCGAGTGTGCTCGACGACTTAGGGCGTCGGCTACAATGTTTGCCTTCCCTTCCTTATACTGTAGGTTGATGTCGTAATCTAAGAGAAACTCCATCCACCTTCTCTATCTCAAATTCAGTTCCTTCTGCGTGATATACATACTGTAAACTTTTATGGTCGGAGTAGATGGTGATGCTTACCCCATAGAGATAGTGGTCGCCATATCTTTAAGGAGAAGACAATGGCTCCTAACTCTAGATCGTGAGTCGGGTAATTCTCCTTATGCTTTTTCAGCTGGCGGGAGGCGTAGGCTACTACCTTGTCATGCTACATGAGTACGCATCCCATTCCCTTGCCTGATGCATCAGAGTATACCTCAAATCCCTCTTTGCCCACTGGATGTGTGAGAATTGGCGCTGAGGTCAATGAGTCTTTTAGGCTCTAGAAGGATACCTCGCACTCGTCTGTCCACACAAACGGTGCATCTTTCTTCATCAAGGTCGTCATGGGCTTAGCAACTTTCGAGAAGTCCTTTACGAATCTCAAGTAATAACTGGCTAGACCAGAAAGCTCCAAATGTCGGTAACAGTCTTAGGTCTAGGTGATAAGTTGAGAATTTATCTATCTTTATGGGGCTTATTTGTGTTTAATTCATCATCTTTAATAATTCCCGCCTTATGGTTAGTTTTTATGATTTTATTTGCAATTATCTTCTATGATGGGTTTACGTGTTATTTCAGGCGAAAATCTCAAGAAAACGCATTCCCGATCATTGTAATGTATTTTGGACGGTCAACATGTTGAACAGAGTGAAGACTTGCATGAATTCTCAATTTTAGGATGGGTCCGGGACATTGTCCATACCCTAAGTCCCGGACCATCCATTGGAGTTACTCTCGAACTGATTTGGAGACTGGTCCGGGACTTGTCACAAACCTTAAGTCCCGGACCAACCAAAGGCACTACTCTCGACCTAATTTCAATGACCGGTCCGGGACTTGATACGTATCTTAAGTCCCAGACCACACCTGGGGACAAACTCTCGGCGGATTTCAGAGACTGGTCCGGGACTTCATACCTGGACCAAGTCCCACCAATTAGATAAAACGCAGCCAGAGAGTGCGTGGAAGAAGAAAATTAAAGATAGATTTTTGTTTGTTATAAAAGGAAATCTGGCCAACGTGAGAGGATATGCTAGATACCACAGAGCTTAGTTTTACACAGAAGATAAGAGAGAGAGAGAGAGAAAGGCTGAGTCTTGGGGATTTTAGAGGCTATCAGAGAGAAGGCTGAGGCAAGAACGACAGAGAATCCACGACGGCTGTTGACATTAGAGTTCCCTCTTGTTCTTGTTTCCCCGAGTCTTTATTATTAAACTTGTGCACTGTCATTATGGATATGTCTGAGTAGTCTGTTTTGGATTTCGGTTTGCTATGTATCCTTGAATTTACTATTCCTGTTCCTTTGTGATTTACTACAATTCAATTGAGTAAAGTTATTTTCCTTGCTTAATTTCTTTAATCGTTATAAATTGGCCAATTATAAAGACTAGTATTTTGTTAGCTTATATGTGACGACTGTGGCTTTCAATTGAATTCAGGAAAATAACCGGTTAGTTTAGAGATGGTAATTCCTCTAATTGCTAATTCACCGATAGTATAGGTTGTTCTTAAGGTGGTTAGTAAACAGTGGGTTCGTAACGAGAGTTAAAATTCGGTCTTTACTAACTAGAATTTGCTAAGCGGGAGACCGGAGGTGAATTAACTTTGTTCTAGGGTTTTACTCAGAATTATCTTTGAAATCGCTTTGGAATAGGAATTGCAGATTTAGGGAGAAATAGTAAACCGGGATCTCTTACCCAAATCAGTTTTGTAACAATTATTTTCTTGCTATTTACTGCTTTACAATCTGTTTACAGTATTTAATTCTCAACAAGTCAAAACCCCAAATTTCATGTTTTTATTTGTTATTCAGTCTTTTTATCTCTTTTCCGGTTAGTAAAGATTTAAACTAGACATCACCTCCTCTGGTTCGATACTTATGGAATACTCTCTATTAAAGCTTGCTAGAATTGACCGGTACACTTGCCGTTAGGTTTTACCCCAACAAGTTTTTGGTGCCGTTGCCGGGGAGGCGCGGTTATTTAGTTTAGTCTTTATTTTGTCTTCCTTTGTCTATTTTATTATGTCCGTTTTATTATCCTATTTGCTTTTGAACTAACGTGATTTGCCCAGGTTATTCTCGGTTGTTATTTCTTTGACCACTGTGTGAGCCTCGATTTTAAACCCTATCCTATGTTGATTAAAGCTGATGAGGATCTAACCGGGTTCTAGGTCCACTTATAACCTAAGATTAACAACTATGTCATATAACAATAATTATTAAAACCTAAGCTAGCTCACTGGAACCTATTATGAGTCGCCACCTAATTTTAACCTAGATCAAATTAGGAAAGGAGAGTTCGGGTTCGGGGGCTTGATATTCGACTTATTAGGGTTCAATTACTTTCATTACCCTCAGAAGTCGTTTTTCCTCTACTTAGTTTATTTACGGCTTATTACGAGTCGTTTTAACCTAAGTGCGCGAGCTTCTGTTTTTTTTTGTGTTTTTAGCATTTTTTGACAGAAAATTAAAGTGAAAAGTGAAATTACCTAAACTAGGGTTTCGGAGGCAGAATTAGGTCAAATTTCATTTCCGTCCGTAGCCACGGACCTAATGTCCGAAACCACGGACCCCAATTAACCTAAATGCGCAGAAAAGGCGAAATTAAAGAAAAACAAAAATTTGCGAAGTCCGGGGCCACGGACAGGCTTCCGTGGGCCCGGACATCATTAGAAAAACCTAAATTTGAATTTTTAAAATCCCGCCGCCGTCCGTGGGTGTCCGTGGTCTCGGACAACGCGTCCGAGGTCCCGGACCATAGGTCCGAGGTCACGGACCACCCACGGACAGGGTTTTCAGAAGGTTCCCGAGGGTGTTTTGAGCTCAAATTTTATGGGTGTGTAGCCTGAAAGATGTACTAGACGTTAGTGATTGAAAGTTTTCAATTTGAATTCGAATTAAGCACGAAACTTAGCAAACAAGTTATCTGACAGAGGCTTAAACAAACAGCAATACAGAAGCCCACGAAGGTTAGTTTGAGCTCAAATTTCGAGGCAAGACAGATAATACCGTGGAGAATTAGGGTAGCTGAGTTTCTACCTATTTTACCTTCAGATTCACAACGTTTCTTCACACCGGGATTCGTCGAGTGCTCCGTTGATGGTAGACCCGAAAGGACTTCGAACCAAGCTTCTGGTTGTTGGTTGTTCTTGCTGTTCTTCACGTTTTGGTGGTGTTTTTGTGGGGTTTTGATGATTATTTGTGCTTTGGGGATCGGAAAACGTGTTTAGATAGTGGTTTCGGGGGATTTTCGGTATGATTTGGGTGGCCGGGTGTTGGAAAACGTGAGAGAGAGAGGAAGCTGCCTTTTCTGACTCTCTAGGGTTCTTGAGTATGTGAGGTTCTGATTTTATCCAAAAACCTATCCCTTTATATAGACTTTCCTAAAGATAAAGAAAATCTAGTAAAAGTAAGATTTTTTGATATTTTAACTAAGTAACTTCCCAAAGGAATTTTGCTATGAAATTTAACCACATGTCAAGAATGGATATTATGAATTTTCTGAGGTGGAAACGAATTTTTTAAATGCTGGAGCATTTTTAAATTGAATTTCTCATCAGATTCAGTCAGAAATTGCTAGAAATTATTGGAAATTCGAAAAATCAAAATTCCAACGCCATTATGCTTAAAATGTCATCCTCTATCATGGGTTAAAATATCAAAGCATTTCGAGCTGATTTGGGCACCCTTTGGAGGAGAGAGAAAGCCTATAGGAGAACTCAGATGCCTTAAAAATTACGAAAACGCCCCTGACAATGACGAAACTGCTCCTCAGGCCCTGGAACACGCCGATCGGGCCGGAGTCTCTTACTGTTTGATGGAGATGGCTCTCACAACCTCGTAGACCTTAACCAGGGGGTCAAAATTTTGGGTATAACAGATTGCCCCCCGTCAACTGGACTTTGTAACGAATGTGAAAAGTCTGGTTGATGCTTGAGTGGTGCCCCAAAATTTTGGACTCCACAGAATCCTCCATGTTGTGTGAAACCGGGTTAACGATGCCCAGCAATTCGGAGGCGCTGACTACCTAAGCTACAAAGCATTGTCGAGCTTTTCTAAGGCGCTGACTACCTAAAGGTAATAATGAGGTAATGTCAGACTATTCTAAGGTGCCGACTACCTATAAGGATGATACGATGTCAAGCTATTCTAAGGCGTTGACTACCTAAAATGATGATATGCTGTCGAGCTATTCTAAGGCGCTGACTACCTAAAGTGATGAAAATGATGTCAAGCTATTCTAAGGCGTTGACTACCTGAAATGATGATATGTTGTCGAGCTATTCTAAGGCGCTACCACCTAAAGTGATGAAAATGATGTCAAGCTATTCTAAGGCGTTGACTACCTGAAATGATGATATGTTGTCGAGCTATTCTAAGGCGCTGACCACCTAAAGTGATGAAAATGATGTCAAGCTATTCTAAGGCGTTGACTACCTAAAATGATGATATGCTGTCGAGCTATTCTAAGGCGCTGACTACCTAAAGTGATGAAAATGATGTCAAGCTATTCTAAGGCGTTGACTACCTAAAATGATGATATGCTGTCGAGCTATTCTAAGGCGTTGACTACCTAAAGTGATGAAAATGATGTCAAGCTATTCTAAGGCGTTGACTACCTAAAATGATGATATAATGTCGAGCTATTCTAAGGCACTGACCACCTAAAGTGATGAAAATGATGTCAAGCTATTCTAAGGCGTTGACTACCTAGAATGTGAAAACTGGATGCAAATGCAAGAATGCTGAAATGCTAATGATGCAAATGATGCTGATGCTGATGATAATGCCGATGGTGTTGATGATGCTGATGATGCTCGGATGCTTCAGGGGGACCGAAACCCGTGCTAATGCTCCTGGCTGGACCCAATGTGGACTTATTGCCATCGCCCCCCAAGCCGGTGTGCAGGGATAACTCCTGGTAAAAACCCTGGGGACTTATTGCCTTTGCCCACCATTCGTTGATCCCAAAAATAAGTTGACATCGCAAAAGGAGGATTTATTGCCATCACCTCGCCAACTTTCTGTCGCCAGGTCTTGTGACGCGCCTGGATAATGCAGCTAGGTCTTATGACGAGCCTAAAATGATCTAGGTTTGATGAGAGCTAAAATGCTAGGTCTTATGACGAGCCTAAGGGAATGCAACTAGGTCTTATGACGAGCCTAAAGGGAGGTTCTAGGTCTTATGACGAGCCTAAAGGTGGTCTAGGTCTTATGACGAGCCTAAAGGAAGGATCTAGGTCTTATGACGAGCCTAAAGGGGTTAGGTCTTATGACGAGCCTAAAGGAATGCAACTAGGTCTTATGACGAGCCTAAAGGGTAGTTCTAGGTCTTATGACGAGCCTAAAGGTGGGATCTAGGTCTTATGACGAGCCTAAAGGAAGGATCTAGGTCTTATGACGAGCCTAAGGATGGTCTAGGTCTATGACGAGCCTAAAGGAAGGATCTAGGTCTTATGACGAGCCTAAGGATGGTTCTAAGTGAAAGTGAGTAAAATGTATGATGGGTCTACATGGATGTAGAAGGATTAGGGCTTATGTCAAACCTGGAGACGGTGGCGCTCAAGACGGGCCTATGGGTGTTTGAATGCGAAGGTAGGGCTTAAGACGGGCCTGGGGGGATTTGTTGTGGAGGAAGGGCTTAGGACGGGCCTATGGATGTTTGAATGTGGAGGAAGGTCTTAGGTTGGGCCTGAGGATGTTTGAATGTGGAGGTAGGGCTTAGGACGGGCCTGCGGATGTTTGAGTGGAGGTAGGGCTTAGGACGGGCCTGTGTGATATGAAGAGGGTTTGACCCTTTGGGTTTTGGATTTTTGGGACTCAATCGGTGTCTTTGTTGCAATTGTTGGGACCAACAATTGCCCCCAGTATTTTTCCTTAAGGCAATCCGAGTTTTTTTTAGGATTTTATGGCAATCGATCGGAACGATCGATTGCCCCCAGTATTTTCTTTGATTAACTGCACAAAACAAGTCTCACTCTCACAAGGTCAGGGTTTATCTTGATGTGGTGCTTTCTATCTACACTCAAAGTATTTAATGCTTGCGCTCGTACTCTCCTTTTGGGTCAAGACATCTCAACCATTGAATTTGACATTTGTTCGATTTACGCGTTCAACCTGTTACTTTCACGTGATTGGATACACAACTACTAAGTCGGAAGTCTTTTGAGCTTATAACATGGCTATGGGTGTAATGAAAGACAATGGGACGATGGAGGAATGTTTAGGATATGTGGAGCTATAAGGGTGACCAAAGCTGCAACTTGCACCTTCTCTCGGACTTGCTTTCTTTGTCCTGAAGTCGTTCTGGCTACTTCGTGATGACTTCGCTTACGAACTTGGAACTCTGGATTTTTGAATTGTTCCTTGCATCCTTTCTCCTTCTTCCAATTTTGGGTTTTTTCAAGGCTTTTCAGGTTTGCCTTTCTTTGGATTTCTTTCCTTTCGGGGTTCTTGTGTTTCCCGGTTTTGAACTTTGAGAGCTGTTTTGATGCTGGCTCATTTGGATCCTGTGTCACTTTGGGACCATTTGCGGATCGCTTTGTCATGCTGGTAGCGGTTTTGCTTCCTTGGACTTATGAAGTTGCTGTCCAAAAGTCGGGCTCCTTGCTTCCTTTGGTCACCGGGTCGGTTATTCGTCATTGGCTGGCTTATTTGTGGAGCTTGTAATATTGTGAAAGAGGTCATATATGAAAAGCTCAGCGGGGGTGCCTAGGGTTTAATGCCTGGGTTTATAGGCTTTTGGCTGTGTGGTGCTGTACCTAGGTGCTTCGTCATCCCTAATAGTTGTGCGTCCGTTCTTTGTTACTTTTTACAGGTTTAAGCGTAAATTTACAAAATATCTCCTTCGATCGGAGCCATGCCGCTTGCCTTACCTTTGAATGTGACCTCTCTGGAGCCGTGTAAAAATGACACGCTCTTTCGCTCTTGGTTTTACCGCTCAAGGCACTCTCGCGAAATGTTCACTCAGAGACTTGTTTGCGCATTTAAACAAAAGAAATAAACATTATCGCTCCTTAACTCAGATTGCCCCCAGTATCGTTGTGGGGTTTTTTTCTCGACAAGCCTTTTGAATACCCAAGTTATTTTTAGGAGGAGTGATTACATGTGTGAGGATGGTGGTGGTGATGATGGGGTGATTGCTGAGTGATTTATATTTTTGTTTTTTTTTTGTGTGTTCACATGAACGAAGTATACTCATTAGAACACGAATCAAAGAAGAAATTTTATTGATAATCAAGAAGTAACAACGACATTGAGTACCAACTAAAAGGGGAAACAACTAAACTAGCTAAAGAACTAAAAGAAAAGACGAACAAATGCTACGCAAAACTGAAGAGAAAAGAAAAATAACAAAGATTCCTAGTGGTGCTCAGACATGGGGTTCCCGAAAATATTCCCATGCTCCAAGAACTGAAGTCCCTGGTCAAGCAAGTCTTGGATCTTATGCCGTAAGGCCGGCAATGATCTGTGTCATGGCCAGGTAACTGATGGTGATGGCAGAATTGACTAAGATGCCTCCCTAAATGAGCGGTTCCTGGCCGAGGGGCCAAGGGCTGTAGCAAGTTTCTTTTCTGGAGCTCCTCAAATGCCTGACTTGGTGTTCGGCCAAAGTCGGTAAACTGTCTTGGCGCAGGGAATCGCCTTGGTCGGGATGATGCTTTGGTTCTCTGCTTTGAAACTGGGATTGCCACAACTGGCTTGCCTTGTTGCCCATTCTCCGAGCCTTGAGCTGTCCTACCTGTAACCTGGCACTACAGTTCTGCGGGCACATGGGACTCTCGCCTAGGGCGGGTGTCGGTATTCCTAACTTAGTGCAAGATCTCAAGGAAGGAAAATTTAAGATGATCTCCTTGGGGGTTTCTTCTGGTCGTCTGCTCGCCCTCTCGAGTTCTACACCATTTCCTTGGTATCCCTTGTGAACCTTGGGCCGTAATAGAACTAACTTCAGTACAGTTGTGAAGAAAGCTAAGAAGCCTATTCACTAGTTCATTTTGGACTTGACGTCCGGCCTCAAGGGAAAGGGTCTTCGTTTTTAATTCTTCAATTGCTGCAATGTAGTTGGACTCCATGGCGTTCCTGACAGCACTATGTCTCTGCTCCATGGCATTGATGGTGTCCCGTACTTTTGTTCCAATGCTGCGAGATGGATGTCCATGTTGATCGGATTTCCTCCTTCACCACTCCTAGGATTTGGGTTCACCTGTTTCCAAAACATCGTTGTTAGAAAACTGAAGTTCTGGGCCGAGAGGAATACTTGATAAGTGGTATTCTAACTTGTTTGGGCCGAGTAATTCTTGGTTGGGCCTAAAAGATGATACTTATAACTAGAACCTTAGGTGGATTTACTTTTCGTGGGCCTAGACTAAATTGATGATTCAAGTTGGGCTGAAAGCGAGAAATCACATGAGTTTAAACTTTTGGGCCCGAGCTCGAACAAACAATTCATTCAAACCAAACAAGGCCTTTGGGCTGCGAACAATAAAACCTAAATTCGGGTTATTCCTATCAGTTTCTAGGCAGGGTAGTGGGCCGATCACACGAGCAAACAAGGCCCACACGAATTCAACATGTCCTCACTAGACGTTAAAATCAAACCGGGTATGGATCGATCCGGAGAGGTGCTTGGGGCATGGGCCCGGGTTGCCACAAAGGAATAAGGCTTGCACGCTATTCTCTTTGGGCTTCCCCACTTTTTTCACATCACCTGAAGGTGTGCATCCACGGACGGGTCTTTGACTGACCAAACAATGGGCTTGGTAAGGGTACTGCCAGGAAAATGCTTGGGGCTAAAGCCCAGGTATTAAGGGGGTGTGGTTAGACGACACCCTCCTCTTTTCCCCCATTTATTCACATCACCTAAAAGGTGTGAGTCCCTGACAGGGGACCCTCAAACGGGTCCCAGAGTGGAATTGGTTTGCGTGGACCCTCGCCCTCATATGATGCAAGGGTGCAAAAATTAAAGTGCGCACAGAAGTAAACAAGCAACATAGTAAAAGCCGTAAATAAACATTTTCGAGTTAAGCCCTCTTTCTTAAAATTAAACAAGTTAAAATTAAGAAGTAAGTCCCCAGCAGAGTCGCCAGTCTGTGAGCCTCGATTTTAAACCCTATCCTATGTTGATTAAAGCTGATGAGGATCTAACCGGGTTCTAGGTCCACTTATAACCTAAGATTACAACTATGTCATAAACAATAATTATTAAAACCTAAGCTAGCTCACTGGAACCTATTATGAGTCGCCACCTAATTTTAACCTAGATCAAATTAGGAAAGGAGAGTTCGGGTTCGGGGGCTTGATATTCGACTTTATTAGGGTTCAATTACTTTCATTACCCTCAGAAGTCGTTTTTCCTCTACTTAGTTTATTTATGGCTTATTACGAGTCGTTTTAACCTAAGTGCGCGAGCTTCTGTTTTTTTTGTGTTTTAGCATTTTTTGACAGAAAATTAAAGTGAAAAGTGAAATTACCTAAACTAGGGTTTCGGAGGCAGAATTAGGTCAAATTTCATTTCCGTCCGTAGCCACGGACCTAATGTCCGAAACCACGGACCCAATTAACCTAAATGCGCAGAAAAGGCGAAATTAAAGAAAACAAAAATTTGCAAAGTCCGGGGCCACGGACAGGCTGTCCGTGGGCCCGGACATCATTAGAAAAACCTAAATTTTGAATTTTTAAAATCCCGCCGCCGTCCGTGGGTGTCCGTGGTCTCGGACAACGCGTCCGAGGTCCCGGACCATAGGTCCGAGGTCACGGACCACCCACGGACAGGGGTTTTCAGAAGGTTCCCGAGGGTGTTTTGAGCTCAAATTTTTATGGGTGTGTAGCCTGAAAGATGTACTAGACGTTAGTGATTGAAAGTTTTCAATTTGAATTCGAATTAAGCACGAAACTTAGCAAACAAGTTATCTGACAGAGGCTTAAACAAACAGCAATACAGAAGCCCACGAAGGTTAGTTTGAGCTCAAATTTCGAGGCAAGACAGATAATACCGTGGAGAATTAGGGTAGCTGAGTTTCTACCTGTTTTACCTTCAGATTCACAACGTTTCTTCACACCGGGATTCGTCGAGTGCTCCGTTGATGGTAGACCCGAAAGGACTTCGAACCAAGCTTCTGGTTGTTGGTTGTTCTTGCTGTTCTTCACGTTTTGGTGGTGTTTTTGTGGGGTTTTGATGATTATTTGTGCTTTGGGGATCGGAAAACGTGTTTAGATAGTGGTTTCGGGGGATTTTCGGTATGATTTGGGTGGCCGGGTGTTGGAAAACGTGAGAGAGAGAGAGGAAGCTGCCTTTTCTGACTCTCTAGGGTTCTTGAGTATGTGAGGTTCTGATTTTATCCAAAAACCTATCCCTTTATATAGACTTTCTTAAAGATAAAGAAATCTAGTAAAAGTAGATTTTCGATATTTTAACTAAGTAACTTCCCAAAGGAATTTTGCTATGAAATTTTAACCACATGTCAAGAATGGATATTATGAATTTTCTGAGGTGGAAACGAATTTTTTAAATGCTGGAGCATTTTTAAATTGAATTTCTCATCAGATTCAGTCAGAAATTGCTAGAAAATTATTGGAAATTCGAAAAATCAAAATTCCAACGCCATTATGCTTAAAATGTCATCCTCTATCATGGGTTAAAATATCAAAGCATTTCGAGCTGATTTGGGCACCCTTTGGAGAGAGAGAAAGCCTATAGGAGAACTCAGATGCCTTAAAAATTACGAAAACGCCCCTGACAATGACGAAACTGCTCCTCAGGCCCTGGAACACGCCGATCGGGCCGGAGTCTCTTACTGTTTGATGGAGATGGCTCTCACAACCTCGTAGACCTTAACCAGGGGGTCAAAATTTTGGGTATAACACACTGTTCTTTTTTTTTGATTTCGTTAGTTATTAGGTTAGAATAGGCTGGTCATTTTTCCTGTCAAGTTTTATTTTGGTTTCTCTTTTCCTGTGTTTAAATTTTTTGTTTTGTTTGACTTTGTTCAGTTAGAATAGGTCGGTTACTCTTATTCTGTTTTATCGTTTAGACCTTTGGTTAGTCATTAGGAGGTAGCATAATTAATCGGCTGGTCCTGTTAGTTTTAGTCAATCTATTTTTAATTTGTTTCTATTTCTGTTTTGATTTTGTTTTAGATTTTCTTTTATCTTCCAGATTTTATTCTTGATTTTATTTCTTTATTTGAATATTCTGTGTTTAGTAGTTAGGATTTTTTTTCTGAGTTAATTTCTTTCTATCTTTCTCTGATTCTAGCTGTTTTGATTTAATTGCTACTGTCCTTTTAATTTACGCTATTATAGTTATAGTTTTCTAACTCTCGGTTTATGGTTAAAACCCGCTCTGCAGGAGAACTAGAGTTCGAGCTCAACCTCGAGATCGAGCGATTTGCAAGACAGCTACGTAAGGACTTGAATCTGGATCCACCAGTTGAGGAGGGGGTGCCCGAGCTACCTGTTGACGAAGAGGTTCCGGTAGTACAACCAGTAGTTAACATGGCGTACAACCAGAGGCAGATGAGGGACTACACCCGTCCAAGCGTTGAAGGGCTGGTGTCGCCAATAGTGATTCCTGCATTGCCGGGAGGAGTGCAGTGGCAGTTCAAGACTCACTATGTGACCATGGTGATGAACGCACCTCAGTTCAGCGGGACAGTTACTGAAGACCCGAATGTCCACCTCACCACATTCCTGAGATTGGTAGGAGCGTGTTCGACACCAATTTCGCAGGAGGTTTCTCGGCTCACTCTGTTTCCATTCTCCCTGAGGGATAGAGCAGCTGAATGGTTGAACTCACTGGCGCCCGACAGTATTACCACCTGGGAAGAGTTGGCTAATGCATTCCTGGCAAAGTATTTCCCACCCTCTCGGATGCTAACCATGAGAGGAGAAATCACCAACTTCAAACAGTTTGCCGGTGAGACCTTGTCTGAAGCTTGGGAGCTTTAAGGGGATAGTAAGAAAGGTACCGCATCACGGACTAGGAGAAGAGGTTGTGCTGCAGTCGTTTTACAAGGATTTGGACCCTTCTAGCCGGTTGTTGGTCGATACATGTGCTGGAGGAAGTTGATGGAGTTGCCCATTGTAAGAATCAAGGAGCTGTTAGGACTATAACTACAGCAGCTAATCAGTGGGGAGGTACGAGAGATGGAGAAGCTGCACCGAAGAAACCTGCTGGAGTCTATGAATTGGATTCGAACACTTTCCTGGCTGCCAAGATAGAAGCAATGTCAAAGCATTTTGAGCGTATGTGTGCAGTGATGAATCCGCAGTCAAATGCAGCAGCTGCTCCTGAGATTTTCCACCTTGTGAGTATTGTGGTAGGGCTTCTAACATGTGCCAATGTATTCCGCCACAAGAAGAGGCAGCGAATTATGTTGGTAACAGACCGGGAAATTATTTTGGAAATCAAGGCAATCCGAGTTACCACGATCAGCAGTAGAATCGTTACCAAGCTGGTGGTAACAGCAACTTCAATCAAAGGTCCCAACAGCAGTACAATCCTTCCTATCAAAAGCAGCCGTTACAGAATCAGCAAGCGCAGAATTCGGGTGCTGGAGCGTCTTCTAGTATGGATGAGGTTCTGGCCAGGATGAATGATTTCATCTCGGTTAATACCAAGAAATTCAATGAGCTGGAAGCCTTCAATTAGGAGCAGAGAACATTCAACAATGATCAGAGGACATTCAATAGGAACATCAAGACTCAGCTGTCTCAGATATCTCAGCAGTTGGCTCAACGTCCTTTGGGCTCCTTGCCTAGTCAGTCCGAGCAGAATCCGAGAGAGCACGCCAAGGCAATCACATTGAGGAGTGGTACGCAGCTTGACCCGGTGGTCCCTAAAGTTGAGGCTCCTCTTCCTAATGTAGAGCAGAATGAAGAAGCTGCACCAGTAGGTTCTCAGGAAGGATGGCTGAAGAGGAGGTGACGATTAGCAAGACTACTAAGACTCCCACACCTCCACGTCGTGCAATTGTTGAAGCGCCATTTCCTTTTCCAAACCGGTTGAAGAAGAGAGACTTGGATGAGCAGTTTGGTAAGTTTTTAACTATCTTTAAGAAACTAACCATTAACATTCCTTTTTCTGAAGCTTTGAAGCAGATGCCAATATATGCGAAGTTCATGAAGGACATCCTGTCCAATAGGCAGTCTTTAGTGGAAAAGGATTCTGTGCAGCTTACCGAGAGCGTTTCAGCTGTTCTTTCGAGGAAGCTTCCACCTAAGCTTGATGATCCAGGTACTCCGGTCATACCTTGCGCGATAGGTAATGTGAATTGTGGTAAGGGCTTGTGTGATTTAGGTGCGAGTATTAATTTAATGCCCTTGTCCATGTATTTAAAGCTTGGTTTAGGAGAATGTGAACCCACCCGGATTACCTTGCAATTAGCTGATAGGTCGATCATCCTACCTAGAGGGGTGGTCAGAGATTTAATTGTTTCGGTTGGTAATTTTGTTTTCCCTGCTGACTTTGTTATTTTAGACATGGAGGAAGACAAGGTAGTACCACTTATTTTAGGTCGACCATTCATGCACAAAGCAAGGACCCTCATTGATGTTGAAGGAGGGAAGATTATACTGCGGTTACATGATGAGCAGCTTGTCTTCGATATGACCAAAGCTGCTGCTCACCCTTTTGATGTTCATGCTTGCTTTAGTTTGGATTGTTTTGACACCTTGATGCAGGATTATTCTTACAGCCCCACGGAGTTGGATGCATTAGAGAAGTGTTTGGTAGATTCCATAGAAACTGCTCACGATGATTCTGAAGTTTCTACTACAGCATTCCAGCTTGCTGCTGGGAGGCCGTATAGGAAGAACCATCGGGTCGAGAGGAACCATTGGACCGAGTTCCAAAGACGTTGGCTCCTTCTGTGGAATCCCCACCTTCTCTTGAACTCAAGCCTCTTCCTAGCCACCTTAAATATGCTTTTCTAGTCCCTCAATCTGATTTACCCTTATTTGATAAGTCAGGAATTTACCTATTTCTACATGGTCTTTTGATACCAAATTCGTTGCTATTTACTGCTGAATTCTTGTCTTATGAGCATTTTTATGTTTCTTGCTGCAATTGTCTTCTTATGGGTTTTGTGTGCTTTTTCAGGTTTTTAATCTCAAGGAAACACATTCCTATCATTGTTGGAACACATGGCAAATCAAACAAGCTGATTTGAGTCAAAGACAACAACTCTCGACCTAAATTCAAGCATGGTCCGGGACTTGATTCTGGAGCTAAGTCCCGGACCACATTGTGACTCAACTCTCGAATCAATTTCAGGCATGGTCCGGGACTTCTTACATGCTTAAGTCCCGGACCACAATGTGGCAAAACTCTCGACTTAAATTCAGGCATGGTCCGGGACCTGATACACAGCCTAAGTCCCGGACCACATATTGCAGCTCTCTTAACATGATTCCAAGCATGGTTCGGGACCTTATTACGTGGCCCAAGCCCCGGACCACAACAGAGATATAAACCTTCAGTAATTTGAGTAGGATGGTCCGGGACTTCAACCAGGGCCTAAGTCCCGGACCAAATGGTTGAATCCGACAATCTGTAGCGCGCGAACGTGAAAAGAATTTCTCTTCATATTAAACTGCCGCCCCATAATATTCCCACATGATTAAGTTTGTCGTTAACGGCCGCCCCATTTCTTTCCATCCTCATCTCCACTAATCTAATTACCTCACAAATTCCAGCATCATATCCACCACACCATGCTGCTACGTACTCATCCATGAGCCCTATAAATAGAAGTCATTCTCACATATTTTAGACACACAATTCTGGAGAGGATAACACCACAACTCCGTCCCATTCACACTAACTCCATCCATTTCCATTTCGTATACCACGTTCCATTCATATATCACCTCATTATACACCTACATACATCCACAGGGGTCTAGAGTGCACAAAGCAGTTGAAGACTTCACCATCTTTTCTGGAGAAAGAGCAGAAGAAAGCATTGATCATACCCCGAGACTCCATTAAAGAGTCTTAAATCAGAGTTTCTTCTTCTCTTCCTCTTTAATGTTATTTACATATTTTTATAGTATTTTCATTTCCATGGCTGAGTAGTTTTTATAAATTTCGGTTTACTATGTAATCCAAATTCAAGGTTCCATTATCTTTGTGATTTACCATTTTAATAGATTAAAGTGTTGTTCCTTATTTATTTTATAAATCTTGTGATCTGGCCAATTACTTGATTTTATCAGTTTATCTGCTATAAGTGAGAACTGCGGTAGATAATAGACAACAGGAACGGTACCGGTTAATTTAGAGATGGTAATTCCTCTAGGATATTAACTGATCAGTAAACTGGATTTTTCTTAAAGCTGTTAGCAATTAGTAAATTTGTAACGAGAGTTAAAATTTATTAGCTGTTAATTAGATTCCACCGAGCGGGAGACCGAACGTGGAATATTTCTGATCTAGGATTTTAGTCTTTTGGTAAACACATTGAGAAAGGAATCGAAGAAATTGGAGGATTAGTAAATCGGAATTTCCCCTTTTTATTAAATAAAAAATATCCTTATTTTGCCCACTGTCTTGCATTTATTACCTTTGCTCTTATTTACATTCTTGTTTCGTACTTTAGTAATTCAACAAACAAAACCCCCCTGTTACTGGGGTAAACCGATTCATTAGTTTGTTCTTAAATATTAATTAAACTAAAACGCTGCCTCCCTTGGATTCGATAACCTGGAGGGACACTTCTAGGAAAACTTGCTATAATCGACCGGTATACTTGCTATTAGGTTTTTACCCAACAAGTTAATGGCGCCGTTCCCGGGGAGGCACGGTTGCTTAGTTTAATTTTTATTTTGATTTTATTTAATTTTGTGTTGTTTTTGTTCTTTTTAGTTTATCCTTGTTTTATTTTATTTTGTTCTTTTACAACTTACTGTCAGTTATCTGATTTTGGTTTATGGTTAAAACTCGTTCTGAAGGAAACCCTAAATTCGAAATTGAACCAGAGATAGACAGAGTAACAAGAAGGATTCGCAAAAGGTTAGTGTTGGATCCTCCAATTGAGCAGGAGGTGCTCCTAAAAGATTCACCAGCAGAGGAGATTGTTTCTGAGTTACTAGTTGAAGGAGAGATTCTAAACAACACCTTAGGAACCAATATGGAGAATTTGAATTCGGAGAGGCACATGAGGGACTATACCCGCCCAAGCGTCGAAGGGCTTGTTTCACCAATAGTAATTCCTGCGTTGCCAACAGGAGTGCAGTGGCAGTTCAAGACGCACTATGTTACTATGGTCATGAACGCACCCCAGTTCGGGACAGTCACCGAAGATCCCAATGTCCATCTCACCACTTTCCTGAGATTGGTAGGAGCATGCTCTACACCAGCTTCACAAGAGGTTGCTAGATTGACTCTCTTCCCATTTTCCCTGAGGGACAGAGCTGCAGAATGGTTAAACTCATTAACACCCAACAGTATCACTACCTGGACGGAGTTAGCAAATGTATTCTTGGCGAAGTATTTCCCTCCTTCTCGAATGCTGACTATGAGAGGAGAGATTACCAACTTCAAGCAGTTCACCGGTGAGACATTATCTGAGGCTTGGGAGCGTTTCAAAGGGGTTGTGCGCAGAGTACCACACCATGGCTTGGGAGAGGAGGTAATTCTGCAGTCCTTTTACAAAGATTTAGATCATTCAAGCCGTCTGTTGGTAGACACTTGTGCAGGAGGAAGCCTCATGGAATTACCAATAGCTAGAATCAATGAATTATTGGAGACCATTGCCAATGCATCAAATCAGTGGGGAGGTGCGAGAACCGGAGAAGCTGCACCAAAGAAAACTGCTGGAGTTTATGAAGTGGACTCGAGTACTTTTCTGGCTGCCAAGATAGAAGCGATGTCAAAACAGTTTGAGCGTATGTGTGTAGTGATGAACCCACAGTCAAATGCAGCAGCATCTCCTGAAGTTTATCCACCTTGTGAATACTGTGGTAGAAGCTCAAACTTGTGTCAATGTACATCTCCACCAAGTGAAGAGGTAAATTACCTGGGGAACAGACAAGGGAATTTCTATAACAATCAAAGCAATCAGGGATATCAGCAGCAAAGATTTCAGAACAACAACTACAATCAGAAGGCACCACAACAATATAATCAGTCCTATCAGAGACCCCCTCAGAACCAACAGATGCAAAGTCAGGGAGCTAGTAGTTCCTCAGACTTGGAAGCCATGATGAGCGAATTCATCACATCAACAAAAGCCAGATTCAATGAGCAAGATGAAATCAACAACAACCAAAAGGCATTCATGCAAGAACAAAAGGCTTACAATAAACGAATGGAAACTCAATTGGCTCAAATTAGTCAGAAGCTTTCAGAAAGACCTGCAGGGTCTTTGCCTAGTCAACCAGAGATGAATCCAAGAGAGTATGCTAAAGGTGTTTTTACTGTGGAAGAAGATACTCCACTTGTCGCTGCAGTTTTACCTGTTCAACAAGAGGTTAAGGACTCCATTAAAGTTTTTGAAAAACCGAAGGAGAAGGAGTCTCCTGAAACTCAACCTTCTTACTCTTCTGTTTCCAATCGCAAATTTGAAGAACCTATTCCTTTTCCTGACAGGTTAAAGAAAAGGATCTTGATGAACAGCTTGGAAAATTTCTTAAAATTTTTAAGAAATCAACTAAAGATATTCCTTTTTCTGATATGCTTAAGTTAATGCCAAATTATGCTACATTGGTGGATGATATCTTGGCTAACAAATGTCCTTTGCAGGAAAAGGAAACAACGAAGAAGGTAACTACTAGGAGTGGTAAAGGTAAAGCTACTGAGCTTGAGGTGAGCATAGAGCAACCGGTGCTAGGGAATGAGCGGAATTATGAAGTTACCAAATCTCCTTCACCTACATCACCTACAGTTGAAGTTGCTCCTCCAGTTCCATTTCCAAACAGAACCAAGCGTTCAAAGGAGGATAACGAGTTTGATAAGTTTCGAAGGTGCCTATCTGTTGATATCCCCTTTGTTGATTTAGTTGCGAAGGTGCCTAACTATGCCAAGTATTTAAGGAAGCTTTTATCTAATAAGGCAAAGTTAGTTGAGACAGGAACTATTCAGCTCACAGAGACTTGTTCAGCAATCATACAGAAGCGCTTACCAAAAAAATGCAAAGATCCTGGAAGCTTCACAATTCCATGTAGAATAGGAGACATCGACTTCGACTACTGTCTTGCTGATTTAGGAGCATCGATTAGTCTCATGCCATACACTTTATTTGAAAAGCTTGGAATTGGAGACTTACAGCCTACACGAATGACGCTTCAGCTAGCAGATCGCTCAATGGTTTACCCTTGTGGAATTGCAAAGGATGTGATGGTTAAGGTGGAGCATCTGTATTTCCCCTGCGACTTTGTCGTACTCGACATGGCTACAGATCCAACGGTTCCTATTATCCTAGGAAGACCCTTCCTAGCAACAGCCGACGCTCGAATCAAAGTTGCTCATGGTACGATCACTTTGAATGCAGAGGGGGAGAAGCTACTGTTTTATGCTGGTAGGTCTTCGAAAAATGTTTTGGAAGCTTCTCGGAGTTCGTGTCGCCAAGTTTCAAAGACGGCTCAATCTTCTGGAATCTCTTAAAAGAACAAAACCAAGGTCTAGCCAAAGACCGAAAAGACGGGCAGCTCATTGGGAGGCAACCCAATCTCCTTTCTTCGTGTCTTTCGTTTTAATTCATGTTTTTACTTATTCTAATTCTTTTGTTAGCTATTTTTCTTTGGTTGGTTTTGTTAAAGTGTAGGTTTGGTGAAGGAAGAGAAACAGAGTGCTAGGAAGCATACTTTCGGTGGAACTCAATGGGGTGGTCCGGGACCTGTTACAGGACTTAAGTCCCGGACCAGAGGAGCAGCCAATTCTCGAAACAAAAATAGAGGTGGTCTGGGACTTCAACCATACCCTAAGTCCCGGACCGCATTCAAAGAAAATTCTCGAAACAAACTAAGGGTGGTCCGGGACCTCATACCCAGCCTAAGTCCCGGACCATTATCACTGAACATTCTCGGCCCGATTAATCCCTTGGTCCGGGACTTTAACCACACCCTAGGTCCCGGACCATCTATCGCTGTTAAAAAAAACCAGACACGCATCGTCTTCAACCTCCGCTCCCCCCAATTCTCAACCCTAAACCCAACACCCGCACCCGACTTCATCTCATCCACCCTCACGCCACCCTTCATCTGTCGCATTCACCCGCCGTCGCTACCGCCTTCGCCACCCAACCCACGCACCACCAATCCCGACATCCTCCGTACTCATCTTCCGTCCTCTCCCAGCACACCTCCGCCACCTTGTTCCCACATTCGCACCAACCACTTCCGCCTTCACCAAGCACCACAATCCTTCACCCGCCCTCACAAACGTCCTCGCCACCCCCGAGCCCAAACCAAACCCACTCCTCTGTCGCCCCACTTCTCTACAACAATCCCAAACACCGCACATCTGTTAACTGTCAACCGACCCCATCAAACCCACACTACGCACCAATCACACTACCTACGTTAATCCCATATCTCGATGGCCCCTAAACGAGCTCGCAAACTCACCACTGCCGGCGCATCGTCATCTTCAGCCGCTCCCCCACTTCGGATACGTGAGACGGATCGTTCCGAATTCATCACTGACGCTGCTTGGGATTGGTTCCAAGCTAAGGAGCGTAAGATAATTCCTGAGAGGTCAGTATGTCCCACTTTGATATCTGAATTCGATCTGGAGCGAATATTTAGCAACAGGGGTTGGGTATGTCTGCTGAACCGCGGTGGTACATATTACCCGCGACTGGTTAAATTGTTCTATGCTAATGCTACGGTGCGTGATGATGGTAAGGAAATTAAGTCAAGGGTTAAAGGAAAGGATATTATGATAACACCGAGCCGTATTAGACATGCTTTGCAAATCCCTATTAGGCCTAGGATCCCAACTGATGCGGACCGGGAAAATCAAGCAATCCGAGAAAGGCAGGCCAAGGAGCATTACATTAACTTGATTGTGAATGATCCCGTGGTTCAGAACCGCCAAAGGCGCAACACCCGGGATAAGCAGGTTGTTACGGGAGATAAATTGCAAACCCCGGTCGAGCGCCTCCTCCTAGGAATTATCATGTACAACATCCGCCCCAGGGAGTGTGCAGACCTAAACTCCATTGATTATTATGTGCTGGACTACCTGCTAGATGACGTGCTTTCCCAGGAAGCATTCCCCATTGCACTACATGGGATCATTTTTCAGTCAATGATGCGGGTGATTGACACAGATTCTAGCGCCTCTCTTCCTTTCCCACACCTACTACAGTCCTTCTTTGCTGCCGCTGGGGTGGATTGTTCAGATGAACAACCTCAGTACCCCCGGTCTCCCATAGACATGACGATGATGCGCTTCTACCAGTGGGAGAAGATGAATGATCTGTGGGTGAAGCGCCGACGCGCACAGCCGGGTGCACAGGCTCCCAGACCTGATGACACCGCTGAGGTTGAGCCCCCTGCTGTTGCCACTGGTGGTGACATCCCAGATGTTCCGATGCCCACTGCTCCTACACCGGGATATGACGAGATGTTTCGTCAGTTTTCTGATTGGCAGGGGATGATCACTGCACGGGTCGATGGTCTTGCTGCTCATATGACTCAGATGGACACACGTTTAGACGGGATGAGTACGAGCCTGCACGATTATGGAGCACGGATCTCCGCTTTGGAGACCCGACAGAGCGAGTATGAGGCTCGGCAGGACGCACGGTTTGCGGAGTATGCGGCTCGCTATGAGGCACGCTTTACTGATCATGACGCCCGCTTCGCTCAGCTGGAGTCCTGGCGTCTGCCTCAGGATCACCCACCACCTCAGTAGCTCCTATGCTGGTTTATGATCTTTTATTTTCGGACTCTTTCTCTTGTTATTGCTCTTTTGAATCTTTTCCTCTTTTCTAATTCTGGCTGTTTTTATGTATTTTAGCTTGTTAGGTTGCTCCCTCTGATGCTTTTCATTTTCTTTTTGGATCGTTATGGTTACTTTGGTACTTCTACTACTGTCACTGCTTGGTTACGTTCCTTGATTTTATTGCAACATATTGTCTGCTGCTGCTTCATTCAAACAGCCAATTTTGTGTGCGATATCGACAGAATACAAAGGAGACTCTGCCGAATTTTTTTCAGCACTCCTTAACTCCCCCATTCCTTTTCATGAGTGTGGGGACATCATCTTCACCTATTTTTCAGGGGAGTCCATTCTCTCTTTCACACTATGATCATATTCATGCAGCAATGAGGGCATTGCTATTTTCTAAGTGTGGGGAAGTTAGTAGTAAGGGGGTTGTGCATTTATTGCTTATTTTCTATGGTTCCTGACACTACTAATTCTCACTTCATTAACCTTTGATGACCCTCCACAAAATTTTTAATTCGACGTACTTGGTTTTCATTTGTGGTCAGATGCATCAGTCGGGAATAACGTACGAGTAGCGAAATTTTTTGAGATTTAATCTGAAACTTCGGTCATAAGAACTTTGGTTATACTACTTGTATTGTCAGTTTTGGTTAAAATTTTCATCTATTTCCTTCAATAAAAGGTGAGACCATTTTGTGACTATTTTGTTTGAACTAACTTGGGGATTTGGGAAAGTTTTGGAATGAATGGAAGGAAAGGACAAAGGCAAGGTACTCCTCTAATCTATTTTGAACCGGAACAGACCTCTCCCATTCGGTAATTAAGCCCATGGAGTGCCTCATCACTTATCTACCTAAGATCATCTGATCTGGGATAGAAGGCCCAACACCGCTACAAGGATGGGGAAAAAAGTCTGGGGGGATGAAATGAATAATGCTTACTCAAAAAAATTGGAAGGAAAGTTCTTTCATGCTAAACAGTTTATTGCAAATTCTTCCTTGATTATGAGTATGTGGCAATGAAAGGTAATGTGGAATATGACATTACTTCTTGCCCCTTGTCGTCCAATGAATTGTGGAAAGCAAATGGAAAGTAAAGCCCTAAGTAAAGTTTGGATTAAATAGTTATGATGATAGTCTCATGCATTTGTAAAACACCCTAGCTTCACTGTTTAAGAAAACCTGCAGTACTAATCGTTGTTTCTTATGACTGTTGTTCTGCATTAGATTTCCTTGTACACCTCTCCTGACCTGATAAATCCCCGCTTTTGAAATTCTGGTACATTTTGATTGCAGTAATTGCTTGAGGACAAGCAAAGATTAAGTGTGGGGAAGTTGATAAGTTAGGAATTTACCTATTTCTGCATGGTCTTTTGATACCAAATTCGTTGCTATTTACTGCTGAATTCCTGTCTTATGAGCATTTTTATGTTTCTTGCTGCAATTGTCTTCTTTTATGGGTTTTGTGTGCTTTTTCAGGTTTTTAATCTCAAGGAAACACATTCCTATCATTGTTGGAACACATGGCAAATCAAACAAGCTGATTTGAGTCAAAGACACAACTCTCGACCTAAATTCAAGCATGGTCCGGGACTTGATTCTGGAGCTAAGTCCCGGACCACATTGTGACTCAACTCTCGAATCAATTTCAGGCATGGTCCGGGACTTCTTACATGGCTTAAGTCCTGGACCACAATGTGGCAAAACTCTCGACTTAAATTCAGGCATGGTCCGGGACCTGATACACAACCTAAGTCCCGGACCACATATTGCAGCTCTCTCGACATGATTCCAAGCATGGTCCGGGACCTTATTACGTGGCCTAAGCCCCGGACCACAACAGAGATATAAACCTTTGGTAATTTGAGTAGGATGGTCCGGGACTTCAACCAGGGCCTAAGTCCCGGACCAAATGGTTGAATCCGACAATCTGTAGCGCGCGAACGTGAAAAGAATTTCTCTTCATATTAAACTGCCGCCCCATAATATTCCCACATGATTAAGTTTGTCGTTAACGGCCGCCCCATTTCTTTCCATCCTCATCTCCACTAATCTAATTACCTCACAAATTCCAGCATCATATCCACCACACCATGCTGCTACGTACTCATCCATGAGCCCTATAAATAGAACTCATTCTCACATATTTTAGACACACAATTCTGGAGAGGATAACACCACAACTCCATCCCATTCACACTCACTCCATCCATTTCCATTTCGTATACCATGTTCCATTCATATCATCCACCTCATTATACACCTACATACATCCACAGGGGTCTGGAGTGCACAAAGCAGTTGAAGACTTCACCATCTTTTCTGGAGAAAGAGCAGAAGAAAGCATTGATCATACACCGAGACTCCATTAAAGAGTCTTAAATCAGAGTTTCTTCTTTCCCTCTTTAATGTTATTTACATATTTTTACAGTATTTTCATTTCCATGGCTGAGTAGTTTTTATAAATTTCGGTTTACTATGTAATCCAAATTCAAGGTTCCATTATCTTTGTGATTTACCATTTTAATAGATTAAAGTGTTGTTCCTTATTTATTTTTATAAATCTTGTGATCTGGCCAATTACTTGATTTTATCAGTTTATCTGCCTATAAGTGAGAACTGCGGTAGATAATAGACAACAGGAACGGGTTAATTTAGAGATGGTAATTCCACTAGGATATTAACTGATCAGTAAACTAGATTTTTCTTAAAGTTGTTAGCAATTAGTAAATTTGTAACGAGAGTTAAAATTTATTAGCTGTTAATTAGATTCCACCGAGCGGGAGACCGAACGTGGAATATTTCTGATCTAGGATTTTAGTCTAGATTTTGGTAAACACATTGAGAAAGGAACCGAAGAAATTGGAGGATTAGTAAACCGGAATTTCCCCTTTTTATTAAATCAAAAATATCCTTATTTTGCCCACTATCTTGCATTTATTACCTTTGCTCTTATTTACATTCTTGTTTCATACTTTAGTAATTCAACAAACAAAACCCCCCTGTTACTGGAGTAAACCGATTCATTAGTTTGTTCTTAAATATTAATTAAACTAAAACGCTGCCTCCCTTGGATTCGATAACCTGGAGGGACACTTCTAGGAAAACTTGCTATAATCGACCGGTATACTTGCCGTTAGGTTTTTACCCAACATTATTATTTCTAATACTTTAACTGATGAACAGGAGGCAGCTTTGTTGCAGATTTTGAAGAGGAATAAGGAGGCGTTGGGATGGTCCATTGCTGATATTAAAGGTATTTCTCCCACGTTTTACACTCACCGCATTTATCTTGAGGAGAATTACAAGCCGTTGAGACAGCCCTAGCGGAGGCTAAACCCGCACATGAAAGAGGTGGTTAAGAAGGAAGTTATCAAGTTGCTGGATGCAGGTATAATCTATCCGATCTCTGACAGCGAATGGGTAAGTCCTACTCAGGTAGTACCTAAGAAGGGAGGTTTAACTGTGGTACCTAATGATAAGGGTGAATTAGTCCCTCAGCGTACTATTACCGGGCATAAAGTTTGCATTGATTATAGGAAATTAAATGCCGCTACTAGGAAAGACCACTTCCCCCTTCCCTTTATTGATCAGATGCTAGAAAGGCTTGCAGGACAAGAATATTACTGCTTCTTAGATGGTTACTCCGGTTATTTTCAAATTCCAATTGCTAAGGAAGACCAAGAGAAAACCACTTTTACATGTCCGTATGGTACTTATGCTTATCGACGCATGCCTTTTGGTTTATGTAATGCACCTGGCACTTTTCAACGTTGCATGACTGATATCTTTGATGAATTTATTGAAAAGTGCATCGAAATCTTTATGGATGATTTTTCTGTTTTTGGACCGACTTTTGATTCATGTTTGAGAGACTTGGACTTGATCTTAGCTAGATGCAGGGAAACTAACTTGGTGCTTAATTGGGAGAAGTGCCACTTCATGGTGCAGGAGGGCATCGTGCTCAGGCATAAGATTTCTAGGAAAGGGATCGAGGTTGACAAGGCCAAGGTTGAAGTCATCGAGCAGCTGCCACCACCATCGTCGGTAAAGGATGTCCGAAGTTTCCTTGGTCACGCAGGTTCTTATAGGCGCTTTGTTAAGGATTTTTCTGAGATCTGTAAGCCTCTTTGTGATTTGTTGCTTAAGGATGCTAAATTTGAGTTTACGCAAGAGTGTTTAGATGCTTTCAATTTGCTTAAAGCTAAACTGGTTTCTGCACCTGTTATTGTTGCTCCTGATTGGTCGTTGCCTTTTGAGATTATGTGTGATGCCAGTGACTACGCATTTGGAGCAGCTTTGGGTCAGAGGCATGACAAGGTATTGAGGATAGTCTACTATGCTAGTAAGACTATGAATGAGGCGCAGAAGAACTACACCACGACGGAGAAGGAGCTGTTGGCGATCATCTTTGCTTGTGATAAGTTTCGACCGTACATCATTGGCAGCAAAGTCATCATGCACACCGACCATTCCGCTCTCAGGTATCTCTTTGGAAAGGTTGATGCTAAACCTCGTTTGATCAGATGGATTTTGCTTTTGCAGGAATTCGACATTGAGATTAGAGACAAACCTGGAGCGCAGCACGGAGTGGCAGATCACTTATCCCGTATGGAAGTTCCAGATGATGGCAGGCCGATCAATGTGTATTTCCCTGTTTACATGATCGGTCATCCATGGACCCTTGGTATGCTGACATCGCGAACTACCTAGTCAAGGGCATCATTCCTCCAGAGTTGTCATATCAGCAGAAGAAGAAGTTCTTCTCCACAGTCAAGCACTACCTCTGGGATGTCCCGTTTCTGTTCAAGGTCTGTGCAGATGGTATGATCCGACGTTGCGTTTCTGAGGAGGAAGCTAGACACATCCTGACACATTGCCACGCTAGAGAAGCAGGGGGTCATTTTGGTCCGGCTAGGACAGCCGCAAAGGTTTTGGAGGCTGGCTTCTTTTGGAAGAACTTGAACAAGGATTGTTATCAGTTTGTTTCCACTTGTGATCAATGTCAGAGGCAGGGCAATCTCTCCCGACGTCATGAGATGCCATTGAATTCGATTTTGGAGGTTGAGCCGTTCGATCTTTGGGGCATTGATTTCATGGGACCGTTCCCATCGTCTCAAGGTAACCTCTACATCTTGGTAGCAGTGGATTATGTCACCAAGTGGGCTGAAGCGTTAGGCGCATCGACAAATGATGCAAGAGTGGTGCTTAAGTTTTTAAAGGGGAATATCTTTACTCGTTTCGGTGTCCCATGAGCGATCATCAGTGATGGGGGTACACACTTCTACAACAAACAGTTTGAAGCTCTTCTCCAGAAGTATGGTGTACAGCATAAGGTTTCTATACCGTATCATCCCCAAACGAACGGGCAAGCTGAGATCACCAACAGGAAATTTAAGTAGATCCTCCAGAAATCTGTCACATCTTCAAGGAGAGATTGGTCCCTTAAGTTAGTTGACGCCTTGTGGGCATACCGAACTGCATTTAAAACACCTTTAGGTATGTCCCCGTACAAGTTGGTTTTTGGCAAGGCGTGCCACTTACCTGTGGAGCAGGAGCACAAGTCTTTTTGGGCAATCAAGACATTGAATTTTGATTTGCAAAAGGCTGGTGACAAGAGGAAGTTACAGCTGTGTGATCTGGAGGAGTTTCGAGAGGAAGCTTATGAAAATGCCAAAATCTATAAGGAGAAGACGAAGAGGTGGCATGATAAGCTATTGGTCAAGCGTGAGTTTCACGTTGGGGATAAGGTTCTGCTATTTAATTCCCATCTGAAGCTATTTCTAGGAAAGTTGAAGTCTCGTTGGTCTGGACCGTTCACAGTGACGAGTGTCTCACCTTGTGGAGCCATCGGATTAATCAATGCGGAAGGGGAGACATTCAAAGTCAACAGGTCTCAGCTGAAGCATTATCTCAGTGGTGACATCGCCGAAGTCCATTCTGTGATCAAGGTGCATGATCCTTCATACTGATCTGACAATTGCACGGTCTAGCCAAAGACTGAAAGACGGGCAGCTCATTGGGCAACCCAATCTCTTTCCCTTTACCTTCTTGTTTTTAGTTTTTATTTGTGGTTTGCTTGTTCTAATTCTTTTGTTAGTTGCTTTTCTTTGGTTGGTTTTGTTTAAGTGTAGGTTTGGTGGAGGAAGAGGAACAACGTAACAAGAAACATACTTTCGGTTATTTAACAGGGGTGGTCCGGGACATGTTCCACGGCTTAAGTCCCGGGCCAGACAGGGAAGGAACTCACGGCTTATTTAACAGGGGTGGTCAGGGACATTGTCCACACCTTAGGTCCCGGACCAATTCCAGAACAGAGTCTCGACATGGAAAAATAGGGTGGTCCAGGACATCGTCCACAACCTAAGTCCCGGACCGGAAACGACGGGAAATCTCGACCAGGAAACTGGGGGTGGTCCGGGACCTGTTACATAACTTAAGTCCCGGACCCTGCAACTACGAATATCGGCCTGTTTAAACATAGTGGTCCGGGACCTCATACATATCTTAGGTCCCGGACCAACATCCGCTCAAAAATAAAAAACAGTCGATTCCGTCTTCCCCAACTCACATTCCCAAACTCCCACTTCCGAAATCCCTAGCCGCACCCGACGTACCCCCGCCACCCACAGCTCCACCTCCATCCTATGCCGGCCGCCTGTTCTGACTCACCGTCACCGCCGCCCTTCCCATCTCCGCCCTCACTTGTCCGTCCTTATGCCTGGTCTCTCCCTGCTACACACCGCCAACACCACTACCCACTTCCACCTCCGTCATCCCCGTTCTCAGCCGTACCACCACCTCACACCTCCACCGCATCCCACCATTATCGCCTACACCCGCCTACTTCCACCCTCGACAACCACCTGCGTTTCACAAATTCTCCCTCAGTCGCCACTTCACCACTGCCAGTTCCGGTTTCCATACTCACCATCCTGGTCCGCATCGTACCACAAGACTCTCCTTGTGCCCACATTCCAAATATCACCTGACACACCGATTTAAATCTTTAGAATTCTACATGGCACCAAAACGCGCTCGACGTTTTGCCACGGCCGGTGCTTCTTCATCCGCTGCCGCTCCTCCATCACCCGACGTAGTTCCAGTTCGGGTCCGGGAGACGGTTGAATCTGACTTCATCAGTGAAGCCGCTGCAAATTGGTACCACGCAAGCGAAAGGAAAATCATACCCGAAAGGTTAGTGTGTCCGACCTTGATTGCTAAGTTTGATTTGGAAACACTTTTTAGTGCGCGTCGATGGTTGTGTCTGCTTAGTAGAGGTGGGAGGATTTATCCGAGGTTGGAGAAATTATTTTATGCGAATGCAACGTTGAATGAGGAGAGGGATGCTATAAATTCTGTTGTTAAAGGGGTGGCTATTACCATGACTGCTACTAGCATTAGGCACTGTTTGGGATTACCTATAGCTGTTCGGGTTCCAACTGCGGAGAATAGGGCAAATATGCCATTGTTGGAACGACAGGCTAAGGAGTACTACATTAACCTGATTGTCAATGATCCGGAGGTTCAAAACCGGCAACGGAGGAATAACCGGGACAAGCAGGTTGTCACGGGGGATAAGTTACCAACACCGAGGGAGTGTCTGATTTTAGGGGTGCTGATGTATAATGTTCGTCCCCGGGAGTGCGCTGATCTGAATATGCATGACTGCTGGCTGTTGCGCTACATCCTGGATGACGCCTATGCCCAGGCAGGGGTTCCACCCGCTATGCATCGGATTATCTTTGACTCCATGGCCCGGGTGGTTGAGTCCGATCACTCCGCCTCTCTCCCATTCCCGCACCTCCTACAGTCATTGTTTGCTGACGCGGGGGTGGATGTATCTGATGAGCAGCCTCAGTATCCTTGGTCTACTCTCGATATGACGATGATGCATTTCTTTCAGTGGGAGAAGATCGACGGGCAGTGGGTGAAGCGTCGACGCGCTGCACGAGCACCCAGAGCCGTGGAGGACGCTGCTGTTGACGCTGCTGAGGTTGCTGATGAGGCTGATGCTGCTGGTGGTGAGGCCCCAGACATTCCGATACCTGCTGGACCGGCCCCGGGTTATGACGAGTTGCTGCGAGAGTTTAGAGACTGGAGGGGGATGGCCACAGCTCGTTTTGATGGGTTCTCGGATTATATGACTCAGATGGATAGTCGGCTGGACGGGATGAGTTCGATGATCTATGACTATGGTACGTGACTCTCGGCTTTGGAGACTCGCCAGACATAGTACAAGGCTCGGCAAGATTCATGGTTTGCTGAGTTCCAGGCTCGTCAGGAGGCCCGGTTCCGTGACTATGATGAGCGCTTTACACAGCTGGAGTCCTGGCGCTTACCCCGTCAGTAGTACATGTGTCGGTTTATGTCCTCTCCTTCATCGTTTTTCCATCTTTTATTGCTATCTTGATGTCTTTTTCCTTTAATCATTTGAGATATTTTGATGCCTTTTTAGGTTGTTAGCTTTTGATTCTTTTGGTTTTTATGTTCTCTGTTTGGGATGTAGCTAATGCACCTAATGATTCTGCACGTTTCTCTCCATGGTTAATGAAATGCTACTTTGTTGTAGTACTGTGTTTTGATATTCCTCCAGGATTGCGATTATTTTGATAAGTTTCACACACAATACAAAGGAGACTCTGCCCAATTCTTTCCAGAACTCCGTCCACACGATTATGTCACAACTTACCAGGGGAGTTCTGTTCTACCTTTTTCATTTTGTTTTCATTTTGAAAGCAATGAGGGCATTTCTTGATTTTAAGTGTGAGAAAGGAAGGTTACACTTTGTTTTATATTGAAATCAATGAGGGCATTGCTTGATTTTAAGTGTGAGAAAGGGGGAGTTTACACTTGGTTTTATTGAGGATATTGTTGGGGTAAAACCTAACGGTAAGTGTACCGGTCAATTCTAGCAAGTTTTAATAGAGAGTAATCCCTAAGTATCGAACCAGAGGAGGCGATGTGTCTAGTTTAATCTTTACTAACCGAATTAGAATAAAACAGGAGATTGGGGTTTGATTTGATGACAATTAAAACTGTAAACGGCATGCGAAACAATAATAAGCAGGAGAAAATAAATGTTGTGAAACTGATTTGGAGAAGAAGATCCCGGTTTACTACTGCACCCTAAATCCGTGATTCCTATCCCTAAGTGATTTAAAAGATAATTCTGAGTAAAACCCTAGAACTAAGATAATTTACCTCCGGTCTCCCGCTTAGCAAATACTAGTTGATAAAGACCGAATTCTAACTCTCGTTACGAACCCACTGTTTACTAACCGCCTTAAGAACAATCTAGTCTATTAGTCAATTAGCTATTTAGAGGAATTACCGTCTCTAAACTAACCGGTTATTTTCCTGAATTCAATTGAAAGCCGCAGTCGTCACATATAAGCTAACAAAATACTAATCCTTATAATTGGCCAAATTATAACGATTAAAGAAATTAAGCAAGGAAAATAACTTTACTCAATTAAATTAAATCACAAAGGAACAGGAATAGTCAATTTAGGGATACATAGCAAACCGAAATCTAAGGGAACTACTCAGCCATTGACATGTTTACAATAAGCTTAGTAATAATAGAGAAAAGAAGAAACTCTGTTCAGTCTCCGTGGTGAACTCCTTTCTGTGCTCTGCTCCAAACTCCAAACCAGACTCCAAGCTCTCAAACTAATTCTCTGTATCGTGATTATTCTGTGTGCTCAAGATGTGTCTTCAGGTTGGCCAAGCTCCTCCTCTTATAACCACAAAAATCTATCTTTTAATTTATCTCCAATCTAAAACGACGGCCAAACAAAAGTTAAAAGGGAAAAATAAATTCCGTTTCGCGACGAAACAAAACTCCGTGCTCCGTATGTATTGTTCCGGGTTTCAAACCTGGCTGCAAACCCGGAACATATGAAATTTAAGGCAGTAGCTTCTCCGCCTGTATTGTTCCGGGTTTAAAACCCATATGCAAACCCGGAACATATGAAAATTGAGGCAGTAGCTTCTCCGCTGGTGATGTTCCGGGTTTAAAACCCATATGCAAACCCGGAACATATGAAAATTGAGGCAGAAGGTTCTCCGGTCTTATGGTCCGGGTTGCAAACCAACATGCAAACCCGGACCCTCTATAAAGCCCAACAGTAATGAATGAAAATCTGTGTTTGACTCTGGTTTGACTTCCCATGTTGCTCTAACCTCTAAAATCTTCATTTAAACACTTTGTTGAGTATTTTATCCTGAAAACATATGAAATCAATCATTGGAGACAAATATAACAATGAAGAGTAATTAAAGCATTAAAGAGGAAAGTTAATGTCATAAAGTAGAAAATTAAGCATGAATTAGTCTAGTAAACTTAGACAAATTCCTGACTTATCAACTTCCTCACATTAATCTTTGCTTGCCCTCAAGCAAATAGAAACATACTAAAGTCTTACAGAAGGGAGCCGTCAGTTCAGAACTGTGCACAAGGAGATCTAATAATGAAAAGCAGTCATAGAGAACAATGATCCACACTTGCAGGTTTTCATAAACAGTGAATTGAGAAGTATTTTGCAAGAGCTTAAGGCACATAGTAAAACCACTGACTCCAATTTCACTCAGGGACTACTTTCCAATTAACTTTCCACAATCCATGGACGACAAGGGGTGAGAAGTAATATCTTATTCCATATTACCTTTCATCACCACGTACTCATAATCAAGAAAGATTTTGCACTTTGCATTTGAAATTAGCAAATTTCTTCAACTTTCTAAACAAGCATTAACTTTCTCTTTTGTATCCCTCAGACTTTTCTCTCCATTCATGTAGCGGTGTTGGGTCTTCTATCCCAGATCAGATGACCTTAGGTAGATGGGTGATGAGGCACCCCAAGGACTTAATTACCAAATGGGCGAGGACCTGGGTTTGGGTTAAAAGTTCGATTAGAGGAGTACCTTGCCTTTGTCCTTCCTTCCTTTCATTCAATAATCATTCCCACAGTCCCCAAGTGAAATAAAAATCAAAAAGTTGCACTAATAGGCTTAACTTTTTAAAGAAGAAATAGACAAACATTAGTTAAAACTGTACATACAAGAAGTGCAACTAGAATTCCCACAACTGTTTTCCACCTCCGACCTCATAAGAACTAGTGCTACTCGTGCGGTGTTCCAAACCAACTTAACCAACCACTGAATAAGACTCAGGTATGTTATGCAACCAAAATATTTTTTTGAGGGCCAACAAAAATAATGTGCAAATGAAATGATTGTCTTGAAAGAAAATTGGTCAAAATTAGCACATTCGAATGAAATTGGACATGAATATGAGTATGTGCAATTTCCCTTCCTCACACTTAAAAATTAGCAATGCCCTCATTGCTTCATGAAAATGATCAAGAGGGAATGAACACAAAAATTTCCAGAAAACAACGTTTGAAAAATAAAAGAAGTTAGAAAATCACGCCCCTGGGGTATGGTGAGGACAACGTCCTCACACTTATGTAAAACAGCGGGGTGTTGAATTCTGCAGAAATTTCGACAGAGCTTCCTTTGAATTTCCTCAATACCTCACACGCATCAAAAAGCAACCCTGTAGCTCAATAAATACAACCAAAGCCAGCACGAACTTGCAGATAAACAGTAAGTGTATAAGTGATACATCATAGTGTAGCGATGGTCGTAATGAACAAGTAGTAGCCGAATCCAAAGTAAGATAGAAGTACAACCCAAAAGAAAAATATCTCAGAAGCAAACACATCAAAAGATCTGAAAAGAGAGAGAACGAAACAACCCAAACTCCAAAATCCTAGGAAGGTGGTGGAAGCTGTGACCCATGCTGAAGATGCCATGCCTCCATACGGGCAAAGCGTGTATCGTACTCAGCCATCCGCGCATCCTGGCGAACCTCAGCAGCGTGGCGACGCGCCTCCAAAGATGACAGGCGAACTCCATAGTTCTGAACCTGTGTGGACAGATCATCAAGGCGCGAGCCGAACTATCAAAGCGGGCAGTACACACCCCCTGCCAATCTCGAAACTCTGTCATGAGCTCCTCAAAATCTTGCGTCGGCGCTACGGCAGGTCCACCATCTCCCTGAATCTGTGAAGGCCCGGCCCCATCAGACCAGCAGCTCGGGCAGCTCTCTCACCCGGTCGGGCACGGCGACGCTTAATCCAACCATCTCCTATCTTCTCCCACTGAAAGCGATGCATCGCTGTCATGTCCAGAGGAGGAGCGGAATGCTGAGGCCGCTCATCACTGAAGTCAACTCTCTCTTTCTCAAAAAGATACTGCAGAAAATGTGGAAAAGCAAGAGAAGAGGTGCTATCCACATCCATGATACGTAAAATATGGTCAATAACAGCAGCAGAAAAAACAATAGGACAGGCGCCGCGAGAGAACTCATCATCCAGCAGATGGCGCATAAAGAAACAATCCACAGCGTTCAAGTCAGCACACTCTCTCGGGCGGACATTATGCATAATAACGGCTAGAAGCAACCTCTCAATCGGAGTCTGCAATTTGTCCCCTGTCACGACCTGCTTATCCCTTGAAGACCGTTGTTGACGGTTCGGAACCTCAGGGTTATTCACCACCAACCTCAGATAATGCTCCTTCGCCCGTCTCTTATCATTTTCATAATTTTTCCTCCGTTCCCTAAGCACATTGTTATCAAAAACATCTTGCACTCCAAAGTACTCATCAACCACCCTATGAGTAATTTCGATGTATCTCCCTTTGATCCACGCGCTAATTACATCACGCTCATCCTCCTTCTCAGCATTAGCATAAAACAACTTAACCAATCTTGGGTAGTAACACCCCCCCAAGACGCAACAAGCCGCCCCAACCCTTAGCAGCAAACATAGTTTGTAAATCAAATTCATTAATTAACTCCTCAGACACTGACCTCTCCGGAATAATTTTCCGGTCCTTGACGTTGTACCAATCAAAGGCGGCATCGCTAATGAAATCAGCACGCACTGATTCTCGATATTGGACCGGTTGTGTTGGTGCAGGTGGCGCAGCCGATGAAGAAGCACCCGCAGCGATGGAACGTCTCGTGCGCTTCGGAGCCATTGCAAATAATCAGAACCGGAAATATTAAGAACTGGGCCGGACCGGATTGAAGAAGGCAATGGACTGGAAGAACGGGTGGTGGCGGGGTCGGGACAAGGTCGGGAAAGCGGTGCGTGGTTGTGGTGAGAAGAATGGTGTCGGGCTAGTGGGTGGAGAGGAAGGTGGTGAAGTGGTGGCGCGGGTCTGGGCTAGGGAGAGTGGAGTGGGTGGTGGTGAGTGAGGCGGCGGGTCGGGATGGCGAGGAGAGGTGGGAAGTAGCAATGGAGGCGAGGGACGGGGCGATGGGTAAGCGAGGTGCAATGGAGCAGGGAATATAGGGCTGGGTCGGAAGAGTGGTGTGGCGAGGACTGGAGTGGAGTGCGAGGTAGAAGAAGGGAGAAGGTCGGGGCGCAAGGTTGAAGGTAGCAGATTAGGGATTAGAATCGCGGCTCTCTTTTTTTTCTGCAGACAGTGTGTTCCGGGTTTCAAACCCAGATGCAAACCCGGATGAGACGCAAAACATGGCAGTGGCCCCTCCGCTCTTTGTGTTCCGGGTTTCAAACCTGGCTGCAAACCCGAACAACCCCCAAATCGAGACAGTAACCTCGCTCAGCTATAGTTCCGGGTTTCAAACCCAGCTCCAAACCCGGACGACCTTTAAAAGTTGCCAGAAACTCATATTTTGAACAGAGATCCCTCCAAACTCCTGAATTCACCTTTAAAACCATGTAAAACTAAACAAACATGTCTAATAAACGTTAGCCCAAAAACAAAGAATGAAAAACATTAAAACCTACGAGAAATAAACAAAAACGAAAATAAAAAACTCACAAAACTGGGTTGTCTCCCAGCCAGCCGCCCGTCTTTTCGGTCTTTGGCTAGACCATGCATTGGATAATCAGTATGGAGGATCAAAGACGTGATCACCGAATGGACTTCAGCAATGTCACCACTGAGATAATGCTTCAGCTGAGACCCGTTGACTTTGAATGTTTCCCCTTCTGTATTGATTAAATCGATAGCTCCATAGGGCGAGACATTTGTCACTGTAAACGGTCCAGACCAACGAGACTTTAGCTTTCCGGAAATAACTTCAGTCGGGAGTTGAAGAGAAGAACCTTATCTCCAACGTGAAACTCACGCTTGACCAATAGCTTATCATGCCACCTCTTCGTTTTCTCCTTATAAATCTTGGCATTCTCATAAGCTTCCTCTCTAAACTCCTCGAGATCACACAGCTGCAGCTTACGCCTCACCGGCCTTTTTCAGATCAAAATTCAGTGCCTTGAGTGCCCAAAAAGACTTGTGCTCCAGCTCCACAGGTAAGTGGCACGCCTTGCCAAAAACCAACTTGTACGGGGACATACCTAAGGGTGTTTTAAATGCAGTGCGGTATGCCCACAAGGCGTCATCCAACTTAAGGGACCAATCTCGCCTCGAAGATGTAACAGATTTCTGCAGTATCCACTTAATTTCTCTGTTGGTGATCTCGGCTTGCCCGTTCGTCTGTGGATGATACGGTAAAGAAACCTTATGTCGCACACCGTATTTCTGTAGAGAGCCTCAAACTGCTTGTTGCAAAATGTGTACCCCCGTCACTGATGATCGCTCGTGGAACACCGAAACGGGTAAAGATATTCCTCTTTAGAAACTTGAGTACCACTCTTGCATCATTGTCGGCGCTGCTATCGCTTCAGCCCACTTGGTAACGTAATCCACAGCTACTAGGATGTAAAGGTTACCTTGGGAGGACGGGAACGGTCCCATGAAATCAATACCCCACAGATCGAACGGCTCAACCTCCAGGATCGAATTCAATGGCATCTCATGACGTCTGGATAAATTCCCCTGCCTCTGACATTGGTCACAAGTAGAAACAAATTGATAACAGTCCTTGTTCAAGTTCTTCCAAAAGAAGCCAGCCTCCAAAACTTTTGCGGCTGTCCTAGCCGGTCCAAAATGACCTCCTGCTTCTCTAGAATGGCAGTGTGTCAGGATGTCTCTAGCTTCATTCTCAGATACACAACGACGTATCATACCATCTGCGCAGACCTTGAACAGAAACGGGTCGTCCCAAGGTAGTGCTTGACTGTGGAGAAGAACTTCTTCTTCTGCTGATACGATAGCTCTGGAGGAATAATACCCTTGGCTAGGTAATTTGCAATCAGCGTACCAAGGGTCCGTGGAATGGCCGATCATGAAACATACTCATCAGGAAATACTCATTGATTGGCCTGCCATCGTCAGGAACTTCCATACGGGATAAGTGATCCGCCACTCCATTCTGCGCTCCAGGTTTATCTCTAATCTCAATATCAAATTCCTGCAAAAGCAAAATCCAACGGATCAAACGAGGTTTAGCATCAATCTTTCCAAAGAGATACCTGAGAGCGGAATGGTCGGTATGCACGATGACTTTGCTGCCAATGATGTACGGTCGAAACTTGTCACAAGCAAAGACGATCGCCAACAGCTCCTTCTCTCGTGGCGTAGTTCTTCTGCGCTCATTCATAGTCTTACTCGCGTAGTAGACTATCCTCAATACCTTGTCATGCCTCTGACCCAAAGCTGCTCCTAACGCGTAGTCACTAGCATCACACATAATCTCAAAAGGCAACGACCAATCAGGAGCAACAATAATAGGTGCAGAAATCAATTTAGCTTTGAGCAAATTAAACGCATCTAAGCACTCCTTTGTAAACTCAAATTTAGCATCCTTAAGTAATAAATCACAAAGAGGCTTAGAGATCTTAGAAAAATCCTTGACAAAACGCCTATAAAAACCTGCGTGACCGAGAAACTACGACATCTTTACCGAAGAAGGTGGTGGCAACTGCTCAATGACTTCAACCTTGGCCTTGTCCACCTCGATCCCCTTCTTAGAAATCTTGTGACCGAGCACGATGCCTTCCTGCACCATGAAGTGGCACTTCTCCCAATTGAGCACCAAGTTAGTCTCCCTGCATCTAGCTAAGATCAAATCCAAGTCTTTCAAACATGCATCAAAAGTTGGTCCAAAAACAGAAAAATCATCCATAAAAACTTCGATGCACTTCTCAATAAAATCAGCAAAGATAGCAGTCATGCAACGTTGAAAAGTACCAGGTGCATTACATAAACCAAAAGGCATACGACGATAAGCATAAGTACCATATGGACATGTAAAAGTAGTTTTCTCTTGGTCCTCCTTAGCAATTGGAATTTGAAAATAACCAGAGTAACCATCCAAGAAACAGTAATATTCTTGTCCTGCAAGCCTCTCTAGCATCTGATCAATAAATGGAAGGGGAAAGTGATCTTTCCTAGTGGCGGCATTTAACTTCCTATAATCAATGCAAACTCTATGCCCAGTAATAGTACGCTGAGGGATTAATTCACCTTTATCATTAGGAACAACAGTTAAACCCCCTTTCTTGGGTACTACCTGAGTGGGACTTACCCATTCGCTGTCAGAGATTGGATAGATTATACCTGCATCCAGTAGCTTGATAACCTCCTTCTTGACTACCTCTTTCATGTGCGGGTTCAGTCGCCGCTGGGGCTGTCTCAATGGCTTGTAATCCTCCTCAAGATAAATGCGGTGAGTGCAGAATGTCGGAGCAATGCCTTTGATATCAGCAATGGACCATCCTAGTGCCTCTTTGTTTCTCCTCAAAATCTGCAACAATGCTTCTTCCTGTTCATCAGTTAAAGCATTAGATATAATAACAGGTAAATCAGTAGGAGGAACAAGGAAAGCGTATTTAAGATGACTAGGAAGCGGTTTCAGCTCAAGAGAGGGTGGTGATTCCACAGAAGGAGCTAGTGTCTTTGGAACTCGGTCCAGCGGTTCCTCCTCGATTCTATGGTTCTTCCTATATGGCCTCCCAGCAGAGAGCTGAAACGCTGCAGTAGAAACCTCAGAGTCATCACAAGTGGTCTCTATAGAATCCACCAAACACTTTCCAACGCATCCAGCTCCGTGGGGCTGTAAGAATAATCCTGCATCAAAGTGTCAATACAATCCAAACTAAAGCAGGCATGAACATCAGAAGGGTGAGTGGCAGCCTTGGTCATATCAAAAACAAGCTGCTCATCATGTAAACGCAATATAATCTTCCCTCCTTCAACATCAATAAGGGTCCTTGCTGTTCGCATGAATGGTCGACCTAGAATAAGTGGTACTACCTTATCTTCCTCCATGTCCAAAATAACAAAGTCAGCAGGAAAAGCAAAGGTACCAACTGAAACAATTAAATCTCTAACCACACCTCTAGGTAGGATAATCGACCTATCAGCTAGTTGCAAAGTAATTCGAGTTGGCTCACATTCTCCTAGACCAAGCTTCAAATACATAGATAATGGCATCAGATTAATACTTGCACCCAAGTCACATAAACCCTTACCACAATTCACATTACCTATCGCGCAAGGTATGACCGGAGTACCTGGATCATCAAGCTTCGGCGGAAGCTTCTTCGAAAGCACAGCTGAAACGCTCTCAGTAAGCTGCACAGTGTCCTTCTCCACTAAGGACCGTCTGTTGGACAGGATGTCCTTCATAAACTTCGCATATATTGGCATCTGCTTCAAAGCTTCAGAAAAAGGAATGTTAATGGTCAGTTTCTTAAAAATAGTCAAAAACTTACCAAACTGCTCATCCAAGTCCCTCTTCTTCAACCGGTTTGGAAAAGGAACTGGCGCTTCAGCAACTGCGCGTCGTGGAGGTGTGGAAGTCTTAGTAGTCTTGCTAATTGCCACCTCCTCTTCAGCTGGTGGCTCCTCCTGGGAACCTGCTGGTGCAGTTTCTTTATCCTGCTCAACATTGGGGAGAGGGACCTCAACTTCAGGGACCACCGGGTCAAGCTGTGTACCACTCCTCAACGTGATAGCCTTGGCATGCTCTCTCGGATTCTGCTCCGACTGACTAGGCAAGGAACCCAAAGGACGCTGAGCTAACTGCTGAGATATCTGAGACAGCTGAGTCTCGATATTCCTATTGAAGTCCTCTGATCATTGTTGAAGGTTCTTTGCTCTTGATTGAAAGCTTCCAGCTCATTAAACTTCTTCGTATTCACTGAGATGAAATCATTCATCCTGGCCAGAACTGCATCCATACTAGAAGACGCTCCAGCACCTGAATTTTGTGCTTGCTGATTCTGCAGTGGTGCTTCTGATAGGAAGGATTGTACTGCTGCTGAGGCCTCTGATTGTAATTGTTGTTACCACCAGCTTGGTAACGGTTTTGCTGCTGAGCTTGATAACCCGGATTTCCTTGATTCCCAAAGTAATTACCCGGCCTGTTACCAACATAGTTCGCTGCCTCTTCTTGTGGTGGAGAACACTGGCACATGTTAGAAGCTCTACCACAGTACTCGCACGGTGGATAAACCTCAGGAGCTGCTGCACTGGACTGTGGATTCATAACTGCACACATACGCTCAAACTGCTTCGACATTGCCTCTATCTTGGCAGCCAAGAAAGTGTTTGAATCTACTTCATAAACCCCAGCTGGTTTCTTCGGTGCAGCTTCTCCTGCTCTTGTACCTCCCAATTCCTGATGCTGTAGTGATGTATCTAACAACTCCTTAATTCGTGTAATAGGCAGCTCCATCAAACTTCCTCCAGCACAAGTATCAACCAACAACCGGCTAGACGGATCCAAATCCTTGTAAAAGGACTGCAGTATAACCTCTTCACCTAGACCGTGATGTGGTACCTTCCTCACTATTCCCTTAAAACGCTCCCAAGCTTCAGACAAGGACTCACCAGCAAACTGTTTGAAGTTTGTAATCTCTCCTCTCATGGTCAGCATCCGAGAGGGTGGGAAGTACTTTGCTAAGAATGCATTAGCCAGCTCGGTCCACTGTGATACTGTCAGGCGTCAACGAGTTAACCACTCAGCGGCTCTTATCCCTCAGAGAGAATGGAAACAGGGTGAGCCGGGCCACCTCCTGCGAAGCTGGTGTCGAGCACTCCTACCAATCTCAGAATGTAGTGAGATGAACATTCGGATCTTCAGTAACCGTCCCGCTGAACTGAGGCCGTTCATTACCATGGTCACATAGTGAGTCTTGAACTGCCACTGCACTCCTGCTGGCATGCTGAATCACAATTGGCGACACCAACCCTTCACACTTGGACGGGTGTAGGCCCTCATCTGTCTCTCGTTGTTCGCCATATTCACTGGTGGTTGAACTTCCGGAACCTCTTCACCAACAGGTGGTTCGGCACCTTCTCCTCAACTGGTGGATCCAGGTTCAAGTCTCTTCGAAGTTGTTTTGCGAATCTCTCGATCTCAAGATTGAGCTCGAACTCTGGTTCTCCTGCAGAGCGGGTTTTGACCATAACCGAGAGTTAGTAAACTGAAACTATAATAGCGCAAATTAAAAGGGAAGCAGTAATTAGAATAAAATAACAGAAAATCAGAAAAAGATAAAAAAATTAACCCACAAAAATATGCAGATAAAATTTCCTAACTACCTAGCACAGAATATTCAAATAAAGAAATAAAATCAGAAATAAAATCTAAAAGATAAAAGAATACCTAAAACAAAATCTAGACAGAAATCAAAACAGAACAAAGATAAAATAACTAAAATAATAAAAGCTATCCTAATAACTAAACTAAATAAAATCTGACGTTAAACAAAACAATAAGAAAATTAAAAACTGAAAACAACCAAAATCGAATGAAAGAGAACAATTAAAATAAAGAAATTAAACGAACACAACAAAATAAATAAAAGAAAACAAAAATAATAAAACAAAATCAAAATAAAAAGAACGGAAACAAAAAAAAACTAAACTAAACTAAATAGAAAATTAAACTAATCTAAAAATAAATTAAACGAACAAAACAAAATCAAAATAGAAGAAGAGGGAAAAAAATATGAACCCAATAAACTAAAAATAATTAAACAAAACAAAAATATACTAATCAAAACAAAATAAAAAAAAAAGAAAAATAGAATAAAGACTAAACTAAATAACCGTGCCTCCCCGGCAACGGCGCCAAAAACTTGTTGGGGTAAAACCTAACGGCAAGTGTACCGGTCAATTCTAGCAAGTTTTAATAGAGAGTAATCCCTAAGTATCGAACCAGAGGAGGCGATGTGTCTAGTTTAATCTTTACTAACCGAATTAGAATAAAACAGGAGATTGGGGTTTGATTTGATGACAATTAAAACTGTAAACGGCATGCGAAACAATAATAAGCAGGAGAAAATAAATGTTGTGAAACTGATTTGGAGAAGAAGATCCCGGTTTACTACTGCACCCTAAATCCGTGATTCCTATCCCTAAGTGATTTAAAAGATAATTCTGAGTAAAACCCTAGAACTAAGATAATTTACCTCCGGTCTCCCGCTTAGCAAATACTAGTTGATAAAGACCGAATTCTAACTCTCGAACCCACTGTTTACTAACCGCCTTAAGAACAATCTAGTTTATTAGTCAATTAGCTATTTAGAGGAATTACCGTCTCTAAACTAACCGGTTATTTTCCTGAATTCAATTGAAAGCCGCAGTCGTCACATATAAGCTAACAAAATACTAATCCTTATAATTGGCCAAATTATAACGATTAAAGAAATTAAGCAAGGAAAATAACTTTACTCAATTAAATTAAATCACAAAGGAACAGGAATAGTCAATTTAGGGATACATAGCAAACCGAAATCTAAGGGAACTACTCAGCCATTGACATGTTTACAATAAGCTTAGTAATAATAGAGAATAAGAAGAAACTCTGTTCAGTCTCCGTGGTGAACTCCTTTCTGTGCTCTGCTCCAAACTCCAAACCAGACTCCAAGCTCTCAAACTAATTCTCTGTATCGTGATTATTCTGTGTGCTCAAGATGTGTCTTCAGGTTGGCCAAGCTCCTCCTCTTATAACCACAAAAATCTATCTTTTAATTTATCTCCAATCTAAAACGACGGCCAAACAGAAGTTAAAAGGGAAAAATAAATTTCGTTTCGCGACGAAACAAAACTCCGCGCTCCGTATGTATTGTTCCGGGTTTCAAACCTGGCTGCAAACCCGGAACATATGAAATTTAAGGCAGTAGCTTCTCCGCCTGTATTGTTCCGGGTTTAAAACCCATATGCAAACCCGGAACATATGAAAATTGAGGCAGTAGCTTCTCCGCTGGTGATGTTCCGGGTTTAAAACCCATATGCAAACCCGGAACATATGAAAATTGAGGCAGAAGGTTCTCCGGTCTTGTGGTCCGGGTTGCAAACCAACATGCAAACCCGGACCCTCTATAAAGCCCAACAGTAATGAATGAAAATCTGTGTTTGACTCTGGTTTGACTTCCCATGTTGCTCTAACCTCTAAAATCTTCATTTAAACACTTTGTTGAGTATTTTATCCTGAAAACATATGAAATCAATCATTGGAGACAAATATAACAATGAAGAGTAATTAAAGCATTAAAGAGGAAAGTTAATGTCATAAAGTAGAAAATTAAGCATGAATTAGTCTAGTAAACTTAGACAAATTCCTGACTTATCAGATATCAATTTGTTTCTATCACTGATTTTTGCTTACCCTCAACAAATTTTTCGATTGAGACTTACTTGGTTTTAATAGGTGGTAAGATGAGTCAGTTGGGAATACCGTCCAGTAGCACATTTTCTGAAGTCGAATTTGGATTTCAAGTCAAAGACACTTGGGTTATACTGCTTGTATGTACAGTTTTTGCTAAATTTTATCTATTTCTTTCAGTAAAAGGTGAGACCATTTTTGTGACTGTTTTTGTTTGGATTAACCTGGGGCTTTGGAAAGTTATGGTATGAAAGGAAAGAAAGGACAAGGACAAGGTACTCCTCTAATCTATTCTGAACCGGAACAGGCCTCTCCCATCTGGTTATTAAGCCCTTGGAGTGCCTTATCACTCATCTACCTAAGGTCATCTAATCTGGGATAGAAGGCCTAACACCGCTACATGGATGGGGAGAAAAGTCTGGGGGGATGAAAAAGAATAACGCTAATTCAGAAAGAAGGAAAGTACTTTCAATCTAGTAAGTTATTGTAAATTCTTCTTTGATTATGAGTACGTGGCAATGAAAGGTAATATGGAATATGATATTACTTCTTGCCCCTTGTCGTCCAATGGATTGTGGTGAGTAAAAGGAAAGTAAAGCCCTGGGTGAAATCTGGACTAGATAGTTATGAAAATTTTCTCAAGCATTTATCAACGTTCATACTTCACTGTTTGTGAAAACCTGCAGTACTAACCATTGTGTCTTTTGGTTGTTGTTCAATACTAGATTTGCTTGTACACTTTTCCTAATCTGATGAGTCCCCGCTATTGAAATCCAATATATTCTTATTGCAGTGTTTGCTTGAGGGCAAGCAAAGGTTAAGTGTGAGAAAGTTGATAAGTCGGGAATTTATCTATCTTTACGGGGCTTATTTGTGTTTAATTCATCATCATCTATTAATAAATTCCCGCCTTATGGTTAGTTTTATGATTTTATTTGCAATTGTCTTCTATGATGGGTTTACGTGTTATTTCAGGTGAAAATCTCAAGAAAACGCATTCCCGATCATTGTAATGTATTTTGGACGGTCAAACATGTTGAACAGAGTGAAGACTTGCATGAATTCTCAATTTTAGGATGGGTCCGGGACATTGTCCATACCCTAAGTCCCGGACCATCCATTGGAGTTACTCTCGAACTGATTTGGAGACTGGTCCGGGACTTGTTACAAACCTTAAGTCCCGGACCAACCAAAGGTACTACTCTCGACCTAATTTCAATGACCGGTCCGGGACTTGATACGTATCTTAAGTCCCGGACCACACCTGGGAACAAACTCTCGGCGGATTTCAGAGACTGGTCCGGGACTTCATACCTGGACCAAGTCCCGAACCAATTAGATAAAACTCAGCCAGAGAGTGCGTGGAAGAAGAAAATTAAAGATAGATTTTTGTTTGTTATAAAAGGAAAGTCTGGCCAACGTGAGAGGATATGCTAGATACCACAGAGCTTAGTTTTACACAGAAGATAAGAGAGAGGAGAGAGAGAGAGAGAGAGAGAGAGAGAGAGAAAGGCTGAGCCTTGGGGATTTTGGAGGCTATTAGAGAGAAGGCTGAGGCAAGAACGACAGAGAATCCATGACGGCTGTTGACATTAGAGTTCTCTCTTGTTCTTGATTCCCTGAGTCTTTATTATTAAACTTGTGCACTGTCATTATGAATATGTCTGAGTAGTCTCTTTTAGATTTCGGTTTGCTATGTATCCCTGAATTTACTATTCCTGTTCCTTTGTGATTTACTACAATTCAATTGAGTAAAGTTATTTTCCTTGCTTAATTTCTTTAATCGTTATAATTTGGCCAATTATAAAGATTAGTATTTTGTTAGCTTATATGTGACGACTGCGGCATTCAATTGAATTCAGGAAAATAACCGGTTAGTTTAGAGACGGTAATTCCTCTAATTGCTAATTGACCGATAATCTAGGTTGTTCTTAAGGCGGTTAGTAAACAGTGGGTTCGTAACGAGAGTTAGAATTCGGTCTTTACTAACTAGAATTTGCTAAGCCGGAGACCGGAGGGGAATTAACTTTGTTCTAGGGTTTTACTCAGAATTACCTTTGAAATCGCTTTGGAATAGGAATTGCAGATTTAGGGAGAAATAGTAAACCGGGATCTCTTACCCAAATCAGTTTCGTAACAATTATTTTCTTGCTATTTACTGCTTTACAATATGTTTACAGTATTTAATTCTCAACAAGTCAAAACCCCCAATTTCCTGTTTTTATTTGTTATTCAGTCTTTTTATCTCCTTTCCGTTTAGTAAAGATTTAAACTAGACATCGCCTCCTCTGGTTCGATACTTAGGGAATACTCTCTATTAAAGCTTGCTAGAATTGACCGGTACACTTGCCGTTAGGTTTTACCCCAACACTAGGCCATGATCGTACAGCTTCAATCCTGGATGGATCAACAGAGATACCCGCTCGAGATGACATGACCGAGGAATGATACCTGATCTAGCCAAAACTCGCATTTGGAGAACTTCGCATAAAGCTGGTTTTCACGTAGTGTCTCAAGTACTTTTCTGAGGTGGGTAGCATGCTCTTCTGCTGATTTCGAATACATAAGGATGTCGTCGATGAAGACTACAACAGAAGTGTCCAACTGATCACTGAACAGACGGTTCATTAGATCCATGAACTTAGCTGGTGCGTTTGACAAACCAAATGGCATGACTGTGAATTCGTACTGGCCATATCTGGTACGGAATGCCATTTTCTCTATGTCCTGCTCTCTGCTAGCAATCTGATGATACCCAGATCGGAGGTCAATGTTGGAGAAGACTGAAGCTCCTTTCAGCTGGTCGAATAGGTCGTCGATGCGTGGCAATGGGTATTTATTCTTTACCGTGACCGCATTCAATTTGTGGTAGTCAATGCAGAGTCGGAGGCTACCATCCTTCTTCTTCACGAAGAGGACCGGTGCTCCCCAGGGTGATACGCTCGGGCGTATAAACCCTTTGTCGAGAAGGTCGCGCAATTGCTCTTTTAGCTCGGTCATTTCTGCTGGTGCCATACGGTATGGTGCCCTAGCAATGGGACCAATACCAGGAAGGAGATCAATCTCAAATTCAACCACTCTCTGAGGTGGCACACCAGGTAGCTCCTTCAGGAATACATGAGGGAATTCGGATACAATCGGTACATCGGTATTGAATTCTAGATCTCTCTCCAGATCTTGAACATAGCAAAGATACACATCATGCCCCTTTATGAGCTCCCGGTACATAGCCATAGCGAAGATGACTGTAGTCAAAGGCTCTCTCGGTCTTTGGCGGTAGGAAACAATAACCCTAGAAGGACTCTTGAGTAGCAATCTATGCTCGGCGCAAAGGATTTGCCCCTTGTGCCGCTCCAACCAGTTCATCCCGACTATCAAGTCGAATCCTAACCCATTAAATTCGATGAAGGAGATGGGAAACTCTTCGCCCTTGATTCGGATCGTGGCTGCTTTGTAATACTTGGTACATCGTACTCGCTCCTTCGACGGGAGAGTAACCAAGAAGTTCGGTAGCTCATCCGCGTCCAGTCCCAACCTCTTCGCAAAAGATGGCGAAACGAAGGTGTGAGAGGCGCCGGAGTCGAATAATACTGAGGCATCAATGCCGTTCACTAGGAAGGTTCCCGTTAAGATGGTGCCGCTCTTACCGGCTTGTGCTTCGGTGAGGATACTCAGGTTACCTTCGGTACCGAGTCCACAACCTATGGATTCACAAGTTTATAAGTAATGATGGTGGACACAAGTGGAATTTAATAATCAACACTACTCTTTATTGATAAACCAACCATCATACATACCGCGTCTCTAATACACGTTACTAATGTGTTACATAATTCTGCAAGTTTAGTACTTTCTAAAGGTAAGGTTCAGGCGTCCTGGTTTCATGTGTGTGGCATTGATTATTGCCGGCGGTGCCGTATTCAACTTGATCTTTTTGATACCGTGATACTGCAACCTTGATTTTCCACCCATGATTAGGACATCTCTTGATCTCAATACCAGTTTCTCTGCGAGGTCCACACGCTTATGCTCGCTATACAAAAATACGCGTCATCACCAATGGACCAAGACACTACGGGCACTCCTTGCTCAAGAGATTCCGTCTCTCGTCCTTATCTTTGTGTAACCCAAGTTGTCCTTATTTCTCATAGAAGTTGACGATACAAAGGTCCGCTTCAAGTGCGGGGATCGGATCATCTTCACATTGTTGTGCAAGTTCTACAGCTTATGTAACAAGCGTCTGAAATTCAGGGGGTATTGTTGGTGGCGTCGCTCCGTCTTGTGATCGCGTCTTTTGGTATGTCTTGGTATAAGGATTCCAATCCTTTCCCAAGCACATCATCTTCAGCTTCATCTTCGCTCCACCTGGGAATTTGGGTGTGTAAAATCCTCTTGGACCCGTCCCTAGTTCATTGCATCGTCGGATGATCGAAATTTGTGCTTCGGGTGTCAGGTATCCCTTTAATAGAATCATACCTGGTCGGATGACCTGACACTGCTCGTTGGTGTAGTAGTGGTGAGTGGTGATGTCGGTTTCTTCATGGAGCGGGTTTGAAGGTATCAGGTAGCAGATATTAAATCTACCTATGGTTATAAATTTCATCTACTGTGAGTTCTAGTCTCACTAATTCATTTCATGCTCAATACATACTTCAATTCTAGTTACTCATGCATTCATTCAAACAAGTACTTCAATACTTAGGCATGATTTTCAAGGATTCAAGGTTAGGTTAGTACCTAGGCCGGACTTAGAACCAGTCCCGTCACGGTCGATGATATGCAAGGTCGGCTGCCTCTAAGGTGCGCCCTTTTGAGGACCTCGAGGCCCCTGTCCCTGCGAGGCCTGCTGGGCTGGAGCATCGCCAGATGCAACCTCCTTGCCTTCCCTCTGCTTATAGCTATGGAAGTTTCCCTTGGACTTGGCATTCTCCGGGCACACATTAACTCGGTGTCCTAGCTTCTGACAGTTGTAGCATCTAATTTCTCTCCCTTGGCAATCTGTGCCGCGGTGATCTTAGCTGCACTTCCTGCAAACATAGTTGTGGCCGTCGGAGTAGTTCTTGCCATACCCGGAGCCAGAACCCTTAGGCGGGTGTGATCTTAGTGGCTTTGCGGCCACCGGCACAGAATAAGCTAGCTGAAGAGGCTCAACTGCTTTGCCCTTCTCAGCATGCACTAGTAGAAAAAACATTTTAAATGACGACACTTAAACCACGGTTAAATGAAAAACCGTGGTTTAAAGTTTATAAACCACGGTTTCTAGGGAAACCGTCATTTATAGTACACGCCGAAGAGAATAAACCACGGTTTTTGGAGAACCGTGTATATAGTTTATTTATAAACCACGGTTTGTAGGGCAACCGTCATTTATAGTACATGCCGGAGAGAATAAACCACGGTTTTTGGAGAACCGTGGTATATCCGTCACGCCGAAGAGAATAAACCACGGTTTTTGGAGAACCGTGGTATATAACCGTCACGCCGGAGAGAATAAACCACGGTTCTTTAAGAACCGTGGTATATAACCGTCACACCGGAGAGAATAAACCACGGTTTTTGGAGAACCGTGGTATATACTCTGAGCGGGAATTTTAATTTTGGCCCAAATTAACGCGGCTCTTCTCTTCGGAATGTACTATAAATGACGGTTGCCTACAAACCGTGGTTTATAAGTAAACAAAGAGAGCCGCGTTAATTTGGGCCGAAAATTAAAATTCCCGCTCAGACTATATACCACGGTTTTTATAGAACCGTGGTATATAACCGTCACACCGGAGAGAATAAACCACGGTTTTTAAAGAACCGTGGTATATAACCGTCACTCTCGAGGGAATAAACCACGGTTTTTGGAGAACCGTGGTATATAGTCTGAGCAGGAATTTTAATTTTCGGCCCAAATTAACGCGGCTCTCTTGTTTCTCTATATATTTCTCTTACTGTGATTGCAACCCACACTGGCGAACAAGGATTGAACGCGCCTCTTCCTCATTCTCTTCACCTCCCGGTAATTTTTACAACCCACGCCGGCGAACATGGAAACATGCTCTACGCCATCACTTCAACCTCCCGGTTTCGTAAAACCACTATTGAATAAGGAACATGCTCTATGCCATAAACGCACTGTAAATTGCTCCATACTGGCGAACAGAAAACATGCTCCTACTCTCATTATCTGTTTTCATGGTAATTTTTGCAACCCACTGGCGAAAAGGAACGTGCTCTGCGTTCTCCTCATGTTCACTCATTGTAATTTTTGCAACCCCAGCCGGCGAACAACGAACATGCTCTACGCCACATCCATTTTCTTCAACCTCACAGTAATTTTGGAACCCACCGGCGAACAAGGAGCATACTGCGCCTCCATTCTTCACTCACGATTTCGAACCTTAATTCGCAAAAAGGAACAGACATAATCTGGCATCTTCATTGTCTGTATATGCGCTCTTTTGAGATTTCCAGATTGAAGGCGAAGATTTGAAAAATTCATGGACTATAACCCACGGTTTCATGTATAACCGTGGTTTATTCGTTGTTTTTTCACCTTATATACCACGGTTTTAGAATAACCGTGGTTTATTCCTCCGGCATGTACTATAAATGACGGTGCCCTACAAACCGTGGTTTATAACCATGTTTTTTTTTACATATATACCACGGTTTTTAGAATAACCGTCATATTACTCACTATAAATGACGGTTTATAGAACCGTGGTTTTTATCTTCATTTAAAACCACGGTTTTGAACCGTGGTATATATATTTTGGCATTACGACGGCCGCAAATACCACGGTTTTAACCGTGGTATATAAGCAAAATAACCGTGGTATATAATGTTTTTTCTACTAGTGATGGGCACTGCTCTCACTCGGGGTGTTCTTTTGGGATTGATGAAAGAACTTCCCTTCTTCTTTTTCCAGCTCTTGCCCTGGTTCTGCTCCTTAGAACTGGTGTTCTTACTGTTGGCTTTGCGCTTGAGCGCCTGCTCCTCATCTCTTAATTGGCAAGTAATCTCAACGCGAGATGCCGCGTGATAGCACTCCTGAAGGGAGGTAAACCTGGTATAGCCCATACCGTACCGAAGGCGATGACTCAGACCGTCATAGAAGCGATCGACCAACACCAGGCCGGTGTACCCAAGGTCGGGTAGAAGACGTAAGATGGAGGTGAAGGTGCGGTAGTACTCTCCAGTAACATTTTCTCTGTCATCCGCAAAGCGTCAAGCTCTAGTCGTTTCATGGTTTTGACGTGCTCTGGGTAGTACTTGGATCGGAGGATGGCGGTGAAGGATTCCCAGTCGAAAGTGGGGTCGTTGGCATACTCATGTTTTACTAGCTTCCACCAATCCATAGCAGCGTCCTTGTAGTAGTACGCTGCTACTCTCACTCGAACTCCAGCAGGAGCTTCGAGGGTCTCGAATGTTGTCTCCATTTCAGAGATGTAAGCTTCTAGTTTTGCCGGGTCGCTCTCGCCTCTAAAGCATGGAGGTCAGAGTTCAGCGACTGATTTTACCCAGTTCACATCTTTGGGTGGAGGGGGTGGGGTTGGTCCTGCTTAAGTTTGTTGAATTGTTGAGTCACTAGTAGAAAAAGACCCTACCGCAGCGGTTGTTGGGTACCTATGGCAGCGGTTGAAAACCGCTGCGATGGGTGCCGCTGCGGTAGGTACTCTAACAGCGGTTCTTTTAACAACCGCTGCGATAGGTACCTACCGTAGCGGTTCTACAACCGCTGCAGTAGGTACTCTACCGCAGCGGTTGTTAAAAGAACCGCTGCGTTAGACCTTTTTTTAAAAAAAAAACACCTATCGCAGCGGTTGTTACTAAGAACCGCTGCAATAGGTTGTTTTTTTTTTTTTTTCCATTCCACCCTACAATTCACACACACCCAAAATCAATCAAACCTGTTAAGATATAGCAATTAACAATGCCACCACAGTGGGGCATTAGATCAACCATTTCACCATTTAAATAGCCACCAAACCTATCTACGGGCAATAATCCACTTACATTTACAAATTTGAGCAAATAATCAAACATCAACAAAATCTTTACAGAAACGACAATTGTTTCATGAGAATTTCAAAATCATCCTACTCAATCCTACCAAACCCTAAAAGCAACCTACATTAACGCTCATGAATTCTGCCCATTCTTCGAGCACCTCGGTTATATGTCCTTCGTTGTAACCGTCTACCAACTCTTCAAAAGCCTTGAAATTAACACAAAAAGAAATATGATTAGTTGCTAATAATACTTTGAGTTTAAGAATCAATGTTAAAAATTATCTACAAAACCAAAATATTTCGAGAATGCTACTTACCATGTCTAGAGACTTCTCTGGCAAGAGTCTCGGTCCCGCTATCAAGTCACTCATAAACCGAATGACATAGTAGCCACATTCCGAACCTCCCGGCTGCTGTGGACACTGCACATGTATATACGTACATATTCAAAATCGATTTAACACATAAATTATAATACTGTTCCTATTTTAAAACTAATGAACATATTACAAAATTTGAATAAGGACTACAAAAATACCTTGACTACATTCCACGGAATCTTCTTAATCTCTCTCCTCGGACTTGCGTTACAGATACAAAGGCACTAGAATTCATACGCACAGATAAAGTAAAAGTTATCAACCGGATGATTAAGAAATAACTAAAATTGATAATTAATCAAGTTAAGTAAATTCATCACCTCATCAACATGTTATATATAAGTGGCCTCTTGGGATGCCGAGATGCTGAGTCAAGCTGCAGGACTCTTGGGCTTTTTACATAGAACGAGCAAAGACCAGTGTCGGCTGTTCATAGATTACAATACAAGCAGAACTTAATTCAATCAATTACATAATAAAAATATCATAATTTTTAAACTAACTTAATATTAGATAAAATTCTTACCCTTGATGAAGAGGCAGCATTATGTAAGATTTATCAGCAACTGCACACGAATGTATCACAGTCGACAAGTACTGGACCAAAGCTTGGGGGTCAGATCCCATATTAGCTTCAGAACAGTAGTTAGGGCATAAGAACCCGAAACTACTATTCTCATGTACTTGGACCGCCTTGTCATCAAAAAACCTGCACAATATAAAGAAACCAATATTATGAATTTAATTTTCAAATATACAGAGTAAAATGTGTACAAGGTATGCTAATTACTCACATGCAAGCCGATTTGAGAATCGACGCACTCAACCAATCCTTCGTGAACAACTCCACAAAATCAGTAAGATAGATTTCAAAACTCTGAGCGCCTGCATAGTAAAAAAGATCCGGTCTTGGTTCCATTGTAACCGAATCTCTTCCTGGCGGCGTCATCAATAGTGTGGAGTGCAACAGTTTCAGCTTGGGGGGTAAGGCATTCAGAACCGCCGGTTGTAGCAAATTCGATCTCATCACAACTCTAGTCGCGGATGCCATCGAAGGATTAGCTGGTGCAACAACAACACTCTTTTTTTGCCTTATCAGAATTTGATTGAATGTGTTCCTAATATATTAATTTAATAAGTATATGTTTCTACTCTAGGATATGTTAAAGAATAAGTTTTTTCATGGGGTTACCTGCTGCTCCCCAAGCTAATCAATCTACAGGGCCACTGTACTGCATTGGATTCAGCTTGACGAAGGGTGGATATGTCTGCACTGGGCACCGGTATCTGACAATCCGCGTAAGCAGGCGCGTAACCTTCAACAAGCACCCGGGCATGGTACTCTCGGAGCGCTGCATTCCTCACGGTGTCTCCAGCACAAGACTTGAAAAGTTTTCCCCACCCTACTTCGACTTCGTCAACGCCAATCACTTGGAACAATGTGCAGTCAATTGGTTGCTAAATTTTCAAAATTAAAGATTTTAGATGCACATAAACAAGTGTATAATTTGTTTTTTTTTTTGTATGTAGTTAACATGTTGTTCTAACCTTGAGAGATGAATATGGAAATGGGTTGACGGAGTGAACACTACTGGGAGGCACTGCTGCGGGCTCTGATGCTTGTGCCTGATCTGGCGGTCTAGAAACCTCCTGACTCATCCTCTCAGAACGCATCATCTCCATAGCTTGAGCGATTGACTGCTGAAATTCATTTCGTAGTCGCTGCTCGAGCTCCGCATTCTGGCGTAAGTGCTCCTCATATGTAATGCTCCCTCCAGCACTGTGTCTGGACCCAGGATTACCGAAGGCTTGGCGTATACCGACATGACCACCAAAGCCTACTGCACGACCCGGATGATCCTTCTTCCCGAGAGCGCGGGAAAGTGGATCATCCTGCCTAACGGGCTGCCAAGTGCCCTGGGTGATCTGGGAGCTTAACTCTTCCTGTTATGGAGTTTAATAAGTCAATAAGGATACTTCGGTTTATTTAACTGCTATTGTTACTCTATAAATATAATAAACATTTTTTAAACTAAAAATCACTTACCATTTGGTTGATGACTTCTCTCGTGGCGTCATCATACTCAGCAGGTGCCGCCGGATTTGAAGGTTTCTTCCGTCGACTTAAGTCCCAAACCTTCATCCTTCGTTCGCTGACATTCGAGCCAGCTGGCAGCAACCCCTCTTTCTCCCACTGCGGCACACGCTGAGCAATACTTGTACTCCCCATGTGATGGGGGTAACGATTTTTTTTTGCATTTTGTTGTTGTTTCTCACGTATAGCCTACATATATGTATGAAAAGACAAATTATGCAAATAATATATGAAAAAGACGAATTAACCAAATGAACTCTAAGGACACTTTAAACATTTATCATACAAAAGAACAACTACTAGTGTGAAACTCACCTTGAACTCAGGGGTCAAACGCTTCGCAAACTCATTCCACTGCTCTTCAGTAATACCATCATATTTTTGCCACGGTGGTCTCCGATCATCCACATCTTCACCTTCTGCCTCCTCTATCTCTGCGGGCTCCTCACAGTAAATGTACTGCCTCGTGAGCAGAGATCTGAAGTCTTTGAACTGTGTGGCAATCCCTTCATCACATCATCCTTCAGAGAAGGATCTATACTGAATCGGTCCTATATGCACAAAAAAATGGATTAGTGTAAAATAGTAACTATATAAATCTTAAAACAAACTATTAAGTGTAACAAATACCTTGAGACGTTCAAATATCTGCTCCTTCAACGCCTGAGGCACTTGCTTCCAATGGTGGTTTATATTGAAATATGTACTCACCAAATGCCTGGCTAGAGCAGTGAAATCATTTTTCCAAGTACCCGTGGGCTGATTAAACTCATTGAACTCCAAAGGCTTTGTCGGGGGGCCTCTATTTGCTTTCAGCCCACGGGTTGCCCCTCGTTTTTTGGGTTTCTTGAGAGGCGGAGGAGCAACTTGTATCTCTTGTCCTTCCTGTGAAGGCCCAGCTGTCTCGGTCTGCTGCGGGGTGGTCTCTACGTCTGCTTTCTTTGATTTCTTTTTACCACCTCGTGTGGTGCGTTTTGCCGGTCTACTATCCCCAGTCAGGAGCAGCTGTCCTATAGGATCATCAATAGGATCATCATCCACTGAGGAAAAAAACACACACACATTAGATCAATATTCATGGAACGATGTATAATTGCAAAAATAAACATAAATAATTAATTCTGATAACATTGTAACAACAATAATACGAATTATATAATGTAATTTCAACCAATGGTGTTACCTAGACATAGTAACATATATCATGATCTGTTTTCTACCCAAACCCCCTCATTATGGTCTGATCGAGCGTAGATGGTCTGAACATCATCATTTTGTAAATCATCAGTTGAATCATGCAACCCTGTATGCAACGATACTGTTTCATCTATCATCTCATTCATCATCGTTGTTTTCATCCTCAAACAAAACCGGTCTTCTCCCTGGAAGAACAACATACCATCTACTAGCTTTTGGGTCTTCAACATAAAACACCTGGTCACAGTCTTTACCCAACACAAACTGATCTTCCTTATTAGTTGTAACACGTGAAAGATCAACCAAAATAAGTCCTTTATCATTTTGGAGTCCATGTCGGTTGTCCACCCAATTGCAGCGGAACAATAGAAACGAATCAATGTGATAGTTTAGTTCCCATATGTCCTCTATCACACCATAATACCAACTACTACTGCTCATTGGTTGAACCTGGTTACCTAGACCATATTCAGTCACCGATGCTTCAATTTTTACCCCACTGTTCTGATGTATTGATTTAGCATCTTGGCGTGCAGTGTAGTATGTGCATCCATTAATGTCATACCCTTCAAACGATACAACATCTGTTCCAGAACCAACAGCTAGACATCTGATTTCTTCACTGACATCTTCGGGGTTCAATGAAGCTTGCTCAAACACATATTCCTTAAACCATTGGACGAATACTCGATTTTGTTCTTTTTTAAGCCAGATACGGTTTTTGGTAGGGTTTTGTCGACTCAACTCAGCAATGTGAATATCGAAGTAGGGTTCAACAACCTCAAGGTGTTGTAGTACAAACAAATGTGCCTGATTAATAAGATCACGAGAGATACGAACAACCTTTTTGCCAATAACTCCTTTACCCTTAAATCTACCATGGTGACGTGGTTGGGAATACCAATTGACTCTGCATCGTTCAAATAACTTGTCACGAATTCTGTGACTTCCTCAGTCACTGTTGCTTCGATGATACTGCCTTCGGTCTATATCTGTTTTTCATTCTACCCTTCAGAATCCCCATATATCGTTCGAAAGGATACATGTAACGTAAGTAGACCGGACCACAATATTTGATCTCTCGGACAATATGCACTACTAAATGCACCATTATGTCGAAGAAAGATGGTGGGAAATAAATCTCAAGCTGGCATATTGTCACAACAATTTCATGTTGCAGATCATCGAGGGTGTCTGAGTCAATTGCCTTGCAGCAGACAGCGTTGAAGAAGAAACATAATCGAGTTAGAGCATTTCTGACATTTTCTGGTAATATCCCTCGTATTGCAACTGGAAGAAGATGCAACATTAACACATGATAATCATGAGATTTCATGCCTAACAGTTTCAAATCCTTCATAGAAACTAGGTTCTTCCAGTTTGAAGAGTACCCAGATGGTACCTTCAATGTGTGCAAACACTTGCAAAAACTTAATTTTTCACTCTTAGAGAGGGTATAACACGCAGGAGGTAGATATGTTCGCTTCTCATCCTCTATTGGGTGTAGTTCTTTCCGTATGCGCAACTCTTGCATATCTCTCCTCACCTTCAATCCGTCTTTCGTCTTGCCGGGTATGTTGAGCAAAGTACCACACACTGCCTCACCGACGTTCTTCACAATGTGCATGATATCCAAACAATGTCGAACAGGCAGATGCCGCCAATACGGTAGATCCCAAAAAATGGAACGTTTTTTCCAAATGTTTTCGGCGGCTTGGATGTGTTTCCAAAGACATTTTCAATGTCTTTTACCTTTGCATACACTTCCTCTGAATTCAAAGGCAGACGAGCCACACGAGTCTCGGGCTCATTGTTGAACAGCTTTCGCTTTCTCGAACGGTAAGGATGGTCTACTGGAAGAAACCGTCGATGACACATATAAACATTTTTGCCGCAGTGCTTCAGACGATCTGAACATGTGTCATCCTCACATACCGGACACGCTTTGAATCCTTTCACCGAGTATCCTGACAAGTTCCCATAGGCAGGAAAGTCGTTAACAGTACAGAACAACATCGCCTTCAGTGTGAAATTTTCTTTCGCATGAGCATCATATACCACTGTCCCTTCATTCCACAACAAGTTCAGATCGTCGATCAGTGGTGCAAGATATACGTCAATGTTATGACCAGGTTGCTTTGGACCAGAAATTAGGAGTGATAACATAATGTATTTTCGTTTCATGCACAACCATGACGGTAAATTGTAGATCACTAGTAGCACCGGCCAAGTGCTGTGCTGACTGCTCAACGTGCCATACGGGTTCATCCCATCGGTACACAATCCAAGTCTCAGATTCCTATCCTCATCCCCAAAATGATGTTTGAATTTTCTGTTGATATTTCTCCACTGAGGTCCGTCTGCAGGATGTCTTAATTTTTCATCAATTTTTCTACCATCCGCGTGCCATCGTAAGTTCTTCGCATCTTTCGGGTTGGCAAACAACCGTTTGAATCTAGGAATTATCGGCAAGTACCACAATAATTTCACTGGACGATTTTTTTTCTGAAAGGAGGAATCCTCATCCTTGTCCTTGTACCGGGACAACAAACATTTAGGACACTTGTCTAGATGTTCGTATTCACCCCTATAAAGCACACAGTTATTTGGGCAAGCATGAATCTTTTTATATTCAACTCCCATTGGACACATCCATTTCTTTGCCTCGTAGGTGGATGTAGGAAGACCATTCTCATCAGGAAGCATATCATGTATCAGCTCTAGAAATGACGTGAAACACTTGTCACCAACTCCATATTTCCCCTTTAAGTTGAACAAATTAAGTACAGCAGTCAATTTGTGTATTTAACGCACGAAGGGTACAAAGGTGTCTTTGATGCGTCCAACAATCTTTGATACTCTTCCGGCTTATCGACAAAAGTATCGCAACATTTTCTAACATTTCATCCATTTTCATCATGGTGAGTGGTCTCACTGTCATCGAATCCTGAATCACTTAACGGTACCGACTCATTGATGGTATTGAAGGTGTGGGCGGTACTTGCGTAACGTGGATCATGAGCACTTGATGATGTTGAAGCACTAGCTGCAACAGTTTCTCCATGAAATGTAATGGGACTTAAGATGAAATCTAATTTCCTCAATGTCTTCATATTTCCTTACAACCCCACAGTCAACACAAGGACATGAAATATTGTCCGCCTTTGTTCTGTCCTTGTGTTGCACTGCCGCTTTGAGAAACTCTTTCAGCTTCTCATCAAAATAGTGATCCCCTCGATAACCGTACATCCAGTCACGCTCCATTCTATATGTGAAAACAAAACAATGTTAAGATTGATTTGTCTTTCAGTTTCGTCTGCATTTGTATATGGAGCATGTTTCTACTGGATGTACGGTTGCAACCAAACTCAGCACTACTCTATGGTTACAACCTAACTAACGTAGCCTAAGTACTCTAACGTTCCAACGTAACTAATCTAGCCTTATTCTAACAATTCTAACACATTTAATTTAACTTCAACAAATCATTGCATTATTAAAACAAAAAATAAAGTTTAATTACTTACTTGTTTTAAGGTTGTACAGAGGGGGAAGCTAGGAGACTGCTTTGGTGATGGGCTGGGAAAGTACTGGTACAAATCCAATAGCAGATTCAGAAGACCTGAAAAGAAAAGTAAAGATTGTTATACACAAATAACAAATAAAATTAATTAATAAGACTAATACGATTCTAGAAAAAATTCGGCATGACCTTTGCGTAATCGTGTTAATCCCATGCTTATCATTAAGCATTCACCAACATCTTATTTACCACGACAAATAAATTCAACAATTGACAGCAACCATCCTTATTCACAATCACTCAATATTAACCACAACCACTTTTTCGCAATAATTAATTAAACAAACAAAGAGAAAAGATAGATGAAGATGTTACCTTTTCACTCTTACTCCACAGTAGAAAAATGAGAAGAAGAAGTAGAGACCACCCCAATTACTGCAGACAGCGGGGAAGCAAGGAAATAATATTAGGGGGGCAAGAAATCCATTATTATAAGCATTATCATATTAAGAAAAAAAAAAGAGAAAAAAATAGATGAAGATGTTACCTTTCGCTCATGCTGCACAACAGAAGCAATGAGGAAGAAAGAGACATAGAGACACCCCAATTACTGCAGACAACGGTGAAGCAAGGTAATAATATTAGGGGGGCAAGAAATCCATTACTATAAGCATTATCATATTAAGCACGTATATACTGCAATGTAATGGGAGAACATATATGTTATAAAGTTATAGATCTTACCACTTTATTAATGTGAAACTTGAAGTTAATTTTTTAATAGTTTGAGAATTAAGAGCAAAATGATTTGTAGTTATTCATTTTCTTTTTGTAGTAGTTTTATTTACCATTTCAGTTTATATGAATTTAAATTATAAATTGTTATATATGAATTGTTTTAATACCGTACAAGCTGCTCGCAGTTTAAAGGCGTTTAATTAACATCTGTTTGAGCTCTATTTATTTATTTGTACTGTTAGTGTGTTGCTTGTTATGCAGTATATCTCCTCTGTTTTATTTGAGTTAACATTTTTTGTTACATTTTTCTTACGTCCCACGCTCTTCTTTCACTTATAAAGGTTGTAATTTTTTTCAAGGCTCTTTGCGAAAAAAGTAATACAGTATACAAGTATTACTTTGATTTCAGCACCAAATTAGTCGTATCAAATTTGTCTAAAACAACATATTAAGCTAGTTTTTTACAGGATTTTTTAATTAATAGTCTATTTTTTTTACAGGAATTATGTAACATTATAACAGTAAACAACAAATATACATATGAATTCTCAAACTTTTTCATGTCAACATACGACTTATATGGTTTATGACATTGGTATCATGTAGTCATTATGTAATGAATTCAACATATAACGTTTAGATCTAATTAGTTTAGTAAAAAAATTCATATACAATAAATCTATTAAAACTTTTTTGAATTACAAACTTGTTTATTGGATCTATATAATGAAAAGTTAAAACTTATAGTGTGGAAAAAAATTATAAATTATAAAATGGTATATAATACTTGAACTAAGTTATTTTATAGTAGATGTTTATATGCCTTATTTGATATTGATTTGCAATTTTTTTTAATATCTTTCATAGTTTCATAGTCATGTTTATAATTCTAGTTCTATATTTATATAATTAAATTTATCATCCGTATCATTAACCCCGTTTTATCCGTATCCGTACTTCCGTATCGCATACTTCAGATGACCCGTACTAAACTCCCGTACCGTTTTTTACAACTTTGGGTTGTATGCAGAGGGCACAAACAGTAAAAATATCAACTCAGGCATTTTATCGAACACCTTATATGCACAACTATTTATACTTGTTCAATAATCTATCTATATTCAAATTATGCACACACAACTAACTAACAATCAATAACTATATTACAACTAGTTATTCAATCAACAAGACAATAATTAACATAATTTCGAAGTTAGAAATCGGAATTCGAACCTAGGGTTTGCGCAGCACCGACGAACGACGCCTGCGACCTCCTGGACGACTTGGGACGGCGACGGCAACGGCGACGGCGACGGCGGTGGCGCGCGCGGAAGGAGAAGGTGGCGGTGGTGGCCGAGTCGCAGGCGTCGAGAGAATTGTCGTCATCTTCTTCGTCGTCGTTCTCGCGAGATTACAGAAGAGAATGAGAGGAGAAGATGAACTGGAGCCGATTTGGGGGAAATAAAACAACTCTATCGCAGCGGTTCCTACAAAGAACCGCTGAGATAGGTCTGTAAAAAAGACCTATCTCAGCGGTTCTTAGTAGGAACCGCTGCGATAGAGTTGTTTTTTTTAAACGACCCTAGCGCAGCGGTTGTTACTTACAACCGCTGAGATAGGTTTGCAGGATTTTAAAAAAAGGCCTATCTCAGCGGTTGTTTTTACAACCGCTGCAGTAGGGGCGCTGCGATAGACTATTTCTGTACTAGTGAGTTTGTTGTACGACGGTGATTACTTAAGGTAGCATTTGTGCTACCGTGGTAGCGACGATCTCTGCTATCGTCTGCGTGCCTGGTCCATCGGCAGCCCCTTGTCTGGGTTGGCCCGGACCTTGTCCTGACATCTGAACATTTAACATTTACATTAGGCATTGTGACATTGTGACACTATAACATCATGACCAGTTGGTCTTGAATTTAAGCAATGGTATCGTCCATACATATGTTAAGGGTATCCGTTGTTATCAAAGGTCATTTCTAGTTAGCGCTCTGATACCACTTTTTGTAACACCTCTACCGCTAATCCCTTACTTAACATCTAATTGTCCCGATCATCCTACTACTCTCAGCGGAAATACAAATACTACGGCGGGTGATACAACACCGCTAACCGCCCATACGGCTAGCAAGGCTTACACTACATACAGTAACGGTCCGTTGTTTAGAAATTACCGAGCTACTATTAATACTTCCCAACACATAATACCATTTACTTACAATATTTGATTACCGAGTATCAAAGTATAAACAATTACATCCCTTCTCCAAGATACCAAAAATAATGAGTTTAAACAATCTACTCATCCTATCAATCCATAATCCTTTCATTATCCAAAGGGGTGTACCCCATGGTATACCGGCTTATCAAAAAGGCCTATAGCCATGTACAACTTGGTACACCATTCTTAATCCGTTAATTACACAAAAAGAAATCATCTTGATCTCATCACAATATTTACCCTTCACGAGCACCTAAAAAATTAAAAACAGTGCCCCGAGGGGCTCAGCAACACGCTGCATATAAACTTTGCATATACCGCGTGCTAACTAGGGTACGCTGACTAATTGGTCGACTATACATGGAGTTCGTTTTATACATGCATACATGCTATTACATATAACAATACATTCATACAAAATACGATACATACAACCGAAGGCAACACATAAGCCAAACGGTAATACAATACCATTCACAATTCTTACTTCGTCATTGGTTAGCCAGTTACCCATCCGGGTTAATCGGATGTTCTTTACCATTTTACTCGGTACCACATTACTTACACAATCATACCCATACAATACTTACTTACTTCTTCTTACTTACTTACTTACTTACTCTTATTTACTTACTTATACTCACGTTAAGTCGGTATGACCTCCGGGTAGGGACTACACCATCCCACCACCGGGCTTTAGGGTGGCTCCCTAATCCAGGATGCTACCCATTTAAGGGGTTTGGTCCATGGAAAAGATTAGTGTCAGGATTTGGATCCAACCTCTTGTGTCTCCTCCTCCTCCTCCTCATGCGTGGCCGAAACTATATCGGACTTCTACTCATTCCAATTTACCAATTTCTTATGTTAGAATGGTTAGCTAGTTAGGAATCAGTTAGAAGTCCTACACTACATTACTTGTTCAATACCATACACAACAAGGCACACACACGTCATTCTCATCCATTCATTTCATGAATTATACAAACTAAGGGTTAAGATAAACATTCAACAAGGAACAATACCATATAAGCACAGGTAAGTGCAATAAATCCAATTCGTGTGTTTTATCTTACTTAGTGAACAATTAGCATACAAACACACAAATCAGAGTAGCCAAGGTAGCATACAGGGCATGAGAAGTTTATACCGTTCACCGTTGACTTGGACTCACCGACTTCCCTTCGGTGTTCGACTATTCGAATCCTATCACATACATGCAATCGAGCGGTTAATTAACTATAAATAACTTAACTCATTTTATCTTTAGCGTTTCCCGACTTATAACTACTAAGTCTTTACAATTCATATACTTTCACATTGTTTACTTACTCTTCATTACTTTTAAAACTTGTTTATACCCTTAATGACCATTAAACATTATTAATCAAGTACTAATTATCTTACACTATCATTACCATTCACTTCCTTACTTTAAAAGCCACTTTTTAAACTAAATTTTAAAGTTTTGGGTTGGTCCGGGACCTTGTCCGGGTCTTAAGTCCTGGACCACCCTGTGGTCTGAACTCTCGAATAATTTTTCTACATGGTCCGGGTCCTTGTACCGAAGCTGAAATACCCCGAACTTAAATACAGGGATTAACATAATTCTAATATGTATTTAAGGGCCTAACAGTGCCTAATTAATATTTGTAAGGAAAATAAATCCAAAAGAAATAAAGAAACGCTTAAAAGGCGAAAAACGCTAAATAAGCGTTAAATAACCGTAGGAGGTATGAGACCTCGGTTAGCGTATTATATGGATTCCTAAGGTTTAATAAGTCCTAAATAATATATGGGAACAACTCCCGAAGAAAACGGATCCAAATAATGCATTAAAACGCTAATAGAGCTTTAGTGCACGTTTTTCGAGAAAACCCGAAAACATGACTTTAAGTGGTCAAACGGACCCGTAAAAATTGTGAATCATTAAATAATAATTATTAAGCATTTATGGAAGCTTAATAACCAATAAAATTAAAGAAACGAGAAAATTCCGGAAACGGGCCCGGATAGTGAATAGTACCGAAACCGGGTAAAATAACGAGCATTTTCTGTAAAAGACGAAAAACGCTCCAACTGGTAATATTAGAGGGGCCGGTTTTTTTAAGTCAAAAGCTCTCTCTCACACACACACTAGACTAGTTACTAATTAACAAACCAAAAAGCAAAAGTTCAAAAAGTAGAAAAAAGACTCTCTCACCTCACTTTTTCTATTCTCTCTCTTTCCTTTGCTGTCTTCCCCACCGTGAGCACCCTCCTCCCTCTGGCTGCTGCAATTTTGAGCTCCCCCTCTACAACAATGGAAGCTCTATCTTCTTCTCCATGCTCCATCCTCATGTAAGCTCCAAATCGAAAACAAATTACATATTTGAACTCCCCTCATTCTCCTCTACACTTCTCTCTTTTCAAAATCCAAAAATGAGGAAGTTCATTTTCGTGGGTATACCCCATTCAAAGAGAAAATAGCACCAATGTGTAGCTTGGAGTCTCCCCTCTCCAAAAAGGTAAAAATCTACATGAAAAACTCATGTTTTCTTCACCTTCCTTCACAACCGATTTTTGCCCATTTGTAATGCTCTGTTTTTCTCCCTCTTTTGAGCATAATACCAACCTTGCAATGGTGGAAGAATCACCTTCTTGAACCAAGGGCTAAAACCCCTCCTAAAACACTCCAAAGGTAAACCCTAGAATTTGTGTTTTAAGCATTTCAAGGGATTAGTATTAATCTATGAGTTAGTATGTTAATTACACTTGTTTTTGTGTTATTGAGTGATGGGAATAGAGTTTGGAAACTCCATTCCCAATGTGACCGAATTGTGCACGAAAGAGAGAGGGAGGAGAATTGGAAAAGAATGGAGGAAATGAAAAGCTCAAGGTAAGATCTTCTTCTTAATGCTTAAATTTAATGCATTAGTGTAATGGGAATGGGTAAGCAAATAAAAGAACCTAAACGATTGTATTGGTATTGTAGTATTGGAAGTTTAAGTATTTGTGAGGAAGTTTAAGTATTTGTGAAATTAGTACGTGAATTGTAGGCCTTGGAGCCAAAGAATTGTGTATGTGTATTGATATTGTGTTTTGAGGAAGTAATGATGTACTAAGATTGCTTTGTATTGCTGGTAGGACCCTTGTATGGGTGTGGCTAGAATAGGAATGATTTTGGTGATAATGGATATGTGTGGATAAGTGAGAATTGTAGGTGAACTATGGCAAAATTTTGGGCAGGAAATGTACACTTATGGATGGCTTGGTGAATGGGAGAACCAAGGTGTATATTGGATTGTGTAGGTATGTTTAGTAGTAATGAAGTGGTAGTTGTAGTATGAGAAACAAGAAGTGTAAAATCTGTAGCAAAGGGTATAAAAATGCATTGGAGAAGTGAGGAAAAATTAGTGTGTAAGGATTGGTAAAAAGAGTGTTGGACTTGGGTATAGATATTGTAGTTGCTTGGAAATGAATTGGAATGGTAAGATGGCATTGGAACAAAGTGCAAAATGCAAAGAGGAGTGTAGGAATGCACAAGTGTGCAAAGTATGAAATTGTGAATGAAAATTTGTAGAATTTGAGCAAGAAGTTGAGTAAGTATTGGACCATGGATTTAAGGAGTTTTAGTGAGTGTTTAAGTGTGTTTAATTATGTACAAAACATGTGGAAAGATTATGGAATGATTGGAGGTGAATTAAGGGTTGATTTGGGGTTGAAAAATCAACCAAGTAGCAGTTTTTAGCAGGGTCCGGGACCTAGGGTATGTACCAAGTCCCGGACCGCACTTAAAATCAGTTCGAGAGTCATCCTAGCAGGTGGTCCGGGACCTAGGTCCAGGACCAAGTCCCGGACCAATATCAAAAATAGGTCGTAAGTGATTTCAGTGCATGGTCCGGGACCTTGGGTCCGGACCAAGTCCCGGACCACCTATAAAAGCTTGTAAAATGTGATTTTTAGGGGTCTAACCATGGGGCATTGATGGGTAATGGTTTTAGAAGTTGTTAAGGCCTTGTTTGGTGACATTTAAAGGCCCTAAGAAGTGTAAACAAGTTTGAGAAGTAGTTAAGAAAGTTGTAAGTTTAAGAACATTAAGTCAAACCGAAATAACGGGATAACGGGGTAAGTACGGGAGTAGTAATTATGTATGTATTGTGATGCTTAGTATTAATTGAACCATTTGGCATGTAGTCATTGGTTCAAGAATAAGACTCGAGGAACAAGTAAGGACTAAGGAACAAGAGTGAACCAAAGAAACAAGAAGGCACCCGGTAACTTAAATTGTAGAAAAGGTATGATTTCTTCATGCCCTGTATCCTAATCTGGTTACCCCGATTTGTGTGCCTATTTGATCACCTAATAAGATAAAAGCACTAATCGGACTATTGCACTTACTTGTGCTTGTTTACATTGTTCTTGATATTTGTCTTGAACAATAGTTTGTATAATTCATGAAATATATGAATGATGATGAATGGTATTCGAACCTCGTATTGTACTTGTGTAATGTATTGTACCTCGTATGTATGAGTATATGTGTATTGTATTATTGTGGCTTGGATGTTGACTTGTGCTAATTCCTAACTATCTAACTCCTAACTTAAGTGAGTAAATTGGAATGAGTACAAGTCCGATATAGCTTCGGCCACGCGTGAGGATGCGGAGTCACAAGAGGTTGGCTGCAATTCCTGACTCTTAAACTGGTCCGCGGCCCAAATCCCTTAAATGGGTAGCATCCCGGATTAGTGAGTCAAGTAAATCCCGGAGGTGGGACGGCGTAGTCCCCAGGGCCGGAGGTCCCGACGACTTAACTTGAGTAAGAGTAAGAGTAAGTAAGTATGGATCCGTAAGTAAGTATGAGTATGAGCATGTATGTGTATGAAGTAACGAGTAAAAGAGTAATCTCCACCCGATTAACCCGGGTGGACCAATGAAGCTAACAAGTATTGTATACTGTGTATGTAATGAGTATGTGTATTCGGAAAAAGGTAAGTACGTATTGAATGAGTTATGATGTACTCCTGTATGTAATGAAGTGTATGTATGTGTGTATGCCTTGCATAATGTATTGTAATAATATGTATAAAAGCATGTATGCATGTATGTTTGAATGAAATCAACCGCATGTATACGACCAAGTGGTCGGTGTACCCTCACTAGTACGCGGGGTATGCGGTTATCATGCTCGGCGAAAGCTGACCCCTTCGGGGGACATTTTTTTAGTGTGCAGGTACCCGAAACGAATATGGTCAAGGAAGAGACCGGAGGCACACCCTGGTATTTGGAAGTAAGTAGCGTGTGAGGAACGGGTAGCAAGTAGTCTCTTAGCGAGTATGTATGAACTTTGAAGAGATAGTACATTGTATAAGGATCTTAGTAAACTCGGTATGTAGATTATATTGTATTGTACTTGGAGTATTGTATTGAATGGAGATTGTAGTAGCATTTGGTAAATGGAGAATGCATTGTAGATTTGTAGTACTCGGGATTCCGGTCCATCAGACCGATGCTGTATGTAGAATCAGTAGCCTTGTTAGTCACGTGGGTGACTAACGGCATTGTATCACCCATTGTATGTAAATATATATCCGCTGCGTGTATCTGATGAGTAAGGAGATTGGACGTTAATGGCTGTATTAATAGTAGGGGTGTTACAAAAAGTGGTATCAGAGCGAAGTATCGCTCTGATGACTGGAAATACCGAGTTTAGGAATACCGAGTTAGGAATTAGATGCTTAGGGCTAAGGGCTGAGTGTTAGCATTAGAGATATGCTAGTTAAGAACTACCGGTGAGTACCGGATGCCTACAATACCAGTCCGGCCCGCCGTGAACCCCATTGTATAACTTGGGGAAGTACGCCAGAGAGAAGGAAAGACCTCTCATACTCGGGAAAACCCGATCTGGCAGTAGTGAGATAATCCTATAAGGGGAAAGAACTTAACACACAGTAGATTCCAAGAATTGGAAGTCCCGGAGATGGATCCCGGTTGAACAACAATACCCGCACTTAATGGCGGTAGGATGAGCACTCCAACTATAAGGAGGCCGCAACTTACAACAGCATGGGGCGACGTGCTTAGCAGTCGCGAAACCTAGCTAACCAACCAGCAGCAGGAAAGGAGCACTAACCGTGCAACGAAACGGAAAAGGAGCAGTAATGGAACCCAAGACACAAGTCTGCGAGACAACTGTAATAGCCAAGCAACACCACCAACGGTATGCTAGCTGGCTAAGGACATAGTCGGGAGTGATTGACTCCAAAACTACGATGCCATCAAGGTTGCAACACCTGGCCAATATAGCTCAGACAACTACAAGAACAACCATGAGATATAAACCAATAGGACTACAAGCGTAGTGCCCAAACAAGGAAGGCTCAGTAACCACCACAAATGTGTGGGAACGAGCCACAAGGAGTGACACTTAACCAAATAGAACGGGAACCTCCAAGGAGCGGAGGAGTACCCAGATCTACGACAGCCATGTCTAGACCACCAAGAAGCTACCTAAAGGAGCGAGTATATCAATTATAGATCAATAAGATCGAGGGACGCGCCAACAAGACTAACAAGCACAAATGGAAACCCTACCAAGATTGGTATAAGATTACCCAAAAACCACCAGTACCACGCACTTGCCACGGCAAGTGCAGTAAAGACAGAGATATGTAAAGGGACACTAACACGTCACAAGTACATAGTAATGTTCGGTGACCGTAACGAAACAATCACAGGATCACACATCCTAACAACCAGACGTATGGAACCTTGGAAAGGCCTAACGGCCCGACCACTGTACTTAGAACATACCAGTCAACGAGAAGCTAGACTTGGCCAAGACCTCAAGAATGGCTATGCCATGAGAGACTTCTTTTAACACCGAACCGCAATTTTAAGACTCAAAATTTTTCTTTCAAAACCACAAACCTTCTTTTAAAACCTTGGATTTTAAAACCAGACCAACAGCATTACGGTGAGTATCAAAGAATGATACAAGAGGAGTTGACAATAGAATACTTCACCTAGGCGTGTGACGAACACTACGAGTGTACCCAATTACGGGATGTGGGACAACCGCACTCCGAAGGAGCTTGTGGGCCCGGCATATAGTTGGGTAAGTGGTAACGTGTCAATATGGTACCCCACGTATGTATACATGTAGTGTGCGACACACGGGAAGTAGTCAACTCCGTTCTACGGACCATGAGTAAATTCAAACCAGAACAACTAGACACCTCAGGCGATCCAGGAGAAGGAAACTCAGCTAAGGAATAAGTATAAAGTACTCAAGAATCCATCTGAAGATGAGGAATGAGGATTAGGAAGTGCAAAGCGAACAGATTAGCAAGCATAGACATTGGATATGTCTCAAATAATTCAAGCAACTACCCGACAGCTGGAAAGGATACCCAGCTTGAACACAGTAAGGCAAAGGCCTAATGTGAGCACAACAATGCTCAACAGACGGGACGGAGCTCCCAAGAGCGATCACTAAATTACCACTAAATATAATCCATCATCGGAGAGGATATATAAACCTAGACTCAAGCACTAGGAGCAAGCGTAAACAGTCTACCCAAGGACGGGAGACGTCGTAACCCAAAAAGGGACGACTCAAGTACAATACCACAAGACGGTACAGTGGACAACATGTCATAAACATTAGCCGGATGTAACGGCACAGCTACCAACACTCAGGAGCGATCCTTGAAGGGTGTCTGCGATAACAACAGTTGAACAAGCGTAGTGATATGAGCACGGGAGCTAAAACGAACACTCGGTTAGGACACCGAAGGGATTTCACTTAACAGGAAATCCCTAAGATACTGAGAGACACTTATTAACACCATTTGCCTAAGAAGGTCTCCTATGAACGGAAGCGTGATGCCACGACTTACCATGGTGCCCAATAATACCTCCAACCCATGACGGTATACATGGGGTGGAAACGTGTATAAGCAGCTTGCAAAGAGCATAGCTTACAGCAATATGGCTCTAAAGCCATAACCATGATGCGTTGTGTAACCTTAAAACGGTTGTAAAACCCACACCATTACTAACAAGACTTGCAAGAAATATTGCCTCATACGACAAGAAATCAACAATTGGACCATAAATTCAAACCCAACATTTTGAGTGGCTTGGAGCAATGGCCAACTCAATGTCACTGTCACTAGAGCATCAGCCTAGTATACAGTTGACGGAGTTCTTAATTACCGCCATGCCTTCTGTAGCAATGGTAGCACAGAGGCATGAGAATCATGATAATGCCAACATTGGCCTAGTCCATGCTTGGACACTACGAGAAACCCAAGGGAAGGTACCCCTCGCAACCAAAGACCACCACGCGGTGATGATGTGAACCCTTAGAAAAGGCTTCCACCTACTATAACAGTAAAACCACGCAATAGATATTGCCAAGGGATGATGGGATAAGGAAATGAGATTTCCAAACCATTACGACTTAAGGGAGTAAGCATACTCCATATACACCTAAACATGTGGTGGACCATTGCGTAAACACCAACATATCAAACCTTGTCATTAGACCTATGAGTGGAGACAAACCCCTCAACAAGAACCTTCACTTGTCAGTGATAGAATACCCTCCAATTGGAGAACGGGACCAGAGAACCCTTGAAGTTCATGGGATGTCCTGGTAGTATACATACAAGCAAAACTACACAGCCAGAGCCTAAACCAATGCTCAGCACCGAAAGGCAATAATTAACAAAGCAGTTAATGAGAACACACATTGAACACCATGAATGATTAACGCTCAAGAGAGCTTATGACCCGATGAGTTATCTCATCCTTGGTCAACCAAGATACTTGGTGAATTGTATCACAAATCATGAAAATAATGTGAGGCAAGCCAACCTACACATGAAACCTAAACTGAAATAAACATCCCCACAATGGGAAGATAATAGTAGTGCGGTATGCTACAACAACCGTCATACACACGAACATTGGAAACCCCAGGGTATTCATACCATAAGGGAATGATGCCAATGACAATGGCAATGAGTAAAGAGAAACTATCATAGTAACAGAAACAGTAAAAGCGATGTTGTATCATGAGTAATAATACGGTGCGCAACAAGCGACCGATATGAGGAAGTAGCAGATAATGACACAGAGTATAAGTATGAGATGACAGGCATAAATATTCTTTCCTATCACATAAGTGACTTACTGTCAAGCGTTTACGCCTCTGCACTCTGTATGACTGAGTGTTTTGGTATTGCACTTGTTCAGCTAATGATCTAATGGGATGGCTAGGGATATGGAGAATGTAAACCGTAGTAAACCTTTCTTTCACCAACAAACATGGCACTAGCCAGTTAAGCAAGCTTAGCACTAAACCGTGCGGCCTAAGGCCAAAGAAGCACGAAGAGTGTACAATACACTAACAATCACAAAATGTGAATTCCAATGGAATAAAGGTGAAAGGAGACTTAAGAAAGTCACTAGGACCGACGCATAGAAATGCAAGGTCATACAAGTAATGGACAATAGTGGAAGCACTACAACTAAGTAGTGACTTAACCTCGCCGACAATAAGTCGGAAGAGCTTGGTGAATAATCACGGGAGTACGAGTAGTATACATAATAGATCGCCAGAGAGCTGGTTATAAATCTTAAACTCATTGAGTTCAAACAGCGGTAGAGAATACCACACTGTTAGTACACCTTATTCCCATAACGAAGGGATAAAGGGGGCGATGAGTAACATATTGGAAATAACCAAGGAGCAGTAAAGTACTAAGATTATCAGGGTCGCGCAGCTGAAGCTAGTGGGCCCTAGCTAAGAAATAATGTACCTAGTAAGGATAGCAGAATGGCTATTAATGCCTTGAAGCCTAATAGGCTAGAACCGAATTAATTATGAGTTAAATAAACTCATATAGGAATTCATGGTGCAAAGACTAAACCATTGGTATGGTTAAGACCCTTTGACCAGAGCATATTGTATAGTATACCGTAGTGAAGCTAAACGCTTCAGATAGCCCAAATTGATTAAACCAATGTTTAATAATAATAACACATGGTAGATTACGTGGGCGTAATCCCTTTTAAGGGGGGTAGAGCGAAAACCGCTTAATGTAAGTTTTGCGAATAAAACACATAAACCATAATGTGCATAGCACAAATGAGAATCAAATTGATGATAGATACTATGTTAAATAAACATAAGTATTCATTCATATTATAATTATGGTAACTAAGCATTAAACATGCAAATACCATAGGAGGAATGTACCTATCTTGTAACACCAGTGTAAGAGTATTAGTAAGAGAAAAGTAATGAGTAGTGGTTGGAGCTCCACAAGTATTGTAACCTTTGAAGAAGTAGTACGAAATGAATGAGGATAGTAGATGAATGAAGTTTATGAGTAGTGGAATCGTAAGTAAAATATGTGAAACAATTAAAGCCAACTAAATCTTATAAGTGTAGTATTCCGTAGTTAGCATATAGGATATGATGGTGAGTAATGGATGGAAGTAGTGAAGGTTGAGGAAATGAGCATTAGGATTGAACCATGGAGTAAAGCATTTGGGAAATAGAGTGAGGATGATTGATGGACTGACTCCATCCTTTGGAGATGTATGAATGACTAGGAAGAGTAACAAGATATAAAATGAAAACAACTAAATTATTTGCTTGTTTGAAACGGATGTGGGAAGTCGAACTTGATCCTGATCAGATCAAGGGAAACCAAGCACAAATTAGGGTGGAAAGATAGTTCAACACTGATGCTGATCACATCAGGGTCGAATGATTCTTGAAGCTCCCCTTAAGTGGTCACAAAAATCACACATAGGATAGAAGTAATGTATATATATTGGACTTTGGAGTTATGTGTTTTAGAAAATTTCTAATTGGTAGTAGTGAAGTATTTCTCTTAGACTGAAGGTTAAGAATTTGTGAGAAGCTTGTACCGGAGAAGATAGTAGTGTAGTATGTGGTATTATTCCAAAGGCAGCGGGACATAGATGAGTCCTGCGTCGAGATGACCGGAGTGCCTGCGGAATTGTATGTGTATTGCATTGCTTTGGGGATAGCTTTGCACTGTATGTATGTATAAGTTTTGTAATGAGGAGCCGATGGTTGGTAGTAATATGGATTGGAGTAAGTATAGTACATTCGTATGGTATGGAGTGTAGAGACCGTGAGTAATGGATTTGGGAATTGTAAGGAGGAAGAATGTGTGACGTTTGGTAGTAGACTGTAGGAATGAGTAAGTATAGTAATCCCTAACATTGAACAACTTTGAGGACAAAGTTTCTTAAGGGGGGTAGATTGAAATACCCCGAACTTAAATACAGGGATTAACATAATTCTAATATGTATTAAGGGCCTAACAGTGCCAATTAATATTTGTAAGGAAAATAAATCCAAAAGAATAAAGAAACGCTTAAAAGGCGAAAACGCTAAATAAGCGTTAAATAACCGTAGGAGGTATGAGACCCGGTTAGCGTATTATATGGATTCCTAAGGTTTAATAAGTCCTAAATAATATATGGGAACAACTCCCGAAGAAAACGGATCCAAATAATGCATTAAAACGCTAATAGAGCTTTAGTGCACGTTTTTCGAGAAAACCCGAAAACATGACTTTAAGTGGTCAAACGGACCCGTAAAAATTGTGAATCATTAAATAATAATTATTAATCATTTATGGAAGCTTAATAACCAATAAAATTAAAGAAACGAGAAAATTCCGGAAACGGGCCCGGATAGTGAATAGTACCGAAACCGGGTAAAATAACGAGCATTTTCTGTAAAAGACGAAAAACGCTCCAACTGGTAATATTAGAGGGGCCGGTTTTTAATAAGTCAAAAGCTCTCTCTCACACACACACTAGACTAGTTACTAATTAACAAACCAAAAAGCAAAAAGTTCAAAAAGTAGAAAAAAGACTCTCTCACCTCACTTTTTCTATTCTCTCTCTTTCCTTTGCTGTCTTCCCCACCGTGAGCACCCTCCTCCCTCTGGCTGCTGCGATTTTGAGCTCTCCCTCTACAACAATGGAAGCTCTATCTTCTTCTCCATGATCCATCCTCATGTAAGCTCCAAATCGAAAACAAATTACATATTTGAACTCCCCTCATTCTCCTCTACACTTCTCTCTTTTCAAAATCCAAAAATGAGGAAGTTCATTTTCGTGGGTATACCCCATTCAAAGAGAAAATAGCACCAATGTGTAGCTTGGAGTCTCCCCTCTCCAAAAAGGTAAAAATCTACATGAAAAACTCATGTTTTCTTCACCTTCCTTCACAACCGATTTTTGCCCATTTGTAATGCTCTGTTTTTCTCCCTCTTTTGAGCATAATACCAACCTTGCAATGGTGGAAGAATCACCTTCTTGAACCAAGGGCTAAAACCCCTCCTAAAACACTCCAAAGGTAAACCCTAGAATTTGTGTTTTAAGCATTTCAAGGGATTAGTATTAATCTATGAGTTAGTATGTTAATTACACTTGTTTTTGTGTTATTGGGTGATGGGAATAGAGTTTGGAAACTCCATTCCCAATGTGACCGAATTGTGCACGAAAGAGAGAGGGAGGAGAATTGGAAAAGAATGGAGGAAATGAAAAGCTCAAGGTAAGAGCTTCTTCTTAATGCTTAAATTTAATGCATTAGTGTAATGGGAATGGGTAAGCAAATAAAAGAACCTAAACGATTGTATTGGTATTGTAGTATTGGAAGTTTAAGTATTTGTGAGGATTTAGTATTTGTGAAATTAGTACGTGAATTGTAGGCCTTGGAGCCAAGAATGTGTATGTGTATGATATTGTGTTTTGAGGAAGTAATGATGTACTAAGATTGCTTTGTATTGCTGGTAGGACCCTTGTATGGGTGTGGCTAGAATAGGAATGATTTTGGTGATAATGGGTATGTGTGGATAAGTGAGAATTGTAGGTGAACTATGGCAAAATTTTGGGCAGGAAATGTACACTTATGGATGGCTTGGTGAATGGGAGAACCAAGGTGTATATTGGATTGTGTATGTATGTTTATAGTAATGAATGGTAGTTGTAGTATGAGAAACAAGAAGTGTAAAATCTGTAGCAAGGGTATAAAAATGCATTGGAGAAGTGAGGAAAATTATGTGTAAGGATTGTAAAAAAGAGTGTTGGACTTGGGTATAGATATTGTGTTGCTTGGAAATGATTGGAATGGTAAGATGGCATTGGAACAAGTGCAAAATGCAAAGAGGAGTGTAGGAATGCACAGTGTGCAAAGTATGAAATTGTGAATGAAAATTTGTAGAATTTGAGCAAGAAGTTGAGTAAGTATTGGACCATGGATTTAAGGAGTTTTAGTGAGTGTTTAAGTGTGTTTTAATTATGTACAAAACATGTGGAAAGATTATGGAATGATTGGAGGTGAATTAAGGGTTGATTTGAGTTGAAAAATCAACCAAGTAGCAGTTTTTAGCAGGGTCCGGGACCTGGGTATGTACCAAGTCCCGGATCGCACTTAAAATCAGTTCGAGAGTCATCCTAGCAGGTGGTCCGGGACCTAGGTCCAGGACCAAGTCCCGGACCAATATCAAAATGGTCGTAAGTGATTTCAGTGCATGGTCCGGGACCTTGGGTCCGGACCAAGTCCCGGACCACCTATAAAGCTTGTAAATGTGATTTTTAGGGTCTAACCATGGGGCATTGATGGGTAATGGTTTTAGAAGTTGTTAAGGCCTTGTTTGGTGACATTTAAAGGCCCTAAGAATGTAAACAGTTTGAGAAGTAGTTAAGAAAGTTGTAAGTTTAAGAACATTAAGTCAAACCGAAATAACGGGATAACGGGGTAAGTACGGGAGTAGTAATTATGTATGTATTGATGCTTAGTATTAATTGAACCATTGGCATGTAGTCATTGGTTCAAGAATAAGACTCGAGGAACAAGTAAGGACTAAGGAACAGAGTGAACCAAAGAACAAGAGGCACCCGGTAACGTAAATTGTAGAAAAGGTATGATTTCTTCATGCCCTGTTCCTAATCTGGTTACCCGATTTGTGTGCCTATTTGATCACCTAATAAATAAAAGCACGAATTGGACTATTGCACTTACTTGTGCTTGTTTACATTGTTCTTGATATTTGTCTTGAACAATAGTTTGTATAATTCATGAAATATAGAATGATGATGAATGGTATTCGAACCTCGTATTGTACTTGTGTAATGTATTGTACCTCGTATGTATGAGTATATGTGTATTGTATTATTGTGGCTTGGATGTTGACTTGTGCTAATTCCTAACAATCTAACTCCTAACTTAAGTGAGTAAATTGGAATGAGTACAAGTCCGATATAGCTTCGGCCACGCGTGAGGATGCGGAGTCACAAGAGGTTGGCTGCAATTCCTGACTCTTAAACTGGTCCGCGCCCAAATCCCTTAAATGGGTAGCATCCCGGATTAGTGAATCAAGTAAATCCCGGAGGTGGGACGGCGTAGTCCCCAGGGCCGGAGGTCCCGATGACTTAACTTGAGTAAGAGTAAGAGTAAGTAAGTATGGATCCGTAAGTAAGTATGAGTATGAGCATGTATGTGTATGAAGTAACGAGTAAAAGAGTAATCTCCACCCGATTAACCCGGGTGGACCAATGAAGCTAACAAGTATTGTATACTGTGTATGTAATGAGTATGTGTATTCGGAAAAAGGTAAGTACGTATTGAATGAGTTATGATGTACTCCTGTATGTAATGAAGTGTATGTATGTGTGTATGCCTTGCATAATGTATTGTAATAATATGTATAAAAGCATGTATGCATGTATGTTTGAATGAAATCAACCGCATTATACGACCAAGTGGTCGGCGTACCCTCACTAGTACGCGGGGTATGCGGTTATCATGCTCGGCGAAAGCTGACCCCTTTGGGGGACATTTTTTTTGTGTGCAGGTACCCGAAACGAATATGGTCAAGGAAGAGACCGGAGGCACACCCTGGTATTTGGAAGTAAGTAGCGTGTGAGGAACGGGTAGCAAGTAGTCTCTTAGCGAGTATGTATGAACTTTGAAGAGATAGTACATTGTATAAGGATCTTAGTAACTCGGTATGTAGATTATATTGTATTGTACTTGGAGTATTGTATTGAATGGAGATTGTAGTAGCATTTGGTAAATGGAGAATGCATTGTAGATTTGTAGTACTCAGGATTCCGGTCCATCAGACCGATGCTGTATGTAGAATCAGTAGCCTTGTTAGTCACGTGGGTGACTAACGGCATTGTATCACCCATTGTATGTAAATATATATCCGCTGCGTGTATCTGATGAGTAAGGAGATTGGACGTTAATGGCTGTATTAATAGTAGGGGTGTTACAGAAGCCAAGTCCCGGACCAGAACTGGCTTGCACTCTCGAACTGATTTTTAATATGGTCTAGGTCCTTGAACTCTAACCAAGTCCCGGACCAGAAGTTTGGTATTCTCTCGGACGCTTTTAATGGGGTGGTCCGGGTCCTTGTATGGGACCTAAGTCCTGGACCACCCAGTACTTCTACTCTCGGCCAGTTTTAACATATTGGTCTGGGACTTAGTCCTGGACTTAAGTCCCGGACCCTGCTACCATTTTGACAATTTTGACATTTTCAAAATCTGTTACACTTCTTTCTTTGCCTAATTAATTCCCCATTGTTTATACACTTAATCCCACATGTTTAAGCACCTAATTAACCTTCTAAACATATCCTAGTCTTGTTATGCTACAGATTTTGGTTCCCTCTTCTACCATCCATGGTTTCCTTTCCTAATGCCATTTCTAAGGTTTACAATGCACTACCTACCACTCTAACTCTACCCACTACTTTGCTTCTTTGCTAATCCATTTTCAAAGTGTTTTTCTACTTATTTCTAGCCCTAAAGTCCTCTAGTTTCCTAGGTAAATTTTGACATGGTCTCCCCTAAATTATAACATTCTCACCACATTATTTTCCTCACACATTACCATTTATCAACCTGTTTATTATGAGCACCAATATACAATTCTCCACACAAATACTAGGCACTAATCACTCATTTAATTCATGCACACACCATTCATTTTCTCAAGGTTTATACAATATTTTAAATTATCTTTTCAAGCTCTAAAACAGTTTAGTCTTCTTCCACATTATACCATTACTCAAGACCCTGTACACTACTCATTCCAAGCTTCTAAAATCTGTTACTTAAAGCATACAAAAACTACACAAGGTGAGTGCAATTTACCTTGATTTCTTTCTAGCTTTTCTTTCTTTCTTCTTCCTTCTTTCCTTCTTCCTTCCTTTCCTTTCCTCTCTTCTTGACCAATTGGTTTTGGAAGCTCAAACCTCTAATGCTACAGCCCATTAATATACACCCATTTTAATTCAGAACCAACCCTTAAATCATCATAGGGTTTAAAGTATGTTTTTAGGGTTTAGAATATGCATTACCTTGCAAGTATATAGGAAGAGTGTTAGACAGCAACAAGAGCAAGATTCCCACTCCAAAGATGAAGCCAAAATCGGCTGGAGCACAAGGGACAAGAAGTTCAAGACTTGGAAATTTCTATTTTGCAAATGAGAGCTGAAAATGATAGTTTTTTTTCGGATTTCTTTTACCTCAATCCAACAAGATGAAGAAGAGATTCTTCTAATGGTGGTCTTCATCTTCAAAAACAGCCATACCCATGAAGATGAAAGTGGGTATTTTTGGATTTGGAAAAGAGGGGAATGATCTCCTTGATGAGAGGAATTCAACTGTACAATTTTGTAATTTTTGGAGAAGGTTTGAGTGTTCAACAAGAGGAGAGAAGGGGGAGTGCTGGATGGGTTCTCAAAATCACCATTAGAGGAGCTGCTTGGAGAAGGAGAGAAATCAGAGAGGGAGGAGTAATACGGTGGAGTGTGTGAGAGAATAGGAGAGAGAGAGAGCTAAAAGTAACTTGTTTACTTTATTAGTTTGTCTTGTAGTGCATTAGGAAAAATAAGAGAGTGAGAGGGGAGGGAGCTCACCAGCCACACACAGCCCTCACACAGATTTTAATTTTTCTATTTCCAAAAGTGGACACACTAGTTTAGTTTATTTACACTCACACCCCACAACTTCCCGTTTTTTATAGTTTTACTACTAGAACCCATTTTCCGGAATTTTCTCGTTTAATTGATTTTATTGGTTCTAGACCTTCATTAATGTTTGTTAATGACTATTTGGTTGACCGAAATTATTACGAGTCTATTTGACCCGCTTAAAGTCACGTTTTCCCGCTTCCCTCTAAAAAAGCACTTTAAGGTTCGTTTGTGTTTTTAATCCGTTTTAAGGATCCGTTTTCATCGGGATTTGTTCCCTCATGTTTATTTAGGCATAATTAAGCCTTTAAAATCTTCATTAGTCTCATTAATCACTATTTTAATTTCGGGGTATTTCATGCTCAATCTTTGGGATAAGGGTAATAATGGTCCGGTTGAGACTCGGATCAATAGTTCCACTTCTGAAGCACTCCTGAACAAACCCAATAACATTAGGCCCAACTAAGTTCCAAAACTTTTGAAAAAATCCAACAGGAAAACCGTCTACACCTGGAGCTTTATAAGCCCCCATACTTCTTACAGCTTTTCAAACCTCTCCAGGTTCTACTGGTTTGGACAAATATGCAATACTATCCTGATCAAGAGGCTCAAAGTCATGGTCAAGTTTTAACTGGGGACACTCTGATCAACACTAAAAAGGTTTTGGAAATAATTAACAAACATCGGCTTAAGACTCTCATCATCGGAAATCCAAACACCACTAGAATCCGTAAGCTGAGATATACGGTTATGGTTCCTCCTGATTCTAGTTTTAGTGTGGAAGTAGCTAGTATTCCTATCCCCCATGCGCACCCATTGATCCCTAGATTTTTGCTTCCAAAAACTCTCCTCCCTAAGTAGCCAAACATCTAATTCTTTAGAGAGCTTGTATTCAAGGCCAACTAAGTGACTTCCCCGACCAAGGTCAATGGCCTTTTGAATACCCCTGATTCTCGCAAGTAACCTCTTTTTATTCCTAGTGATATGGCCAAATACGTTCCTATTCCACTCACCTAAATGGTCACTAAGGGATTTTAAGGAGTTACCAAGGGAGGTGTCATTATTCCAGTTGGATTTAACGGTTTTAGAAAAATCAGGATGAGTGCACCAGGCCGCCAAGAATTTAAAGGGCTTGGGGGACGAGAAAAAATGATGAAAAGGATTCAGAGTAAGTAAAAGAGGACTGTGCATGGTCCGAGGCATACCTAGGCAAAGCATTGAAAGAAGCTTCAGGAAAAAGATCAAACCATTCTACCGAACTCACAAATCTATCAAGACGGGCATTAACCCTACCATTTGACCAAGTATAGTGATTACCAACAGAACTAACTTCAAGCAAGCCCCTCTCATGGAACCAAGACAGAAAATTCTTATCAATCCCATTATTCCTAGCAAAACACTTGCTTCTATCAGAACATGTTAGTGTAGCGTTGAAATCACCCCCTATAAGCCAAGCTATATTATGGACAGGTTGCAGCTGATTCATACTACCCCAAAGTAAATTATGGAAATTAGTAGAGGGACAAGCATACACAACAGTAAAAAGAAAGCACAAAGTCCCATCTCTAACCTCACAATGAATGCATTAGGAATTACTACCTAAGATCTTGATCTGGACCTGCTTCCTCCAAAGGAGCCACAACCCTCCACTAAAACCATTGGCATCAACACGATAGACGCCCTCAAAACCAAGCCATGCACAGACAGATTCAGCAACACTACCACTGATTCTTGGTTCTAAAATGACAAAGATATCAGGCCTGTGATTACAAACTAATTCTCTAAAAGCTCTATGAAAGCTAGATTTTAACGCTCCCCTAACGTTCCACACAATAAACTTATTAAGCATAATTATTGAAAGAATAATCAAGAAAAGATTACGTACCTCCACCTCCACCTGAGGTATCTGATGGATTACGCAAGTCATCACCCACATCTGGTCTCGATTCTAGGGTTTGGAACTGCGTCCGTCTGGGAGAGGCTCAAGAACCCACATTTGGTCTCGATTCTACGGTTTGGATCTGGGTCCGTCTGGGAGAGGGTCGAGAAATCACATCTTTTTGCACGGGGTACTTAAGATTAGGGATTGGGCGAGAAACCATCGCTTGCCCTGATTCACCACTAACCTGCTCACAGCACACTGCCTGAAGAACCGTATCACCGTCTGCATCTAGATTCATCTTCACTTGGGGTTGTCGGCCGCTAGGGAGGGGTGTCTCCTCTTCCGCCAGGATTTTAAAGCGAGAGTCCCTATTTCCCTCATGCGTCTTTGATTTGTTTTCTCCAGATCTAGGTTTTGGGGGATTCTTAACCATATTTTTACGCTTCGGGACCATCCAATCCCCGTAATCTTCCACAACATGAGTTAACTGATCAATATTACGATCCTTAACCAACTTAACCCCAGCCACCTGAATGATTTCATCCTTACCCTCCCGGAAAGGACATGACTCATCCCTATGCCCATAACACCCGTACTTGAAACAGACCATATGAAGGCCTTCATACTCAATCTTTATGACCCTTCGACGAAATTTGTACTTAGCTAGAAGCGGCTTAGTCAGGTCTACCTCAATTGCCACCCTAGCCAGGCGTGACTTACCGAAAAGAGAAGCAGACAGGTCAACCTTCTTCACTTTTCCAACTCTCGAACCGACCAGCGTAAGAAATTCCTCGTTATAATACTCATTGGGCAAATCCGAGAATCTAACTAAAACTTTCAAGAGAGGACAAAGCTTCCGTGTTTGGATCAAAATTCGGGCGCCATCTTCGAATGGACAGATAGTGGTCCATTATGGGCCAGGGACCCTCTATCAAGACAAACTGGATATCCTCTTGATTGCTGAACGTAACTTTGAAGAAGCCATTAGAAAGATCATTTAAAGAAAACTCTCCATGAAGTTTCCATCTAGCCTTAAGCCTATCTTTAAGGATATGCATTGGAAGATTCTTCCCTAGAAGTTTAACAATCAGCGCGTCTCACCAAGGCGCCCGAAACTTCAATTTCTGTTCTTTGGTAAGGAAAATAGATGGGAATTTCGGATCCTCATCATCCATAAATTTGACATCGTCAAGAATTCTGTCATTGCGAGACAGCCGAGAATCAAAATGACCGCCCATCACTGTCATCTTGAAATTCATACCTAGACTTCCGTCCGCTAGATGGTTGCGACAGTCCATATCCTCCCGGACATCTTCATCATTTCGCGGCTTCTTATCTACTTGGTGGTCGCCCTCCACCATTTCCATAGTCAGACACCTATTCCGACTGAAACGTAGGACCGTAGGTACAAATTGGGAAAAAGAAAAAAAAACAACAGAGCCGGAGAACGGAAAGCAAAAACAGGAAATAGGAAGAAGGAATTGAACAGACACGAGAGGTGTCTCCTGAAGTTTCAATTCACCCACTGCAATGTCAGAATTAGCCAAACAGATGAGTCAAGAAAATGGAAGACAGGCGACTCTCATTTTCTTGGAGCGTCGAAATGTCCACAACTTCTCGGAAACAAAACGGACATTCCTGTACCTATCTGTTTTTATTTTCTTTCTATAAACCCTTGTACACCCTTATTGATAAGTCTTTCTTCTAAAGTCCCTGAGTGTCTTCTCTCCCTCGTATCCAGATCAAGTGACTCATTTATTTATTTTTTCGAAAACGGCTCATTTATGTATTACCTAAAAAATCCAAGACTGCAAATTTGATCCTGTAATCATTATTCAAAAGTTATTGAGAAAAGGAATAAGAGATTGATACAGGATATCCTTTATTACTATCACTAGACTCAATTACTCATGAATGTAGAGTGTAATATCACATGAACTCTTTGTCCATATGTATTACGTAAGAAGTTGGATTTATGTGAATAAATTATTGAGCATCTCCTACATATATATGGGAGAAATCGCACGTCTATTGTCACGCTAAGATTATAATATACGAAAAAAACTCCCTTGGTTATTATTGTTGAAACATCAATCCCGCCGTGCGTTTTGTAGGTTACACTGTTCCGTCACTTGCGGTTGCGTACTCAATTCACTACCCACCTGACTTTTTTGCATAGACTTTACCGAATTCCTAAATTTTCTTTTTCGTTTCTAAGATAATTTTTTTTTTTGAAAGTAGTTTCTAAGATAATTAGTAACACACTAGCACGCGAATATTCTGGAAGATAAGAATATTTTTTTGATACGTTATTTATTTATTTATATAATTGAATAATATACATAACAATAGTCACACGGAAGACAATTACAAACTCAACCAACCATCTGCATCTTCAGCTTCATACCCTCCTTTTTTCTGTTTTCTACCACACAACAGGATTGGTTATTAAAAAAAAGGAGAAAGTGATAAATTATTGGAATTGACAAATTTACAAATAAGCTGACAGAATACTAAAATCATCAATCGTTTTCTTTTTCTTTTCCTGAAAATATGAATCAGAAATCGTAAATGGAATGTGCAGTAAGAATTAGGGTTATGTTTTGGGGATGTTGCCATTACATTTCACCTACAATGGACCACCCTTCATCGCAATCAATCGGTTCCCAAACAATCGCGACATCAAAGAACCCCATATCATCATCATCATCATCATTGCTTGTACTAGTAGTATCGTCGTTATCATCAACGACGAGTTCAATACGATCACACCCATCACCATCATACGAAATCGACATTGGAATCACATTGATACCCATCAATCCAATTCGAGCCGATTCATCATCAACCCTATTATCACCATCACCGTAATCATAATTAATGACTCTCTCACCATCATGATCATCATCTTCTTCGTTGGCGTAATCGAGATGGCTGTAATAGTAGCAATCGCTGCTGGTCAACTCATCCAAGATCCTCGAAGCAGAGTACCCATCAAGTTTCAACTTATTAGATTTTACTGGTCTAGCCCGATCATTACCGATATTGACACGCCAAGCCATGAATCCGCCGTAATCTAAGGCCATATTGGAGGATTTGAGTTTATGGGTTCCTTTGATTTTGTCCTTGGATCGCCAAGCCGGATGGAGATGGCATCCTCTGCACCGTGCGTGCTCGCATTTACCGGTAAATTTCGAGTGGTTAGTGGGCTTCGTGGTGACCCGAGTGAAGATTCCGGCCGTTGGGGGTGAGTTGATTATTTGCTGCTGCTGCTTCTTCTGGTTGATGCCTGTCGATATGTACGGCAGAGTGGTTTGTGTTCTTACAGAGCCGTGTTGGTGACCCTCTCTTTTCATGGTGGTTCTCTGAATGATCGGTTACTTCTGTGTTTGAATTTTGTGTTGAGGATTTGAAGGCCTGGAGTTTGTGGTGGTGATGGTGTGTGATTTATATATAAGGAATTAACAGGGTTGGAGTGACGTGTGAAGCAAGGAGGTTTCTCTTCTATTGGTCAATTTTGTGTTGGACAAGGCAAAATTAAAACTAGTACGACAGCTCAACTTATTCATCAATAGAGAGCATGTCAATGTTACTTCAATAGTAAAATAAGACGGCAGTAGAGTGGTTAATGTCAAATAATCTCGATCTTTGGCTTTGTTTTCTCAATACCTACCACTCTTTTTCGGCTCTAAAACCTATAATAACAAAATAAATGAGGTTATTATTAAATAAAGACACATAGTACTATATTAGTTTAAAAAAAAGACACATACTACATTACGAGTAATCGATATCTTAATTGAGATGCAAGCACAACTTGAAATCAAAACAATTGCCGGGCAACAGCAAGCCAATACAAATTGTTCAACGAAACATCACGAGCTCACGAAATTATTCGTCTCCGCCACCATCCCATAAAGAAAGCTAAAGAATTAAATGTATTTTGAAAGCGATTCTAGAGGCGATATTCTAGCAGAATTTTACTACTGTAACCGGGAAATCCCTGAGGCACGGTTAAGGAATTCAGGGAATGATAGTAGAAAGGTGGTTAGCTGTTGGAGAAATATGTGACTACTTCTACAACCTAGACAGTGTCCCTATCGTTTTGCGGAATAGTGGATTTATGGGGTTGTCGAACTCTTGGGGACCTCGCTGTGGATAACTGATAGTGTAGTAAATTGATTGAGACTTCTAGCAAACAGGTTTTATCATTTTTCAGGGAAAGATGCGATTGAAAACTTAATCTAAACAAAACAGTAATAAAAACAATTAATCAAACAGAATAAAATAGAAATTGTAAATCTTTTTGTTTTTAAGAAAGCACTCTGGGTTGTTTTGCTCACCTATTTTATCCAATTATATCAATATAAACTTTCCCACTTTCACAATAAACACAGGAATCTTAATTAGTTCATTGACCGGTCCTTGTACAATAAACCCTGACTAACTTAAACAACATGCCGCAATCCTTGCCTAAGTCATTATAAATTACTCGCTTTATTACCAATTCCTATTGGAGACAGATTAACCTATAGGCGAGACACGCTTCTAGTCGTTAACTTGATTTGACTTCCTATGTCTAGAACCTTGTCTTAGCACCGCATTTCAACAAGAGACTACAAATATCACTTTAATAATTGTACAAGAAGATTAAAGCGCATTAAGGACAAGAATCAAAATACTGCTTAGATAAATTATAGTGGAAAGTTTACATAACACAATTATGTAAAATAGGCTCGCTTCCAAACCCGGGAGGCTAAGTTTATTAATCACACATAATTATAAAAACAAACATCAATAATAAGATAGACATTTAAAACAGGATAGCATAAAGTTAAAGGAAAGAAAGAACTCTATTTGAGGAGAGTTGTTTCGCTTCCGGGCTCGTCTTCGTGATTATGCCGACCTCAAAACGATGACAAACGGGGAGAACGAAGAATAACGAACAAACTGGCAAAAGTTGGTCCTGTCCGTGTGGGGCCACGCGGACACAAACGCGGACGCAAATCCGGACGCAATCTGGAATTGTGCATAACGTCGTTCTTCCTCTGGAAATCTGGAAAATATCAACGTAACTTTGTTTGGAGATGTGGAACTTGATCGATGGTGTGGTTGTAGGGGTTTAGGAGGAGAAGAAAGAGGAAAAGAAGAAGAAAATTGGAGAATTTGGATTCAGGAAGGGATTGATTAAGAAGATTGAAGCAGCGTGGGTTTTTATAGAGCAAAGGAAGGGAAAAAGACAAGGGAAGATGGAATATAAGGTAGGCGATGGTAGTAGATCGATAATTGTAGGCGCCGTAGATACGAGAAGAAAGAAAATGGCACCAAAAGTTACAACGCGTGAAATCTGGAAATCGGCGCCGCACTTTACACGTGTCCGCGTACGGACACATATGCGGACGTGTGATGTCCGCGTTGCTGTCCGCGTAAGGACACATTTGTCCTAGCGAGAATTGATACGTGTCCGCGTGGGGCTACGCGGACACATATGCGGATGTGTGATGTCCGCGTTGCTGTCCGCGTGGGGGCTATGCGGACGTGTCTTGTCCGAATTTGAGTTCGCAATGCGGACACACCTTTCCGGATTTGAGTCCGCGTGGGGCTATGGGGACGTGTGTTGTCCTAGTTTGTGTCCGCGTGAGGACACGTCTGTCCGGATAAGCGTCCGGGTGGGGCTACGCGGACATGTGTATTTTTCCTCATTTTTCTGCAATCTTCAACTTGGCTTAGATTCTTCGTTTTAGCTCTGTTTCACTCGCCGTTTGTTGCGTTGGAAAGCTTGTGAAGTAAACTATGTGATTCCAAGGCTATTTCCTATTTTTGACACATAAAATCTATCAGTTCATATCAAAACATAAATCTAGGGAAAAACATACGATAAGTGAGAAATACGACAAGAATTGTAACGACCCCAAAACCACCCTGGTTGGGAGACCATTACACGCCGCACGCTTATTACCTAAGACACGCAAGGCTACACTATCGAAACCCCAAAAACAGAACTAATGCTCATATATTACCAAATAAACGATTACAACATGTCTTTACAATACACAGGCGGAAGCCAAACCGAAATACAAAGCATAATCTAATTACAACTGGGCACCATGGCCAAACAAGTTGAATACAAACACAAATGCCAAGACAAAAGTAGAGACTGAATCTCCAAGCTTGAAACTAAAACCTGCAAATCAGACGAGATATAGGGGTGAGTAAAACTATTGCTCAGCAGGTGATAAACTTCATCAGCTGAGCATGCTCAAAACAGCAACTGAACATATATATACATATACGAAAGCGCTTAGCCAGAGCGAAATCAGAGACAAAGCAGAAGTCTTTCAAATCGGCTGAAGTCTAAAACACAAGGAGCTAAGCGGTGGTTAAAGCATACACTTAATAGCAGAAGGTAACTAAAGCTGAAAGCTTGACGAAATCAGAAGCTTAACAAAAAGCTTAAACACAATCAGAAGCATTGCAAAATCAGAAGCTTAGCAAAATCCGGAATTTAGCAGAAGACGGTAAGCACACAGCAGGCCGTCTCAAATCAAATACAGACAGAGTAAACGAAGCAGAGCACTTACAAAATCAGAAATCCTCAACAGACAGGAAGCACACAAAAACCTATCTGAGTTTGCAAACAGACAGAGCAGTACAAACAAACAGAGGTGTTCAAAGGACAGAAAGCACACAACAGTCTGCCAAGTACAAAAGCAGAGAAAACTGGCAAAAGCTGTACAGAACACAAAAAAAAGTGGGCCATTAGCATTCAAAGCATACAGACAGAACGGGTAAACAACCCGTGAACAGAACGAGGAAACCTCACTCGTAAACAGAATAGGTGGAACACCTGTGAACAGAATGGGGAACACACCCGTGAATACAGAAGGACGTCCTACGCAGCATGCTACGGGATAGCTAGACCTAGCCATCCACGGCTCAGACACAGAGAAGACTAGGTCCCAAATCAAAGGCTTTCAGAACAGATCAAAGCTTACACAGAACAGAACGAAAGTCCTTATCAGATCAGAGCAAACAGTAGAAGCTTAATCAAAATAGGACAGAGGGCGTTGCAGAGCGCTAACACCCAAGCCCAAGGCTTAATACAACCAAAAAAAGAATTCATAAGCTGAAACAGAAGTCTTAAGCCAAGACCAATGAAATACGAAAGTCCAAACAAAAGTTAGAAGCTTAAACTCACTTTTAGAGCAAATTAGAGTTCAAAGGCTTATCAAAGATTTTCAAACCAAAGTACACATATACATATGATAAACATATCAAAACAGATAGTACTCGAAAAGAGGATCCAACACCCACAAACGGCACTCAAAACGGAGCTCAGACAAAGAAGTTATGCCAAAAACAAAGGCGGTCCAAACAGGCGTCCGACTTGCATGTACGGACATAAGCCGGGAGTCAGGAAATCTGCCCCGCGCTGATGTCCGAACTTCAATGTTCGGACAGATGTTCAGACACTGCGAAAACTGTAAAATTGATTGCGGAAAACAGCCAAAACCAAGCCATAAATCCCCCACAAAACATACATAACTTATAGTATCAAAATAGCCAATCGAAAACATACATCCACGGGGTTTACGCATCAAATACACATCAAAATCAACCAAGAATATCACCAATCTGAGAGTCAAAGAATTCATATACAGAAACTGAAACGGAACCCCCGTGGGTGAACATACACAACTGAATCCATCTACCACCTACCTCACATCCGAAGCAACGCTATCTCTGCGGACTCTACGAAAAGCCCTCCGCGAATCTCCACTCGAACAACAATCCCTCGAATTGAACCATTCCAAATACAAAATCAAAATCAGAAAAGGGAAAGGAGACTCAACAGAGAAGAGAAATAAATCTACCACCCAACCTGACTGATGACTGATAGAAGAACTGAATTCCACCAGCAGATCTCCAAGAGTTAATAATCGAGAGGAAATTGAAGAAGAGAAAGAGGAGCAAAGGGAGGTTATTGAGAGCGAGCGAGTAAGAACCGTCGTGCAAGAATGTCAGGATATTGGAAGAAGGAATTGATCGTGAATAGAAAGTTAAGAAAGGAGAGTTAGGAAATACTCCCTCCGTTAATTAATATCTGTCATTTTAGGATGTGATTCTTGTTCAAAAATATCTGTCATTCTAGCTTTTTGACACGCTTCTTTCAACTTTTACCCCTACTATTTAATAAAAAGTAATTATTATCCAAATGGAAAAGTAAAAAGTAGGGGTATATGCGTCATTGTCCCACTTTTCTTAATAAGTGTGCAAGTTTCTAAAATGACAGCTTGAAATACCCCAAACCTAGTTATGTTGTTTAAACATTTAAATATGGTATATTAAGACTAAAAAGAGTCTTAGAAGCATTAGTAAACAAATCTAAACGATAGGAAACACAAAATGTGCTTTAAGGTCAATAAGAGCCAAGATGTGCTCTAAGCTTGGGATAAGCTTGGCTAAGACCTAATGAACTTACCAAGACTTATTTATATACTAATGAACATATTAAACCAATTACCAAAGAAAACCAAGCTTGAAAACAAGTTTAAACACAAAATGTGCTTTAAGGAGTCTTAAAGCACATTTTCGAAAAATTGTCTTGTAAATGAGTTTTGAATGGCTAAATGTCCATCATTACTCTTTATTAATATGTGTACTTTATAGTATCACATTGGAAGTCTATATCAATGGGAAATCAAAAATTTCACTTCTATGTGCCTTGTTTTTATGAATAGTGATTTTAATAAGCTAGTTTATAACATATGTTTGTATAAGTAATTAAATTGACAAATAAAGACTATAATACCCCTAAGTACTATTGGGGGCCGTTTTCTTAAGTTTGGTGACTCACCACTCTCTTGTTAACATATTAAGTAAATAAATATGACTAACTAAAGTACTATTTACTTTATAACTACAAATATCTTCTAAAAGCAAGTTCATCTTCATTTCTCCCTTCTTCCTTGCATTCACACGGCTTCATGCTCTCTTCAACCTCTCTTCTTCATTCTCTTCCACGGTATACCACACCACCACCAATTAAACTCCATCTTTGATCTCTTGTTATTTCTAGCTCACTTAACCAAATCAAAAACAAAC